>OY829329.1:63864005-64464005 GCA_963691655.1 Toxonevra muliebris | reverse complement strand
ATACTTCATATGATTAACAATATGTTAAAATATTTGTTGTTGTTTGTTTTTAATTTATCAATTAATTATTTATTAGTGCCTATTTTTTTTTTTTTTTTTTTGGTATTTTCATATATATTTTTTTGTTTTGTTTTGGTTCAATGCTAAAAAAATAATTGCAATTATGAAAATAGCTGAAAAAGAATTTTTTGTTATTATTTTTTAAGTTTTTGTTTTTTTTTTTGCTAAATTTATTTGAGTTAAATTTTTTTATTTATTTAAATTTAAATACGGTTAAGTATTTTTTCTATCAAAATTGTGTGGTGTGTGTGTGTGTATGTGGAAATTTTGAATAGTTTTTCATTATCATATCATGTGTTGTTTTTTTTTTTTTGAGGATTTATGTTTTTTGTTTTTGGTTGGTTTATTACGTACGCTTTAAATTAATTAATTTTTATAAATTTAATGCAAAATTCGCTATAGTAAATTTGCATATGATTTGTTTGTTTTTTTTTTAGTTTTGGTTTGTTTTTGTAGATTAAATTAATTATAATTTGTTTAAATAACGTCATTTAATGAAATTTATTTTTTACGGATGTTTGCTTTGTGTGTTTGGTTGTTGTTGTGTTTTTTTTTTTTTTTTTTTTTTTGTGAATTTGTTTATTATTTTTGGTTTTCGTAACTATTTACTTTATTTTTTCTTTCTTTTGGATGATAATTAATTATTATTTTTGTGTTTTTTTTTTAATTATATTTTTTGGAATATAAGCTTATATTAAAAAGTAATTTTTTGTAATTATCTAATCAATTTGTTTTAATTTTTTGTTTCTTTTTTGTATTGTTTTTGTTCTAATTTTTACATTAATTTACTTAAAATTTATTTATCATATTTTTTGGTTTATTTGTTGTGGTTTTAGTTTTTACAAAGAGTTACAAACGTTTACACGAAATTTTGAAGTGATTTTTAGGTTTTATGCATAAAAATATGTTTTTGTTTTTTTGTTTTGTTTTCGTTTGATTTAAATTAATATAATTAAATTTAAGAATTTAGGCAATTTAAATATTCTTTTCCTATTTTGTGTTTTGTTTTATCATTTTTCTCGTATAGTTTCTTTTTTTTTTAATTTTCAAGGGAGAGAAAGGGAGCTCATTTACATTACGAATCTTCAGTTAAATTTTGTATTCTTTTTTTTTTTTTTTAATATTAGTTTATAAATGAAATATTTGAAAATAAAATATTTTCATTTCATTGGATTCATTTCATTGGCGGCTCTATATTCACTGTATTACTTTTCTAATTTATTATTAAATTTTAATAATATTTTTTTTTTTTCTTTTTTGTTTTTGAAATTCCCACTTAATTTTAATTTTAATTCAGTACAGTTTTTCAAATTTGTTGTTGTTTTGTTTTATTTTTTCTAGTAAATCTGGTAACGTTTTCAATATAGTGCGTTTGTAGTAATAGGAAATTGTAGTTGTATATTTTTTTGACTACAATTTTCATACATTCTTTCAAGTAGTTGTAATCTTAAATTCGTATGCTGGGTTCTTTTTACTTCTTCTTGTTTTTTATCGTTTTTTTTTAAGGCATTTCTGAGCGTATTTTGTAAAAATACTTAAAAATTTACAATACATTGTAAGTGTTTAGCGAATTGGTTTGTCACTTAATTTGAAATAAGTTTTTTTTTAATTTTTAATTTATAGTTTTTGTTTTACATATAAATATACCTTTAATTTTTCATTTTATCCCAGCATATTGAATATAATTCAATTTTTAAATTTTAATTTAAATTTTTTTAATAGGAGTGCAGTGATCAATCGATTTTTTTTTTTCATATAGACATCGTCATGATTGTTGTTCAATTTTTCTTTATTTTTGAATTTTGAATTCGATTTTTTCTTAGATACAGAATTTTAGTTTCAATATTATTGTTTCGAATTATCAAGTCAAGTTGAAAATAATTACGTAGTATTATTAAGCATTTAAATAAGTACATAAATTTATAGCACTCTTTTATTATTAAATTATTAGAAAACATAACTCCCGCGTGTTCGTTTTGAAAACAGTGCATTGAAATTGAATTTTTCAATTTAATTGTTTGAAAACAAATTCTCAAGGTGGTTGAAATTGTAAGGAGAATGCTTTTTTTCAGAGAGATTGGTTCAGATCCGTAGACTTTTTTGTTTATTATTTTCTGAGATTTAATAAGGTGAAAACATGAAGGAAAGGAAAAGTGTCCGATTATTTCAAATGTAGAACTTTTGGAAATTTCGATTGACATATAAAAATAGGTTCATAAAATAAAATAAATTTACATAAGTTTCTAGACTAAAAATTTTAAAAATAAAATGCGTTGGAGTACTTGCTAAAAATCGATTAGAACTCAAACGAGTAATTCTCATTGGCAAAAAAAAAGATTGTTTTTGTATTTTCATACAAATATAAAAATTGAGAATAGTAAACTTAAACGTGAACGTACATAAAACAAATTCAATATAAAAGAGTTCTAATAGAAAAATTCTAAAAATAAAGCATATTCGATTCGTCAGCTTCATTACTTGTTAGAAGTCGATTGAAACATAAGTGAGTAGCTTTTAAATGGGGTATACACACATCAAATTCAGTTTCAAGCATAACCAACAATGACGGACGGTTGCGTATACACTCGTCAAACATGCACCGTCAAAATTCATTTCTCCGTAATTTTCAGAATGTGAACAACTATTTGCCGTCGGCAAAACAGTTTTGTTACGATGTTTACTCGTCGCAATCCAAAAAAAAAAAACTGAGCATATACTTGACAGATTGCGTATACATACCAGGTTTGCCAACTCGGGGGAAATTCCCCCATTTCGGGGGAATAGCGAAGCTCTGGGGTAATGGGGGAATGACTCCAATATTTGGGGGAATTTTAAAACAATGTTTTGGGTTGAATTTAATTCGAAAAAATTACGGAAAATGCACAAAATTAAATTAAATTAAAAATAAATGAATTTTATCTACTTGAAAATGACCGCCATCATTGTTAGATTTAAATTTTGACAAATAAACAATAAATAAAGTAATTTCAAAAGAGATTTCAATGTCTTTTCCCTAAAATATAATCGAAAAATTGCTTGAAAAACTTAAAAATGACATATTCCTTGATTTTGATCTAATCTTTAAAAACTTAGTTTACCACTAGATTCTGCGATCTAAAATTAAGTTGACGTGTCCCAGCGTTTTGGTGCGTCAATTTCACGTACTTACAATGCTATTGTTCCTTTGGTGCGTCTTTTTCCATATGTTATATCCGAATCGGAAATTATTACTAACGATAACATGTATAGATCACTAAAAGCTATAGCGATAAATATATCCAGCACTATTGAGTATTGGTCTGAAATTTTAAATATGAAAAACGGAAGATTTTTGCTAACAAAACTTGTGTGGTACATTTTTTCTTTACCTCATTCTACATCTAGTGTAGAACAAGTTTTTTCCCAAATTAATATAAACAAAAAAGCTTTTGGAAATAGGTTGTCAACTACTATTTTGGTGTCAACTTTATTTGTTAAACATTTATTTAAAGAAAAAAACTTATTCCAAAAAAAAAAAAAATTAGGGGAATTTGACATGAAATGGGCGAGAAAAAATTGGAAAATGGGGGAATGGGGAAAAAAGAGTTGGCAGCCCTGATGCACACATCAAATACGGTGCAATCGTTGATAGACAATTTTTTGATATATTTTCATTCAAACATAAAAACTGAAAATATACGACTTCAATCCTTCAAGCAGCGACGTTTCGAGCACACCTAAATATATTTACAAAACTCTAAGTTTAAAACAGTGAAGCCGATTTCAGCTTTAATAGTCAAAGCATTTTATTTGACTACTTTCAAAATTAATTAGTGGGTAAATTAAAAAACTGTTCATATGTTCAAATGAATGAAATTGTCAGTGAAAATAACAGCAAAGAAAACGTTTCAAAATTCAACACTATTCCTCATAAGTAATCGTTTTTAATATTTTAATATGTGCTTGGGAATTATCAGTTCTGTGTAAATATTGAACTGTAAAGTTTTCTTCAAACAAACTGTTGTTTAGTAACCTATCGTGTCATCGTAACAGAATCGTATCGGATTCCAAAAAGGTCGTTTAATCTGACCGTACTACATATTTTGTGGTTATTCTCACTGGCAAATATCGTAGTTAAGCCATATAAAAAAGTAAAGAACTAAAAAAAATTTCACTTTAAAAAAAAAAATAAAAATAAATAAAAACAAAATTTTTCACTTGCAAACATGAGAACATCGGCAACACTGATTAAGAAGTAAAATGTCAAAAAGTATAACTTGAACATTTCAACTAAATATTATAAAATACTTTTAAAAATAGTGATTTCACAAATTAAGGCATTCCCAGAAAATTAATAAATAAAATGCTTGAAACGTTTTTAATTATTTTCTAATTATGAAAAGATGAAAACGCCACGAACGTCCTCCTTGCAACCCTTCTACTTCAACTAATCCCTTTCACGTGTTGGATGGTCTATCGGGTTTGCGACTACCTAGTGGGTTCCAATCTAGAGCTGCTGTCGTAATATCTTCGTGGGCCTTTCGGAGTGTATGGCCAATCTACCTCCACTTGCGGCGTCGAATTTCAACATGGATAGTTGTCTGTCTTATCACGGATCAGAGATCGGCATTACTGATAGTGTTGGGTCAAAACACGCGCAAGATCTTGCGAAGAATGCGGTTGATGAATACCGGCAAAGTTTGTTGGTTATGCCTTATCGCGTTCCATGTTCCGCAACCATACAAAAAGACTGATTTCACACTAGAATTGAACATTTTCAGCTTCGTGCGCCTGGATATATACGATGATCTCTAGAGACTTTGTCCAGCATACCAAAAACAGCGCATCCCTTTGATATTCGATTTTTTATATCCGCAGCTGGCCCACCATTGTTTGAGTTAATGCTGCCGAGTTATCAGAACTCGTCTACAACTTCAATGTTTGTGCCGCAAATCTGGAAGCCTTGCGATTCGGTGGTGTTAAGACTCATCATCGCGTGTATTTTTGCGACAGGGCAGGCACCGGCTACTTTCAACGGTTACTACATCAGTAAACTAGTATGCAGCAACTATCCGTGCGACTTATAGACTCAGTGCCCTGAGGGTAGCTAGCGCGTATTGCACAGTGTCGGGTTATGCTATTTGTGTCATAGCAAGTAAGGTACCCATCGATCTACAGGCACAAGAGAAGAAGAAAGGCAGCGTCCCATCATGGAAAGGCAGCGAAGATGGAAGTCATCCGAGAAGGGACGATGGACCTACAATCTCATCACTGATATAAAAGCATGGATATCACGCAGGCATGGCAAATTAAATGACCACATTACGCAACTGCTTAGTGGCCATGGGTGCTTTAAGGAGTACCCTTTTTGCCCAAAATGTCCAGAGGAACGGGAGAATGCGCAGCATTTACTTTTTAAATAAACTCGCTTCAACAAGGACAGAGATCAGCTGGAGAAAGCCTTTGGAGAACTCCCTACGGAAAGGAATCTGAAGACACAGATAGATTGCATAGTGGAAAGCTGTATAATGCAGAACGCTCGCCTAAAGTCGAACGCATGGCAAACAACTGAAACATGGAGCCAGATATCGCCAACTGACGATACAACCGGACAGACTAGGACAGGAACCAATACTGACGACTGAGCACTAAGCTAATTAGGGCCTTTCGACGTAATACCTAACGGTGGTTCCGGGAGGAATATCCGTACGGACGAGAGGTAGTTATAGCGTGACAATGTCTCGCACAGACTGGGCTTTTTATGCTTTCCTCCTCGTTAAAAAAAAGGCAGATATCGTCCACATAATCCAAGTTCCTCAAACCTAACACTTAGACCCCAGGATATGCTTCTGTTTTACTCCTGTCTTACTCCAGACCTCGATAGCCTAGTGGATAGTGCACTAGACTTTCATCTGGGAGGTTCGGGTTCGATTCCCGTCTTCGTCTGGTGGTTAATTTTCATAACTTTCTTATATTCACTATCAATATGAAGTGTATGAGAATTATAAGATAGTGTACAAGTACACACATTGGTTGGTAATGGCAAGCCACCAAGCCGATAAAAAATTGCCACACCGCCGTTCGGAATCGGCGTTAAACTGTAGGTCCAACTATGTGGTATCACAATGGGCCGTTCAAGCCTAAGTGTGTCTCTCGACAGCCACTCCAACCTAACCTAACCTACTCCAGTTTACACTTGAATACTGTTGCTCAGACTGTTTTCATGTCTAACGCGGCAGCTAGCATCTGTCTATAACTCTTTTATAAGGTTTATATTTTTATCATCGATGAAGCAAAACGCCACTCAACTGACTGCTCTACGATAAAGCAGAACAGGTGTGGACTAATTAGATTGAGTGCTCAGTAACCAATTGTAAAACTAGTAGTAATTCTAAAATAAAATCGCCTACAGCTCATTTGCTAACTAAATCAAATGATTCAAATAAAAATGGGACGTGCGCACTTTACGAAAACCCTAGAGTCAGAAAAATTTAGCTCCCTTTACCTAAATTAGTTTTTCCTATTTGTATTTATAAGTATAAATTTAAATTATTATGGAAAGGGCTTGAACACTTAAAATTCTACCCTTCTTTTTCAATCCAGTCATTTGAGTGGAATCCGCAGAGTAATAAAGTACATAATCGCTCTAAAATGTCCTGAAAACCACTTGTGTTTAGAGAAATCAAGATGTAGGCGAAATGTTAAACAGAAACTAAAAAACTTGAAAAAGATTGCCAGCCCAATGGTAGAATTTATGGAGGCTCTATACCCCGTCAACAACTCAAGTTTGCATTTTAGATAATGGTAATTTCTATGCTGATGTTTGCTTTGGCCGCAAGTCAATTACATTATTACTAAATAGTTCTTTGACTACTTTTAATGCACTGTAAAGTTCAAAATAGTTAAGAAGCCAGTATTTCTGCTCACCAACTTTTTGTGTTGACTTTTCAGTTCTGCTTTATCAGCACACTACTGCACTAAACACCATGCCAATTAGAAGCCAGTTCAAATGATTCTATTCCGAAATACAGTAACGAATATTGGATGTGGAACCAATGCAGATAGACATCATATAAAAAAATTTATAAATAATAAATCCAGATATAAGAGAAAGAAGTGAAATGAACCATGCCCATGATAGGAATGCACCAAAGACAGTACTAGTCAACAAAATATTTTCAAAAAAAAATTAGGAAGTTAACGCCACTGCAGTTTTTCTTACTAATCTGTGTGCCTCCCATTTACAAATACCATTAAATACTCTGCTGAAGTTTTGCAATTTGAGTAAATATGTAGTTTTTGAGGCTTGTTTTGCAAGAGCACCAATGAAGGTTTCTTTTATTTCTTTCTTTACCGATTTCTTGTTATTTATTGCAATCGAGTTAGTGGTATCAAAAAACAAACGCGTAATTTGACTTTCTCCTCGCTTAAAAAGAAACTACGACTCAACCTAACCTAACCTCGCGTTGCTTTGAATCGATTAGGGAGGGAAATTTGAATAAGTTGACGAACTTTGGGTAAGTTGGAGAACTTTGAATATGTTAGAAAAGCTTGAACCATTTGGGAGTACATGATATTTCTATGAACTATGTATGTAGTATATGCATCTAATATTTTAGAGTTTATAAATTAATGAGAAAAAATACAATTATAAATTAAGTAAAGATAAATAGTAGAGATAAATAGTTAGTAGTACAAACAAATTTAAAAATAATTATAAATGGCAAATAGATTATTAATGAATTAATAATCACAAAAATTATTGAAGAGATTTCATGAATTTTTTTTTCCTGTTTTTGTTTTTTTATTATTTTTTTTTTGTTATTATTTTTTGTTTGTTAAAATATCTGAGTATCTGATATAAATTTCAATAAGTTAAAAAGAAAAGTTTATTTTATTTTCGTTTTAATTATTAATATTTTTTTTTTTTGTTTTGTGCAACAATTACTATTATTTAAATATTTATTTAGAGAGAGAGGAAAAAAATGATTTTAAATGTAATAAACATAAAAAAAAAAATCAACGCTTATTTACATAAGATTGTTTCACTTATATATTTTATTAAATATATATGTGTGTATGTATATATTATATATAATTAAAGCTGACACTTACGAAGTACATCATATTCATTTTATTTTTGTAATTTATTTTTAAATACATTCGACAACTAATAATATGATTTTTAGTTGTCACTATGTATGTATATAATTTTTTAATCTAAAATTTTAAATTCACATTTTTATTTTAAAGAATAAATTTAATATATACATATATATATTTGTTATATATATATATATATATATACATATATAAATATGTAATTAGCTATAGAATTTAAGACACATTAGGCTTCTCTTAGCAATTTTCGGTATTTTTTTTTTAGTATATGTAAAACAATATTTATTTATTTCTTTTTTGTTTTTTTTCTAATTGAACTAAAGAATTGAACAAAAAAATTAAATAATTTATTTAAAAATATTTAAATTTGGCACCACAAAAATGCGTTAAGGTTTTTTTTTAAAGTATTATCATTTTTTTTTTTAATTTATATTTTTATATATATTTTTAATATATCTCTCATTGATTGAAAAGGAAATAAGATAATAAATTTTGAATTTAAAAAAAAAAAAAATTTTAAAATTCGTGCTTCAGTTTTCGTTTATAATAAATACAAAAATTATTTGTCTAGTTTTCATAATTGTTCCTTTAGTTTTGAAAATTAAGGTTCCTTGTATGTATGAAATACTGATGAGGATGAAAAGCATGTAAGCTTATAAATAGCTTTTAATATGGGGAAGGTTTGAGATTTTATGATAAGAAACAAGTTTTCAAGCAAGTTTTAAGTTTAGAGAATTTAAAAAGAGCTTTTAAGATCAGAAAGAGCTTAAACAAAGCTTTTAAGCTTACACAGAGATTTTAAACTCAAATAGAGCTTTTAAGCTTACACACATTTTTTAAGCTTAGAAAAAGCTTTTAAGTTTAAGAATAGTTTTTATGCTCAGAAAGAACTTTGAAGCTAAGAAAGGACTTTTAAGCTTAGATAGGACGTTTAAGTTTAGAAAGAGCTTTTAAGCTTAGAAAGAGCTTTTAAACTTAGAAAGAGCTTTTAAGCTTAGAAAGAGCTTTTAAACTTAGAAAGAGCTTTTAAGCTTAGAAAGAGCGTTTCAGCTTAGTAAAGCTTTAAGTTAACAAAAAATCTTAAAGGTTGGAAAGAGTTTTTAAAATTAAAAAAAGATTTTAGCCTTGAAAAGTATTTTTAAGCTTATGAAATAGGTTAAACAAATCTCTCAATCTTAGAAAGATCTTTCAATCTTACAAAATGCTTATACGCCTAGAAAAAGCTTTCAAGCTTAAATCTTAAAACTCCAACGAAGTTTGACACTTCAATGGTTTATCAGAATTTGTGGCAAACAAAACTACAATCGCACATTATTTTAAGCTTTAAAGCTTACAGTTTTAATCGGTTTTTTGAATTTTGAAAGCAATACTCTATTTGAAGAGTTCAACTTGCACTGAAAAATTAAATACAAATGAACCAAAATAGTTATACAAGAAGCAAATTTACCAATGATCACAAAACTAAATCGCACAATTATGTACTAGCAAATAATTAAATTAAATTAAAATATGGTGATAAATAAATGAAATTTTGAAGAGCATAACAAAGCTTCGATGGAATAAAAAAATTGCATGAAATCTCTTTAATAAATTCTATCACTACTCAAAATATCCTCTTCATCTTCTTCAACAATTACTTTATTACGTATAGCATCCGCCAGTGCATCAACATTCGAGAAGGATGAGGTGGCGTAATTAGCCAAACTAGCATCTAAGCTACTCTCGGTATTAATGATGCGGGATGATGATGACGCAGATGATGATCTAAACGATTGTTGTTTCATATAAGATTTCGAGTGTTCTGAGTGATGATGGGGAGGATGTGAAGAAGAGGAAGAATGATGAAGCATTGTTGGATGTTCTGATAATTCGTGCTGCGGTTGTTGTTGTTGTTGTTGATGATGGTATTTTTGTTGTTGTTTTGATTGATATTGTTGTTGTTGATGTTGTAGATAATGTTGTTGTTGTTGCTGTTTTTGTTGTTGTTTATTGCTACTTTGATTACTTATTGAGGCTGTGGCTATGGCTGATGATGAAAACGGATGACTTTGATGATGATATTGCTGTTGTTGTGGTTGTTGTTGTTGTTGATGAGAATTCGAACGATGATTTGTATGTCGTTTTTGTTGTTGTAACTGTAATTGTTTTTGTTTCTGTGTTGTTGCCTGTTGTTGAACAATTTCATGATCGATGTTTGTCTCTCTTGTATTGTTGGTATTATACATTCTTGACGATGACGACGACGATGACATTTGATTGCTATTATCGATCTGATCCCACCCCTATATCCACGATTCCTACATGGCATTCAGCATTCTCCTACTACTCCCACCACCTCTGTGCGGACTGTATTCATCGCGATCAACAACCGGGGCACCACGTCGTGTTGTTGGCGCTGACAATGGTGGCAAATGATCACGCGGATCGATGCGTGTCGATGATGATGATGTAGGATAACGTGATATAACGCCGCCGCCGCCAACGCGTTCCCGTTCGCGTTCACGATCAATTCCAACTCCCATCATACGCGCTGATGGCTCATCAAGACTAAGACCGCCACCACCAGCACCACGTTCATGCATTAAATCGACATCATCTATTAAACGACTACGATGAGAATGATGTGCGGAGGCGACGGCGGCTGAACCGCTAGGCATACTACGAGATGGTGGAGGATAATCGATGCTTCCACCACCACCACCACTACCAACTCCTCCACTCGCACCAGCACCATAATGACGAGGATCATGATGATCCTCAAGCAGTTCATCGCTATTGAGATCGTATTGCATAAGATCACGCTCGCGTGCATGTAAACGTTCACGCTCACGCTCACGTTCACGATCGAGACGATCACGTTCATGATGCCGCCCGGAGGTTTGACGTCGGTTATGATGATAAGAGGCACCTCCTGATGCGTAGTTGGGATGAAGGAAAATTGAAAGAGATAAAATTCATTTATTATTGTAATTGCTGAAAAATGTGTGCACTTAAGAAGAAACAAAGCATTCGAACGCAATTTTTTTTAATATACTTTTGTATTATTCTTATTTTATGTTTTTTAAGGGGAAAGTAGTAAACTTAACAAAAAGCTTTTTAAGATAATAATAAATTCAACGAAAAACTCAATAAGGAAAAATTATATATGTTGGAATATATTTTAACAAACTCATTTCTTGTTTAGCTTAAAAACAAAATAAATTAGTTAAATATTAGTATAAAGTATTGAAAAGAAATAAATATTAAATACATTTTTTATTATTATTATTATGTATTTTAGGTATATATTTTCTAAATATCTGCAAATGGCAACAGTTTTCATAAAAAAAAAAAAAATATGAACAAACTTCAACGACACTTTTTGTGAATAACATTTTAAGCAGAGGGTACACTGAAAAAAAACACAGTTAGGTAGTAAGTATGTAACTTTGGGATTGGGTTATTTAAGCGAGAAATGGAAAAAGAGTTTCAGCTGTAACCTCATTTTATATAATTCAAGTAAAATTTATATTTATAAACATATATAGAGAAAAAGAGAGAATATCTCAAGCTATGTTCTCAATCTGTATTATAAACTGTAAAGCACTTCTATTATCTGTAATCACAACTTCAATCTAACCTATTACCTTGTCAACTCCTCCTCCTGTATCCACCCAATCACCACCTTTATTTGGCCAATCACTCAGCTATCTCTATCTTCTATCACCACACCACCTCTATCATCCCCAATCACTATCTCTACAATTTATTATCTTCTACTCTATCAATCACGTTCCTTTGTTCCTCTCTCACCATCTCAATTATAACAGTAAAATTATCTAGATGCGCACAAAAATTTCATCCCATTTCGTTTCAATTGTATTACCTATCTATATCTACTACGAACATTGAGAGAATTATATTTTCTCTCAATGCAAAGCAAGAAATATGACTGGCCAATTCAAAGCATAGCATGGTATATTTTCTCTCTGAGCACGAATGGAAAAAAAACAACTCCTTTGAAACTAACGCGGATATGCCCAATGTCCTACATGTAGTATACCTCAGAAATGCTTGATTAAATGAGAATCAAAACATTGTGAAGGGTACTACATTGAAGTCAATGGGCATATATGGGTTAACTTTACCTGATATTTATAGTCTTTTGCCATTTCTCCTTAAATGTTTTTTGTTGAAATTTTTTTTCGACGGTTAAATTTATCTCTTTTATTTTTGTTTTTGTAGGAAAAAGGAAACTAAAACAAAACTCAACAATCAGTCACTTTAGATACAATTAGGTTTCAAAACCAAAATAAAAGAATGAAAAGAAAAAGGAATTCTTTTTATCAACATTAAGTACTCACTAAAGCAGTAAATTTATTATTGTATATAGTTTTGATGACGGAAACAACAAAAAAGTAATAGTAGTGCATAGTAGTAAATCATCAAATTATATATTAAACATAATGAAAAAAAAGTTTAAAAGTTTTGTAGGATGAAAGTTGAGTATGGCAGATTTGTATTTTGAAAACATTGAGACAAAAAATAACACTTCATTAGAGACGAACGACGGTGCCCGGTGTAACTGGAAATAATAATATTTTTTTAAAAACAAAGAAAAAAAAAAACTTAATAACATTTCATAGTAAAAATGTAACACAAATACGAAAATCAGAGATGATTTTTTGTAACCAGGATTGATTTTTTGTAATCAGAATGTCAGCATATTCTAGATGAACATATAAATGAGTTGAGGTTAGTTATTGTTTCAAGGTAACAGAAATTTGGTTAGAGAGCAGTGAAATGAAACTACATTAGGTACGAATATTGAAATAAAGCACATAAGGAAAAAAAACGACTAAGTAAATCGAATCAGCTTAGAAAACTTTGACAAATTAGTATTAGTAATTTTAGAGAAATTTGTATTATGTTAGTAAAGACTACGAGAACGAATCGTTGCTATTAACTGTAAAGGAGCGAAAAGTTCTGCTCTGCACCTGATTGAATCTGTGACTGTAACAGTGAATGTCACACGTTGTTTTTTTTGGAGAAGCTGATTGATGATGTACAAGACTGCGAGCAAGTAGTAATTGAGTAGTATATGATTTCAAAAGAGTATTCGAGTATATATGATTTTATTTTTTCTTTTTTTTTTCTCATAACAAAACAAAAATCAATCAACAAAATGCTTTAAGTTTTTTAAAATTGTTTTGGTTTGTTTTTTTTATTTTTTATAGCATTGTTGTAAAGGAACCGGATATGTCACGTGATGTAAAAGCTGAAAAAGTGTCTATATATAGAAATAAAAATCAAAATTAAAAAATAAAATTTTTGGTTTTAATTAAAATAATAAAAGTTAAAAATAAAACGCCTAATAGTTCTATGTTAACTTAGGATAGAAGTTTGTATGTACAAAATGAATAATAATGGGTTAAGTTGTAAGTTCGAAATACTAGAATTTATGAGTAGTTGGATAATTATAAGTATGATGTAGGTTTTTTTTTTCCTTTTTTTTTTTTTAATGTATAGGTATTTAACTAAATAAATATATAGAGAGCAACTCACATTGAAATATATATAGAAATAAAATAATTTATACTTCGATAATGAGAAGGTAAGGTAGTTAAAACAGCAGTGAATACTAAAGCAATACGTTTTTGTTTCGTTCCATCAAAGAAACCATTAATCTTCCAAGAAATCTCACAAATGTAGTGTAGTAGGAAAAACCAAATATTGAAATTACAATTATGTATAGTGCGTTTACACTAAAAGTAAGACACTCACACTCAATTTATTAGAACTAGGGTAGAAATGTCTCTAAACCTGATTATATGGAATAACAACTCGCATTTCATCGGTTGTAGAGCCAACACACGCATTTTTTAATATAACTATATTTGACAGTTCCTTCAAACATGAACCTTTCTTTTGAAACAAATTTTTACAGTGTGCGCGTTGATGCAGTTACTGATAATGTAGTTGACGGTAATGAAGTTACAGATAATGTAGATTCTAAGTAATGCAGTTGCCGGCAGTGCAGTTGTAATTTTTAATATTAACCGTTAATTTTCAACAGCGATGTTATCTAAATTCCAAATTTTCAATGACCTTGAACTTTTCGTGCGCCTTGCTATTTCAGCCTACTGTGAAAAAAGGTTTGGATTTTGACATAGTTTTCGCGCCTACATTTAGGCAAAAACCAACATTATTATTTTAGCCTCCACTATTATGGAGTAATTTTGACCCTTGCACAGTACGACAGTAATTAGTGAAAAAATACTGTAATTTGGAAATATTAGGTTCTGCTATGCTCAGAACTTTTTCGGTAAAAATATTTTAAATTCTACGACTTTCAAAAAATAACATCTTTAAACAAAAGAATAATTTTTATCAACAAAATGCAAATAAGTTTAAAATACATAAGGAAAACATTCCAAAAACATGGTTTTTCTTATTTTTATTCTTTTTTATACATTTATTGTGTTATGGTCGTCTGTTCCAAAAATGGTGGAAAAGTATTTAACCCTTCGGAGGGCACGCTCTGACAATTTAAACAAGAGGGCGCGCCGCAGCAATTTAGCCGCAAGGTGAATTTCATAGTATCGATTACAATTTTTCTTATTTGTAGCAAAAAAATCATTAAAATAAAAGAGCTGATTGCTTTCTAGTGATACTGAAATATATTTTAAACATTTATTTTTAAATGTTTATTCGTTAAAACGATAACTTAGAAAAAATTTCTTCAAGCTACACTTGAATTTTTTTGTTACACGAGAGGGCGCGCCGCGGCAAATTAGCTGCATCTCAAAACTTACAAAGTCACTTGAGTGGCAGCGATCGGATACTATGATTTGTATTTTAAAAACACAAATTAAACAATTTGCGGCTAATTTGCCGCGACGCGCCCTTCTAAGGGTTAAGAGATGTCAATATATGATCATCGACCAACATATAAAGTTGCAGATGCTTTTTACTTCTCTAAAACTTCTACAGGCATAATCCACCAACTTCCATTTTTAACCGATGGGCCAACATTATCCTTGGTTACATGACCTTGAAATGAAAATAGGTTTTCCACTAACTTGGGACCGGATTTTTGAAAGAACTTCATAACAGTCTTGAACATAAATTTTTGTACTTATATATTTCTCAAAACCTCTTTCGAATTTTGGACTGTAGAGCTTTTCAACAGCATTATTTTGGCAGGATCGCCGTAAATATCATTTGTTTTGCCTCCAACATGAGAAGTTATCATTTGCTCCTTCTCTTTTTTTAAATTCAGCGTTTTAATATGTTTCTATCTGTTTACGTCCATTTTGTTTTTCGTAACAAAATGAGTAAAAAAAACAAAAATGTTTCCATTTGAACTAAAAATTTCAATCAAAAAATATGGCCATTAAAAATAGTAAAAGATTAAAACGGAATAATAGGTAGAAAACCCCAAAGAATGCATTTATTATTTAGAAAAAATCACAAAATTTTCGAAATAGGCATTAAAACAGTGAAAAAGGCAACTTTTTTGAAAAATAGAAAGAAAAAACAGGGAAAATAAAATGTATATATTTGGAATCAGGGGCGAATATATTTCATTAGCCATCATGTAGGATTTCTTAGATAAAAAAGGAGAATTCCTCATAATCGGCTCCATGGTTATTACTTTTTTCTTTTTTTATGATATTAAATATAAATTTGTTTTTCGGCAAAAACTGTAGTTTTATTAAATTTTCCAAACGTACAGTAATTTAAACAAAAAAACAGTAATTTGATATTATAAATGTAACAATATTGGATCATTGTGCCAATCCAGCCAAGTGTGAATTCGAATTCTTTGAAAAAAATAAAATCAATTTCTTTGATTACAATCTAAGAAAAATGAGCAAAACTATAAATTGGAACAGGCCTGCACAATTTTGGGTTGTGCCAGTGCCATAGTAAACATTTTCTATGAAATTTTGAATGGTGAATTAGAAATTTGATTAATATATTTTAGGTGTACAAAATGCAGGGTTTCATCATTTTTAAATATTTATTGCATTCTTATAAATCAATGAAGAAGGATCAAAGAAATTATTTATTTTAAAACATGGAATGAACACGACGAAGGCAATTTTGATTAAGTTCTTTTGACAATACTTAGTTCAGTATGAAAGTTGTCTAGACAAGCTCATCATATTTTGTAAACAGGAAAAGAGTTGAAACAGATCTTCGAAAAATTCGGTGAAAACTTAATTGATTGCGCTTTAGTTATTATTAAAAAAAGTTTTATTATGAAAAGTTTGTTACCTAATTGATGGCACTAGACTGACTTAAAATAAAACAAAAATTGTTTACCTATTTTCAATCGCTAACTAACTTTATTTTTACAAAGTTTGTCCAAATATTATATTTACTCAAACATGATTTCTCATATTTTAAAAAGTTTGTTTACTTTTTTGAAAATACAAATTTTGCTATGGATCACCGGTGACCCTAAGATCATCAATGGAAATTTTTTAAGAACCTTTTTACAATGAAATGGGAGCCAAAGAATGCGAATCTGAACTCGGTTTTGTTCTATCGTTTCCAGTTTCTTTAAGGTTAAGAAAGGGTTAAGTGAAAAATTAGTACTAAATTACTTTGTTCAACTTTAAAAAAATATCTAATAAAAATGTAAAGAAAAAGTTCATTAAAAAAACCCATCCCACAGAAACACCGGTGACTCATGAAAGTTCCGGCCTTCAGAGGCTCAAGATGTCTGTTTTGAACAAAAATTGTAACGAGAAATGAGGATGAGTAAATACGAAAACAGATTCGCATTTGCGAAAGGGTTTAAATCGGATTATTTCAGACACTTTTCATAGGCAGCCAGATTTTGAGATCAACTTCTATAAAATGAAACATGAAAAACATGAAAGTGGCAACTTTGCATGAAATTTTTAACGTTGCATCAGAATTTAGACGTAGGGTTTTGTGATATTCTAAGTGCAAGAAATGTCAAGCTTTCAAAAGTCGGATAAATTTACAATAGGAACCCGAGGAAAAGGACTAACTTAAAGTTAATAAATTCTTAAGTTATATGTGAAATTTGGTCTTATGTTTTGCCAGTTTTCAACATTATTAAAACATAAAAATTTGACTGGCGAGGCCAACAAATTCAATGCTTACAGTGCCGCATAAATATTTCTCAGTGTAAACGCACTAAAACTATAATGTTTCATAATTAAAATAAAATTGCTAACATAAAGTAAATGTAGGTATTCAAAATAGATACTCATTGAATTTATCAACTTATCAACAAATTCAGTAATTGTTTTTGATTTTCTTTTTTCATTCTGAATTGTTTTTTTTTTTTTTTTTTTTTCTTGCAAGCAAAATTATAAAACTTTTAATTATTACAAAAAAAAAAAACAAATTATTAAAATAATGTTTACCTTGGTCCCAATCGAATTCTCTATCCCAATCTCTTTCTCGCTCTCTTTCCCATTCGCGTGCTCTCTCACGTTCCCATTCCATATCCCTTTCTCTATCGCGTACCGATCTATCTCTATTGAATTCTCTATCCCAATAGTCTCGATCCCTCTCCCTATCACGTTCGTGACTACTCTCACGCTCACGACTACCCTCACGCTCAAAGCTACCCACTCTCTGATCACGTAAATCATAATCTTCACCATCAACTGAACAATCAAAACACGAATCGTTAGACAATTTGTGATTTCGTACATAAGAAAGAGTAACGTTTTCGAGAGAGATTCGATTCGATTCGATGGGAGTTTGTATTTGGATTTGAACGTCAAAGTGGTCAGTCATGGGAATAGTTTAAAAAAAGAAAGAATATTGTAGTTGTTTTGTTTTTTTTTTTGAAGAAAAATTGTATTGTATTATTCTGTGAGATTGTGTGGTGCGAATGTATCAAAAGTTAAAGTTGAACTTGAGAAATAAATGAAAATGTGTTCTGAAACGCGAGTTGAGTTGTAGTAGAAAATGGGCATGGTAGCTATATATTCATATTGCATAATGAATTTGCAGCTTAAAATATTTTGAATGGTTTATTTTTAGATACTTGGAGCTAAATTTTTGAATGCTGATCATCGAAAAGAAATAAATATTTATAATGTAAATGAACTAGTAATTTTCTAAATAATGAAAAAATGAATAAAGATGCATTTAGAAATTCAGATATGAACGTAAATTTGCATTCGCATTTACATTACCTGGTGGTGTTGGACCCATACGACTCTGATCCGCCGATGGCGATGCTTCCTGAGATGGCAGAGGCCTTTGAACCATTGGAGTCGTCCGTATGTCGGGATGTGTGGCTTTCCAATATGTCTATAGAATAGTAACATTTCATACTAAGTAATTAAAATATTTAAATGCAATTTACTAACATCTAAATATTCCGCAATATGCTCGCAGGCATCCTCTAATTGATTTTCATCTAATATAACATCGAACATTTCCGGTGGACATTGGGCTAATTTTTCAGCGGCGACCATTTGAACGGAGAGATTTTTCGCCTGTGACTTGCCACGTGATTTGATTAAACGCTGTAAAACCTATAAATCAGACAGTTAAAACGTTTAAATTCAAACTCATTACCTCATCCCATTTACATGCACTCACCTTACTACTACTAATTTTTAAATAAACTATTGTTGGCGCTAGTGCAGTTTTTGCTAATTGTGACGGATGATTGATTGTATCACAATCGAGTACGACCAACTGCAAAGTTCTCGCCAATTCGAATATACGTTCGATCTCCTCTTGAACTTTTGTCAGGCAATCGGAACGACTGCTCGATCTTTCCATAATCGCTCGTTTCGATGGATTATTCATAATCGAACGTTTCGCTAGCGAAATATCCGCCATCACTCGCGTTATTATAATTTTACCCTCAAAACGATGTTTCAGAAAATCGAAAAGTGCCTTCTGCATCATATCGGTTACCTCGTAACCTTTAAGGCTTGGACCCACTAAAACGACTGGACGCATCGATGGTACCACATCGTACGGTGAGGCGGTCTCTTGTTTCTTAAAGAACGGTTTACGTTTCTCCTTGTTGGGGGGTGTGGCCAATGGTGCTTTGCCATGACGTCCTCCTGGTCCCATGGAATCTGATTCGTCACCTGATTAGTTAGTACCATCGAAAAATACGCACACAAAAAAAAAAAAGAAGAGAAACCAAAGAAAAAAACAAGACAAGATGGTATCGAATGAGCGAGTTTATGGAATCTAGTGAGAGAATCGATCGTTGCGAAATGCCGAAATACGAAAGTTTTTTCTCAATTTTTTTTTTTTTTTTTTGGTTTTTTAGAAAAATTATAGTACATATGTATACGAATAATCGGTTTGGATTTGTTATTTCAACAAAAAAAAGTGTTGTGTTTTTTTTTTTTTAGTCAAATATTATTAAAACATTAGTCATTAGTCATAATAATATTCTGTGGAAAATCTTTTTCCCCAGTATTGAAATTAAATTTAATGCACTTAGGATTTAGTTAAAGCGTATTGGACATAATTATTTGGATATATGGTACGTAAGTCTAAAAGAAACTGAATTCACCCATGCTGGTGGGAATGACTGGGGTGAGAAAAAATTACACCGGTATAGGTCAAAATAAAAATCTCAAATTAGAAAGAATGAAAATTTTATTACAATTACGGGTCCAAAGTTTTCGGTAGGGAGGGGAAAAGAGTTCCATTTTTTATTCTTCGAAACTAAATTTACACCAGGAAGAAAAGACTTAAAAGTTTTTCGGTATTTAATATTATTTTGATATGAAAGTCAATAAAACTTTACGGTGTTGTTTCTCTTGGAATCATTGATAATTTTCTGATAAATTTTATTTTTCACCATCTCCCTTCCCCGCATTTTCCTTTCCATGATCTTCTAGTGTTACAGACTTCAAGAATTTAATTTCTTTTTAAATTTTTAAAAAGATTTATTGAATGAATTTTAGTTTTTGCTCACGAAATAAAAGTTATCGTATTCGTTTTGATTTTCTCTCACTTAATAAATCTCTTGCGGTGATTTTCTTTTCTTTTTCAACTTAACGATTTTTTTAATGAGAGTTATTTTTTTCTCACCAAACAGAACTCGCAAGGTCAGTTTTATTTTTTTGCTTGCTAGATAATTTTTCAGTGGTGAACTTTGTGTTTTTGCCCACTAATAAAACTTATTCAAAGAGTTTTAATTTTATTTTTATTAGGTTAATACTCATTCACCACTCTGAATAAAGAGCATTTTTTTTTTTTTGGGAATCTAAGGGGCATGGCCTGCGTGAAGGATAATGAAAAACTACCAATATGGCTGGTAGTAAAACCTTCAACAAGTTGGTATTTCCAAGAAATTACATCCGTCTTTACAAATTAGACAAAAGAAAGCTACTGTTTCTGCCCCTTCTCCCTTGGACCAGAATGTCGTACCCATTTCGAGTTCATTTAGTTTTTGGGCAAGAGGGATATATCAGTTGTATCGCAACTGTCTGACTCAGAAAGTAACTATGACTTTAAGATAGAATGTAGATAACCCACAAGTTTTAAGCTGTTTTAAAGTAGATATGGGCGGATTTCCGAAATAAATAAAAAAAACCGAACTATAACAAGATGGCTGCTAGTAAAACCAGCAAACGAATTCAATTGACTACAAATCAACTACAACAACTACAAATCAACTACAGTATATAAAAAAATTGAGCAAATCAAGGGACATTTTTGGGATATGAAAAAAAAACAAAAATGACGTCAAATTAAAAAGTATCAGCATAGCTAAGTTTCTAAACATTCAGATCAATAAAAGTGGAAACAAATTTTTGAAATCAGGTAATATCTTCAGGCTCCAAAAGGGTCTTGAAAGTACTAAAATTTCGAAAATAAATTATGATTTTTCAAAATTTTTTGGCCAACATTTTTTTTAAATTTCACAGCTTTTTTTTCATTGAGTGTAGAAATATAATATTAAAAAAAAATATTTGAAATCGGATAATTTTTATTGGTGCCACAAGAGGTTCAAAGTTCCGAAGTTTCGACCATAATTTATACTTTTCATACAATTTTTGCTGAATTTTTGATAACTAACAAGCTTTGTACATCTTACTGCACCAATAAATATCTGATTTCTTTTTGCATTATGGTGTACAAACATAAGGAGAAATAAAAAAGCTATGAAACTTGAAAAAAATTTTAGCCAAAAAATTTTGAAAAATAACAATTTATTGTAGAAATTTCGGTATTTTTAAGAGCCATTTGGAACCTGAAGGAGTTATCTGATTTCAAAAATTTGTTTCCACTTTTGTTCCATCTGGATCTGAAAAAACTTTACTATGCTATTACTATTTAATTGGACGCCGTTTTTGGGCTATTTTTTATGTCCCAAAAATGTCCCTTCATTTGCTCAATTTTGTTACATACTGTAAATGATTCAATGAAGTATTCACATCGAGACTCCATACATGAGACTACGTATTCATGACTTGAAAACATGATTTTACAAAAGAATTATAAGTCATAGACTTCAAAAAAAGAATGGAAAATTCAGTTAATTTTAAATGAATTCTATGGACTTATAATCTGAAATGACTGCGTTTTTTGATAGCTCTGGCAACTCTCAAAAGTCCGAGTCAGTTTATTCGACTTGGAAAAAAGGAATTAATGGCCCTCACTTAATTTATGGGATCGTGGCCATATTTGCCCCGTTTGAAGTCAAGAGATTTCCTCAGGAAGGAACTATGACCTTCCCATCCCATATCTGTAATAGATCCAAATTCAAGTTACTCTCGTCTTTTGGGATTGGAAAGAAGGCCAACAGCAATTTAAGAAACTCAAGCTCGAAAATCACAAAAGAATCAAAGAGATTAATGCCCAATACACTTTGTTAAAACAAAAAAAAAACACAATTAACAATTAATAAATAATAAATGAAAAATGTTATACAAATGGTTATTTAAACGTACGTTTGATGTTGAATATTGCTCAAAAAATAAGAAAAACAAAACAGAAAATAATTTCTAACTTTTTCAATTCATTATCTTATTATATGTCAATTCTTTTCCTGGAACATGCCATAGAAGGTAATTGTGAATTAATAAAAAAAAAAAACTTTTTCGAATTTGAAAATTAGTGAAATGTAAAATTCAAAATTGATGGATGGAAAATGTCAAACTCGAGGGTGAGAAACTTACTAAAAACAAAACATATTTAAAACTCTATAAGAATATAGCTTAAACTTATGATGATTTTGCTAAAACAATTCGATTGCATTTAAGTAATTGATTTTGGTAAACTAAAGTAGTTTTATATAGACGATGATGATATCAATTAGAATATTCAATCAAATTAAAAAAATTTGCAAAGCACACGTGACATGTCTTAAATTTTAGCCACTAATTTGTTGATTGTTTCTTTTTGAGACTTAATTTTGTGGGTGTTTTTTTTGTTTTTTTTTTTTTTGTTTTGTCTGGTGTTATGAACTTTACAAAAAACACAAACCTGGTTTCTTGCGTGGTGTTGTACTATAAGGATCTTTGGAACAATTGTTGTTGTTGCAGTGGAAACAAAAATACACAGAATTGGTGTCGAAACGAAAGAAATATATATATATATATGTATATATAGTTGAGTGCAAGTTAATAGTGTTTTGAACAATATACAATATTTAGTTATCTATGTGTATCCGTATATAAGTAGAGATTGACAGGTTGTAGGGTAAATATTGCAAAAGCGAATTACATACGTGCACAAATTTTTCTAATTTTCTTGCTGGGTTCTTTTGTATAAATATCATGCAAACAAATATATATCTATATATAATTCTAATTGAGCGCAATTTATTTAAAGCCTGCATTTAAAAAATATTGGGAGAGATATATGGCAATATATTTTGGGACTGTTCATGAAATGTCAGATGAGTAAAACGAAAGAAAAATATAAAAAAATAATTAAAAGGTTTTTTTTCTAAACTTCTTGGCTGCGGCCAAATGTTCTTTTTTGTTTTTTTTTTTAAATTAGGTTTATAAACATATTTAAAATATCATACTATCTACATAAACAGATTACAGAATAGAGTAAATGGAATAGAGTATAACTCGATAACTAAAGAAAATATGCTGAAGAGCGCTTTGATTTTAAAAGTTTAGTTTTTTTTTCTTAACGCTTTTTCAATCAAAATCATATATAAAATAGTTATACATATGTATTGGGAGTATGAATGTATACAGGGTGACAATCGTAAAGTGACGCACACATTTCAGCAGTTATTTTCAAAAGGACGTACTTCCATTAAGTACAATTAAGTGTTAACATTGCTGAATATATAAGCATTCATTTGAACCCCACCTCATTCAATATAACCTCCTTTAGCCTGCACACATGCCTTCAATCGATCTGGAAATCGTAGGACTGTTCGCCGCAGGACTTCCTGATCAATTTCAGTCCAGGCTTTCTCTAATGAATTTGTCAGCGACTCCAGACTGTGGTGTTGAGATGCAAAAGCCTTACTCTCTAAAATACTCCAAATAGAGTAGTCCATTGGATTCAAGTCTGGAGAGTATGGTGGCCATTCTTGAGATGTAATGAATCCAGAAAAATTATCTTTTATCCATGTTTGCGTTAATTTTGCCATGTGGGAAGGTGCAGAGTCTTGCTGGAAAGTCCAGTTTTCATTTCCAAATGTATCTTGGGCCCAGGGAAGAACATGTTCATTTAAAATGCTCCGATAAACAACCTGGTCAATTTTAACACCCTCTTCAACGAATATTAAAAGGGTTCTGGCATTAGCGGAAACTCCAGCCCATACCATAACGGAACCTGGCTTTTGAACTCGGCCAACAGTCCTATTTTGTTGCGATGATGATGTTAGCCACATTCGGTCATTTTGCGCATTGAAATGTTGTTCAACCGTGAAAATTTGTTCATCTGTAAACAAGATATTTTCAACATTTTTTAACACGGAGGAGCGTAGCAACGCCTTGCATCTTTGCAGTCGCAAATCTTTCTTTTTTTGTGTTAGATCTTGAGCTTTTCGGAGCTTGTACGGCTTAAGATTAAGCTTTGATTTTGCAATGATTCGCACTGTTTCACGGTTTACTCCCACTTCCTTAGCGATTTTTCTCATTGAGCGCCTTGGATTTCGCTTGATTCGTTTACGAATTTTTTCTGTTAAACCAGTAGTGGCAACTGTTAAAAATTTTCCCCGGTCTCTATCTCCAAAACCCCCAGTTTCATTATATCGAATAATAGCTCGGTCTACCGTACGACTTGACAAATTTAAAGCCTTTGCAATTTGACGGCTACTATAATTTGCAAATGAAATTTCATAATTTCACGACGAATATTTTCCTTGTCCATTTTTATGGAAATTTCAAAATGTAATAACAAAAATTCAAATGAAATTAAAAGCAAAGCCAATGATGAATGAATTTGCTTTTTAAATTAAAGTAACGGTAAATGGCAAAGCTTGCTGCAGAGTATTAAACTTGCGTCACTTTACAATTGTCACCCTGTAAACTCGTAATTGTGACCAACTTCATATCTATCATACGCGCCATTTTTTTGACATTGACAGCTATTCTATCTCGAAGAGCGCCAAAAATACTATAAGAATTGATCTGTCAAATAATTTTCATAATTTTACAAAAGTGTTTTACTATAGCTGAAAATGTCGAATTTCGTGCCAACAAAACAACATTTGCGGGAAGTTTTAATTTGCTTCTTCCATTTAAAGAAAAACGCAACTGAAGCACATCGTTTACTCACTGAAGCTTATCCTGTCTATGCTATAGACGTTAGAATGTGTCAGGTGTGGTATGCCCGTTTCAAAAGTGGTGATTTTGATGTTGAAGACAGGGAACGTTCAGGCGGCCCGAAAGAGCTCGAAGATGAAGAATTGAAGGCATTACTTGAAGAAGATTCTCGTCAAACGCAACAAGAACTTGCAGAATCTTTAGGAGTTGATCAATAAACCATTTCTAAATGATTAAAAGCATTGGGAATGATTCAAAAGCAAGGAAATTGGGTGCCGTACGAATTGAAGCCGAGAGACGTCGAACGACGATTTTTCACATGTGAACTGCTGATTGAACGACAGAAAAGAAAGGGTTTTCTGCATCGTATTGTGACTGGCGATGAAAAGTGGATACGCTACAATAACACAAAGCGTAAAAAATCATGGAGACCGCCCGGGCATGCATCAACATCAACGGCAAAGCCGAACATCCATGGATCCAAGCTCATGCTGACTATTTGGTGGGATATAAAAGGTGTCGTGTATTATGAGCTGTTGAAACCGAATGAAACGATCACTGGCGACCGCTACCGACTACAATTGATGCATTTGAGCCGAGCATTAAAGGATAAGAGGCCAGAATATGAGAATAAATACGACGAAGTTATTCTTCAGCACGACAATGCTCGGCCGCATGTTGCAAGGCAAGTAAAAACATACTTGGAAACGCTGAAATGGGAAGTGCTACCCCACCCGCCGTATTCTCCAGACATTGCTCCATCTGATTACCACTTGTTCCGATCGATGACACATGGGCTGGCTGAACAGCACTTCCGTTCTTTCGAAGAACTCAAAAAATGGGTCGATTCGTGGATAGCCTCAAAAGATGAGGAGTTCTTTCGACGCGGAATCCGTATGCTACCAGAAAGATGGGAAAAGGTTGTGGCTAACGATGGACAATACTTTAAAAAATAAATTTATAATCACTTTTTCACAATAAATGTCCTAATTACGAAAAAGATACGAGTTTATACATTCATACTCCAATATGATAACTTGAAAACTAAACATTTACCATTTTATTCCGTTGATCAAAATTCTTATAGTCCATAAATTCTTTGTTTTTGAATTCGATTCGTTTTGTCTATATTTTCATGTCTTAGTGAATCTATTTTCTGGCTTGTATCTTCGTCAGTTTTTAATTAATCCTTTATGACTTATTGAATCTAGTTTCTAGTCTATTATATTTCTATCAGTTTGAAAGTAATAAGTAATCTTTCCAGACTTAATCAATTTTCTTCTAGTCTATATTTTTATCAAGTTTATAGTAGTCATTCCTGACTTACAGAATCAAATTTCTAATCTATATCTTTATCATGATATACCATTATCAGTTTCCTGGCTTTCTTTCCTGACTTACTGAATTCAATTTCTAGTTCATTTCTTCATCAGTTTTAAAGTAATTGTTCCAGACTTACTGTATGAAACTTCTAGTTTATATCTTCTTCAGTATTAAAAAGCTGTTCCTCATTTACTGAATCTAATTTCTAGTCTATATCTTTGTTAGTTTAAAAGTTGTCGTTCCTGAAAACAATATCAGAATTTCTTTATTTCTGTTTCTATAAGAGGCAAATCTTTGAGAAATCTTCATTTCTTTTTTGAAAAAAAAAATCTGAAATTTGATCATGGGTCTCAGTCACAATCAATCATAAACCTCGGAATGCTTTCAATCTAAAATACAAAGAAGGGTTCTTCAAATAGATATACTGCTACTGATTTTTACAAATTATTGGATATAGTTTAAAAAGGAAGAGATTTTTCAGAATTTTGAATTCGAAAACAGATTACCTACCATATATTAAACTGTTTAATATTACCAAAAAAAAAAATCATGGCGGCGTTAAAGAAACTATAAACTAGAATTCGATTTCTAGGTCTATACAAAAGTTAAGTCTCAGAAAATAAAAATTTTAAATATAGAAAACGATTTAAACTATAACAATCGGAATAATAAGTTTGGTTTTCAGATATTTATCAATCTGTTTGTCTGATATCAACCAACTTTAGAAAATAACGGTAGCCTTTGGTAACCATTAAGAACGAGCGGTAACCAAAGTAGATAGGTCAATAAAGTAACTTGAGAAAAAAATTGTTTTTGAACCTGGCTCAGCAACGGCTTAGCGACAAAGTGCCATTTGGCACCGCTAGGCATTACTGGGTTAACTTAAGTCTTAGAAGTAGTAGTTTTTTATCTAAAGTAATGCGGCTTTGTGGGAAATTTAACCGCCACTTTACCCTAAAGCATAACGTAGCCTTCATCATGGCACGATCGATAATATCCCGATCAAATACAAAACTTTCCTAATTCTATCCGAACTTATATCCGAAAAAAAAATTTTTCAAAATACAATAATGAACTTTATATTCAACATCCTTGTATCCTAAATAATTTAATTAAAAAAAAAAAAACAAAAACAAAAACGTTAAAGAAAACATAAAAACAAATCTAAATTACCTCACATTTTTGTAGTTATAGTTTTGAAATAATAATTAATAAAAATAAAATTAAAAATTAAATTAAAAATAAGGAGATAATGAAATGCGTGTCATACCAGGTGTAGGGGGTGTGCTACCTCGTGATGGCTCCGCACCTGCTTGTCCCGCACCCAAATTACTGCTGGATGAGCCTTTGGTGCCATAAAGTCTTGAGGGTCTCGTTTGATTCTATATAAAATTTAAATAAAATTAATTCAATTGATTTTATAAAAATAACAACAAAAAAAGAGAAATTTAAATATTTCACCCTGGTTCCCTGGTTCTTTTTCATTATCACTTACTTGCATTCGAATGTATTCTAGCTTAACGGGGCTGGGTATAAAGCCCACATCACAGCCTTCTTTAACCAATCTACCGATCCACCAGTTATTGTCAAACTTCTCTTTAATATGCAGAAAATCTCTAATCTCAAATGAGACTGCACTACCCTGAACGGGCGAATCATCATCAATTGCTCCATCGTATGCTACGTTTGTTCGCACAGCGAACGCAACGGGTTTACTCTAGAATTATAATTAATGAAATAAGTTTTTTGGATTTAAGTATTCATTTTTAAATTCAGTGTAATTAATTTACCCTTGCTTTTTCCAACTGGCTTATTGCCGCGCGTTCCTTTTCTCGCCGAAGCGATTCTTTTTCCTCGTCTAGTGACAGTTCGGATGACTGTGAGTAATTGGATTCGTTAGAATTCTGAAAATACAATAGAATAGAAACAGATTTAGAATATTTGAGAATATTTGTAATAACTTTCGAAATCAATTCTATGTATTATCTGTTTTTATAATACAATTCTTAAAATAGGAATTAGTTTCAGCATACCGTGCTTTATAACTTGTTCGGATCATATAGTGATTTTAAGCTAAAACTGTATACAGAGTCCTGACCTAAAAGACAGCAGGTATTCATAAGTAACTGACCTAAATTAAAAAAAAAACGAATACCCAAACCATTTAGATTATATTCCTAAAAATTGAAATAATATTTTTAGGCAATATTCCCAACGGGAAAATTTGAAGCGCTACCCAAAAAAGCTCTTTGAGAGCGCTCTCTTTGTGCTCTCGTAGAAGCTAGTAGAAAGCGCTAACATTGAGCTTACCGGAAGAGCTTTCAAGCATACAAAAGAGCGTTTTCAGGAAACGTTAGGAGAAGCACTCAATGGTTAATATGAAAGAAAATATAATTTGATTTGGTATTGATACATTTTCGTGTTTCACCAAACACCAATGTTTGGTGAGGCATAATTTTGGATTCTATTTTTTTTATATTTTTGCATATATGTATGCAAATATAATAAATAAATAAAATAATAAATGTATGTAGTATATGTAGTTAATAAAAAAAATGAAAGAGCTCTCAAAATTGTTCTTCCCAAAAGGCTTCCCAAAAGGTTTTCCAAAAATGCTATTTTTGCGTTTCCTAGCAGCGCTCTTTCAACGCTTCCAGGAAGCTTGATGTTAGCGCTTACTTCCCATGACATGCAATGTAAAAAGTATATGAGCTGTACTATAAAGATGGAGCGCTTAGTGCTGGCAGAGGAGCACTGCATTGTAGGCCCTTTTGGAGCGCTTCCTTTCCCGTTGGGTTAAAACTCAGTGACCTTATGATTATAATTTTTTTATTTTTTATTTTTTTTCATTATAATATGAAATTGCATACCCTTGTTAACATTTTAATTACAATTGTATGCCATATCCGTAGTTTATATTTATATTTCAATAAAGAATTTAGATTTCAGCTACTTAATTAAAATTGTATATGTTTTTTTTTTTCTTCATCATATACAATTGAACATTGGCACTTTGCCATAACACATAAAACAAGTACATTCCTGGACGTAAAGTATACAGTTTTTACTTATATTTTGCTTATAAAATTTTATAAAAAATATCTACACACAGTGTTTTCATTTTTTTTTCTGAGACAATAAAAAAATGTATTTTCATTTCATTTTTTATTTGAAAAAAAAAAAAATTAGCTTGAGCACCATTTCAATTTTAATATACACAATAAGCAGCATTATTCATGAAAGTATAGTTCCTATTCATGCAGTGTAATCCAGTCAAATCTTATCGTTTGATATTATTATATTCAATATACCAGAATTTTTTTAGAAAATTATATTATATTATATTTATCTACTCTTTAAAAGTCGTCCGTCATTGCACCAAACCATTAACCCTTTGACACCCGAATTATAATGGAACTTGATAGAAGCGGTTTGTTTTGAAATTATTGTTACTTAGATCTTCCACAATCATAACACCAAATTTCATGTTTCTATATTGATTTGTTTGTCTTTTATTAAAGGTAAAAAAAAATAGCTACTGCGCTATAGATAACCACTGGTTAATACGATTCCTCCAATTTTTTGATTTTCATATTCTCTTATCTTTTATAAACATATTTAATAAAGAAAATTTCCGCTTAGTAATAATTAAATGCATTTTTTTTTTTCAAGAAATAGTGCAAAAGATTTTACTACTTTTTGCACTTAGGTTTTTTGCTGGTCTTTAAAAACAAAACATTAAAAAAAAAGTTACTGAAGAAGAATACCTAACAGAACCGAATGCATATAGCGTTAATAGTAAAATTTGTTAAACACTTTATTTATGGCACAAAAAAGTTAATGTTGCATATACGCAACACTGGCTATGAAAGAGTTAAAGAATGCGTAGAGCATTCGTGAGAAAAATACTTTGCAGATCTATGAACAAATTTGCCTGAAAGTTTGGTTCTTAGATAAGATAAAACCATGAGGAGGTGCACGTTGGTTCTTGGCGAGCTGATAACATAAATTTCTAACCGCTCCAGTGATCATGTTGAATGAATAGAAAAAAATGATCTTGCTGAGAAGGTATTCTACTCGAAATACGGTGTTAGAGCTCAGAAAAAAATGTGGTAAGAGATATCTTGATGTATGCATACGACCAACGGCCAGCGAGCATAATGGAATCGACCGAATTTTTTTTGGAAATGGGCCAAAACTAATCGTTGATTGTAGCACCAAAGAAAATAAATGGATGGAACTTAAATTATGTCCTTATTATAAATATTTTATATTGGTAGGCATAAATTGGCTTTTCTTTTTCAATACTAACACTGTGCAACAATTTTAGGGACATGGAATCTAACGGAGAAGCGACCAACACAGGTCGGTAGTACTGGTTCAGAGTAATAAAACCCTAAGAGGGTTTTAAAAAGTTAGCTCGCTTTTAAATGTTAAAGCCTTTCAAAGTTAAGCTGTTTTAGTGTATTTTTCAGTTATATTTTCAGTTTATAATACAAAACAAAAATTTGAAAACCCAAACATTATTAAATTCTATACATTTATTGCTTATTTTTTGCAAAAGCCATGTAATGGATAGTTTAAACTTCTTAATATGGAAAACTCTATAATGTTAAAATTGTTTTTTTTCTGCTGCAAAAGGCAAACTTTGAATGCCTATAACTTTTAAAAGCGAGCTTACTTTGCAAAACGATTTTAGGGTTTTGTTACTCTACACCAGTACTATCGACCTGTGTTAGCCGATTCTCCGTTAGAAAAATTTGTTGCACAGTGTAAGTTGGAAAACATAAAAAAGTTACGAATTTCAGCATATAGATTGTTTCAGTTTGTATTCTTTCTGTTTGTCTGCTTATCGATGAAGTGTTATTTTTAGAAATTGTGTACATATTTTAATAAATAAATATTTAATGCGAATTTTTTTTTTTTTTTTTGCCAAAAAAAGTTGGAAATGCATGTATTGTTGGACACTAGAACAGGAATATGATAATGAAAATATTTTTGTTCACTTAGAAATCGCATTTCTGGATTCATAAACACGCAAAACTGTAGAATTTGGACCGATAAAAATTGTCATGTCAATTCACGATTTCGAAAAAAAAAAACTAATATTTGGTACGACGCCAAATTCAATCACATTTTCCGAAAACTAAGATTTAAATATATTTACAGGCCACTATTGCTCTAAGGATATGATAAACAAATATTTTTAGTCCCAATTTCCTATCCACCACGTCAAACAATGAAATTATTACGAGAAAAGTTTGCTTATAGCATTATTTCAAGAAACTATCGTAACGAGTAAAGATATGCGATTTAACGCTATTATTCATTTTTTGGATCTATGTAAATTCAGGCAACGAAATCCATCGCCAAGTACTAGGATGGGAATCGCAAAGTAATGGAAGCTATGAGAGACCTCGGTACAACGAGAAAAAAGACTGTGATTTTAACAGTTCATCGCTGTTGTTAAGAAAATCTGTTGTATTGAATGCAATTTGTTTGATTCAACAGCTTTTTATTTTGTATTGACAATTTTCGTAACATTTCTTCTGTTGAATATTTAGATCATAATCCTGCCAGACAAGGCTAATGGAAACTCCAATACAGTAACAAAATTGTTGGCTTTCAATAAAACAATTTTAAAATTTTTTACGGTCTATTTTTAAAAATTATGATAAACAAAGACAGCCTGATTGAGTATTTCAAATTTGTATATCGTAATCTCTCTTGCATAGTTAACTTCTTAAGGTTAGGTAGGGTAAAAATTGCCCCAACTTTTGCTTAGTTTTTTATGGATGGTGGGATATATTTTAACCCACCTCGAAAATTAAAAAAAAAAAATAACACAGTCCAACAAATTAAGACTTTTTGGCTGCAACAGAATAGCCACCCTGTAATTCAGACCATTTTCGTCAAACAAACTTATAGTTCAGCACGTCTCAGTTTTTTTTTTTTTTACAGTGGGTCAAAGTTTTCATATTTTGGTCGAAGGGAGCTGAATACTAGGTGCAAAAAGTGTTATAAATTGAGGTCTGAGGAAAATCTTAATGACAAAGTTGTACCGTAGAATTTTACAAAGTTCATTCCTGTAGAACATTTTAATCCTTTAGTTCCTCTTTTTATGGAACAATTTGACCCCTTTTTTGATGAAAACCTGAAATTTCACTAGGGGTCACCAAACACATAAAAGTCATATATATAACGGTTAACGGCTAATAAAAGGAAATAGTTTTTTACTTCTATCAAAATTGTAATTTAATTTTCATCAAGGTTTCAGCAACCTGTTTTGTGCCCTTCATGGTCCTTTTGACCAGAGTCCAATATCTTTCTGAGCTCTGGGCAGTTAGGTGGATTCGCATATTTGGGCATAAGTGCTACATTATTCTTTTCGCACCATTCAACTGCACCATTACTGTAATGGCACGCAGCCAAATCCAGCCAAAAGAAAGCAGAAACTGCGTGTTGTTTTATCAATAGAAAAAGTCTTTTTTGCAGACACTTTCGGATATATATATATCGATGTTGATTGTCCCAGTTGTTACAAATCAACTATTTACCACAGCTACAGATTACCAGCCATACCGAAAACTTCTTGGGGAATTTAGACTTCTTCAGGATCTTAAACTGCTCTTGTCCATTTTCTCTACGATCTGCATCACAAAAATCCACAACTGTAAACTGTGAAAAGTCACACAGTACCTAGGTCTCATCGTCCATAATGCAGCAATCAAAATTATTTATGAAATCACTGTGCAATATTTTGGTTCGCTGTCCTTCTTCGAATTTCTGTCGGGAACTTTTTGGACCTTGTATCCGTCCCTCCCTCTTAACTTTTATAACAAAAGTTTCAGAGCATCATAGTTTTTTAGCCACTTTCCTGTCTGATATATTGGGATTTTTTTTTAAAAGAGCTATTACCTTCTTGGCCATAGCAGAGTTATTAAATGCCTTATTTTTGCCACTTCCTTGCTTCCTATTAATGGTCAGGCGTTTATTGTATACTTTAATAACACACGAATCGGTATTCTGCGAATTTGTTTTTCGAGAAATTAATTTGAAAGTCAATTTTGGATTTTCATTCGCAGTCTAATAATTTTTTCACGCACTTCTATGTCACTACTCATTTTGAAGCCAAAAACTATCGAATGATCTCAAAATTTGACATGTTTGACAATGCTACTTTAATGCGAAAAAAATTTAAATTTGAACTAGGAAAACACTATGAGTAAAAACCTTATTCCAGTAATCTCTTGCTGAGATTAGATCCTTTAAATAGACTGGTTCACCATACGCCTGTTTTACCGTCGGTTTTCTATAATCTCACAATAATCCAGAGATCTTCTATAAAAGCGAACTCTTCAACTTAGTTTCACATATTTCTAAATCTTCCTTCAAAAATAAATAAAGCAAGCGCATAAGCATTTACGGGTATTTCCTCTTTTTTTATTGCATAGATTTCCACATTAATACACTTGTAAATCGTAATAATTAAAGCAGTGTTCAACACACTAAATTTTACCCAATTTCCCCCTCCTCACAAAATGTGCACATTTCTTTGATGAATAGTATTTCTCAACTTTAAACTTTTATTTCTACAAATGAACATAAATTTCTTTAAAATTACTATATTTTAAAAAAATTTATGTGTTTTTAAATTGCCATTTAACCGTATTCACATTTTTTTTTGGAACTTTATAATCTTTTAGTTTAAAAAAATTTGTGGTAAATTTTTACTTCAAACAGCGAGTATCCCGAAAAATCCGAAAAACAACACAAATCCTCAAAGTAGCAATTAAAGTGCATTGTGTGATTGTGAGTTTGAAATGGCGGGCGAGAGTTTTTTTTTTCTTCTTGTTTATTCTCCGAGACAACTTAAATATCCGAAGTGACAATCACTACAAAAAATTAAAAAGCAAAGTGTGTTTTGATATAATGAATGAAAAGAAAATATTTTGAAATTATATCATGATAACCCATATATCATATGTATGCCAGATGCTGTTTCGTTTTCTAGGCTAGTGTGACAAAGACATCAAACAAAATCGCTTAGTTTGCTAGACTGTAGGTGGGACAAAGATATTAAATAAATTTTTTTTTTTTCAAAACTTTTCGGTTATATTATTAAATTTAATACTTTTAATGTTTTCATACATATTTTTTTTTTCATCTATAGCTACATTTAAAATTAGCAATATAAACAATTCAACTGATGATGATGATAAAAGGTCTTACGCTAACAAGGAGGAGCTATATGACATCATCATCTTTAACACTCTAGTGGAGGATTTTAGATTAAGAATGAAAATCGAATTTTAGGAAAATTTTAGAAAAATTTCGTCAAATAAATTCAACATTTGCTATAAAATATGAGCACTATCGAAATTGACTTTAAACCAGTGACGGTTAAACTTTTACTTTAGCGCAAAAAAACTTAAAGCTCTTTAAAACATACAAAAAGATCTTCAGTTATCTACATTTTCCCTAAGGTGCTAAGAATAAGAAAAATTCAACTTTTTTAATTGTATTCACCAAAATTCCAATCGAATGCCGAACTAGTTAATTTCGAATGACATCAATTTGAAACTGTCAAAGTTAAAGCGCAATCAGTGTCTGTTTAGTTTGAAGCGATCGAATTGAACCAAAAATATTTTTACGATAACTAAAGGGGCACTTCAACACGAATCACAGAACACATCGGACATCGGACTTCAAAGTTCGACTAAATTCCTATTTGAAAACAGAAAACTTACATCAATAAGTAAAGCAATTCGCATGTACATAATGCGGATCCAATTTAATACAACTTTCCGGTTCTTGAGACCCGATGTTGCTCACATAATTGATAGATATTTATTTAAAAAATATGAGTCATGTAAAAAGTATTTTCGGTTTTTTGTTGCAAGATTGTGTTAATGGACATACACTGTCAGAAAAAGGTTTGAAAGGTGACATTTCAGGCTACATTTTTTGCGAAGACAGTTTTGAAGTTCGTCATTAGTGTAGAAAGTTACATTGATTTGAAAATGAGTGAAATTTTTGAAGAAATACGCAAAGTGATGCGTTTTTACTATAAAAAGGTAAAAACGCTGCAAAAGCATTCCATAAAATTAGTGCCGTTTTAGGGTGAGGATGCTTTAACAGAACGTACTGTCCAACTTTGGTTTGCTCGCACCTAACTCTGGCCGGCCAGTAACTAAAAAAGCCGATGAAATTTTGCAACTGGTGGAGCAAGACCAGCACAAAAGCTGTCAGGAGATAGCGGAGGTACTAAACATTTCCAAATTTAAAACAAACGTTCACAACTTTTTCTCCCTCTTTCCTCCTACCACTAATCTATCTTCATTCCTTAATCAACGCAATGCTTTGCATTTATAGGGGTACCCCTTGAGTGTTGATTGCCTAAATAAAAAAAAAAAACAAAAAAAAAAAATTACAGTTTGTAGTCACTTAAAAAGGGCTGGCTACTCAAAGATGTTCGATGTTTGGGTGCCACATGAATTAATACAAAGAAATTTGATTGACAGAAATACCATCAGTGAAATGCTGCTGAAGCGCAACGAAATCGAACCATTTTTAAAACAAATCATTACTGGCGACGAAAAATGGATTAAATACGAGAATATTAAACGAAAAAATCATGGTCAAAGGCCGGTGATCCTCCACAAATGACTTTAAAGCCTGGATTGACGACAAACAAGGTTATGTTGAGTGTTTGGTGGGATTGGGAAGGAATTGTCTATTATGAGCTGCTACAACTTGGCCAAACAGTCAATTCTGATCTCTACTGCTCACAACTCAACCGTTTGAATGAAGCAATCAAGAAAGAGCGACCAGGGTTGGCCAACAGAAAAGGTGTTGTGTTTCACCATGATAATGCCAGGCCACACACATCTTTGATGACCGGCCGGAACTTGACTGCGCTTGGCTGGGAAGTTCTGATGCACCCACCGTATAGCCCCGACATGGCCCCGTCTTATTACTATTTGTTTCGGTCTCTGGAAAACTCTTGATGGAAAAAAATTGGCCGACAGAAGAGCCGCCGAACATCACTTGGCCAAGTTTTTCGCCGATAAATCACAGAAGTTTTACAGCGATGGAATTATGAAGCTACTGGAAAAATGGCAAAATATCATTTTTATTCAAACATTGACAAAAAACAAAAAAAAAAAACGAAAATTTTTTTTATATGACCAATATTTAAGCTTGTTTGGGTTAATAAATAGATTGTCGGAAAATTCAAATTATTTACTAAAATAAACTACAAAGTAAATATAAATATTTGATTTAAATGAATGAGGTAAGAAGTGAAGCGATCATTGAATCCTGTCATAATCTGACAAATTTATACATTTCATTCATCGCCTCGTTCAATATTTTTGTTGTAATCTACACGTTAGTGGGCACGTTTGATTGTACCTATATAGTTTTCGCAGATTGTAGCTTTGAGTATCGCATGAAAATGCGGTTTTTTAGATGCTTGCAAAATAAAAAAAAATATAAATCATACAAAGCTCAGACTGTAGAAAACATTTCAAAAACTACAAGGGTTTGAGATTATTTCATTGATGATTTTGATGAATTAGAAACCATTATAATACTTTTGAAGTAAAAAAAAACCTGTAATCCTCCCTCCCTCTGTCCCGGAAACTCAAGATCCAAAGGCTTTGAGAAATTACGGGATTAATAGATATACGCTTGTGAAACAACAGATAGACATACGATTTTTAGAACATTAAATTCGAACTGATTTACTGGTCTCAGATAATTTATAAATTACAGCCTTGGGAATATGGGACTAAAAAAGGCACAGAATGCTTTAAGCTCTTTACAATGTATACGATAAAAAGCTCTTCAGTTGTCGTTGTCTCCTTCTTTCGCAAATATTTCAGTGCAAAAGCTTTTCGAAGCACTATTGCAAATGCATTTTATCAATGGTTTTGAATGGCCATCACTAATTTAAAGTACTGATGTCGGTATCACTGATTTAAAGCCTCAACTTTATTTTCATGCATTTATAACTCCCCTTCCCGATTAATACCTCCATACATTACAATCTTTGCCTCTAAATCAAAAAAAAAAATTTTTATATATAAATTTGGTCTGAATTTTATACTGATTTCGATTTAAGTCTGAATTTGATTTGAACTAGATTACATTTTTGGTCTGACTTTAGCCTGAACTTTGGTTCGAGCTTCGGTATAGGTTTTGATTTGCATTCCGGTCTGAAATTTGACTTGGGATCTATTCTGAGTTTTTGTCTGAATTTCGTTTGAATTTGGATCTGAGTTTTGGTTTAAAATTTCGCCTAAATTTTGGTCAGAGTTTGGTTTGATTTGTGGTCTAAGTTTTTGTTGAATTTGGTTGGTTTTTGGTTAAAATTTGTTTTTCTTAATTTTCTAAATTTTTATCTAAATTTTGTTGATTTTTATCTGAACTTTTTTATACATTTTGTCTGAGATTTTATCTGAATTTGATCTGAATTTTAATCCGAAGTTTGGTTTGAATTTCTGTTTGAGTTTTTTATGAATTTCGTTTAAATTCCGATCTGTGTTTTGATCTGAAATTCGTCTAAATTTTGGTCTGAGTTTTGGTCAGAACTTTGTTTGATTTTTAGATTAATTTGTGGTCTGAATTTCGGCCTGAATATTGATTTGAGTTTGGCCTTCTTTGGTCAAAGTTTTACTTTCAGTTTAGGTCTGTTTTTATTTTGGTTTTGTTTTTGAATTCAAGTCTGAATTTGGTCTGTATTTGGTATGAATATTGGTTTGGTTTTGGTCTGATTTTTAGCTGCGATGCTTGATCTGAAGCCTCTGTGGCCTGACTTTGGTTTTAAGTTGATTCTGAATTTGGGCTTATTTTCGTCTGTTCAAATTCATCAAATTTTTAAACTGTTTTTTTCCCCTACAAGATACGTAGTTCAATTGTAACTGAACTCAGCACGCTGGATAATTTCGAATATTTTGTCAATGGTGAAGAATGGCCGTCACTAATCTAGAATACTTAATTGACTTAAAACCTTTCATTCATTTATTTCAAAGTCTCCTTTGCTGATTGATATCTTCATACATAACAATATTTACTCTTAAAACAAGGAATGAAAAATCAAACCCCTCCCCTTCTTCAATCACTGGATCTGCTAAGGAATGTTAACACATGTTTTACCTAATAATTTTTTTTGGGTGTAAAATTTAAAAATTTCTTTGATCTAGTTATCTTTGAAAAATATATCAGTTGTTATTTTTAATGGCAAACATGTTGATTTATTGTGAGTTTGATCAAAATTATTAAAAATTTTCAAAAAAATCCAAATTGGTCCTACAAAAAATTGGCCAAAGAATTAAAGGTCTGCCGTCAAACTGTTTCCAATGTTATTAAACAGTTTGAGGAGAATTTGACCAACGATAGGAAACCTGGTTCGGGAAGAAAACAAGGACCACATGATATTGGGAAAGCCAAGAAAATGGAAAGCATATTGAAAAGATCTCCAAACACATCTGGTAGAAAAGCTGCCCGGTTAGCCCAGTGCTCTGACTATTTGGTGCGAAAAGTTAAAGCCAATGCAGGTTTGAAAACATACAAATTACAAAGTCCCAAAATATCGAAGATTTTAAAAGAAGATGGGCAAACTGTTCCAACTATCAAATCTCTAACGGAAGGCTTACCAAAAAAGGTCCACGAGTTCATAAATAGTGGTTAGAACTATAAAAGTTATATTTTTCTGTAATTTGTAAAATATTATCAATTAAATAAAAAAAATCAAAACTCTACCGTTTAAAAATTATTGAATTTTTGTTATTTCTCAAGGCAGCATCTTCATATCGAGTTTTCAAAGACGGCCATGATGATAACTATGGTGACCACATCTAAATACTGTTCGCTGTGATTAAGCCTATGTAAACATTAGCTCATTATTTCATAGTTGCCATACCTCATGTGTTCCTTCATGATACTTAGTTACTTCACAAGAAAGGCTAGAAAGATTAGGTACTTGTAACATAAATAGTAAAGAGCAATGGGCCGGTAAATTGCAGAAATTGAACACGTAAGTGTCCTTCAAGTTCCCCTATACTTTTTTCAGCTATTATGTATAGATCCATTCTTCATTTAAATGATCAAATAAAGGCTTACAATTGGAAAAACTTGTATATAAGTTCTTTTTCCCCTTCTGACATATTTTGATTGAATATTAAAATCATAACATTTCTATAGATAGTGCATACTACCATTAATCATTGCAATGATTAATGTTGCGTCCACAGTTTAAATACAAGTATGTATTGATGTCTTTGGTGTATAAAACCTGGTTGATATTGATACGTATATATGAATGTAGGTACATATGTATCTACACTTAAGCATAATAGGCAAACAACTATAAATAGAACACAATTTCAATTTAATTTAAATTTGAAAGGTAAAATCGAAAGGTGCATTACATTCAACAACCAAACAAACGTGAAACTTTTCACCTCGCTATCCTTAGTTGAAGGGTATCGTTTGTATGGATGTTATATATGTGTGTGTATAGGCGAGTAAAGGTTTAGCACTGTTTTTAATACCCTATAATCATATGGAAGCCATTCATTTACAATTAATACACGGCTACTGTCTTTAATACTTATATATCTCTTTATCTATAGGTATGTTTGAGTGTGTATGTGTGTGTGTGTGTGTGTAGTAAAGTTTGTGGCAAGTACACGTGAACCCTTTCGTTTTTGGAATGAATTCAAAGTGCATCCACTTCATTAACTTTATTAAAATGTAAAAATCTAGGGGAAATTTAATACCCTAGCTTCGATGTATTTAAGTAAGTATATAGTGCATCTACTAAATTAAATGAAAGGAAATGTATGTGTATATGAATGTACCGCTGTTTTTGGTGAAAGCAAAGTTAAGAATATTGAAAATATCAGCATTTTTAAATACCTTAACCTTACTTTATTTTTATATTTACATACAGTGTATGTGAGTGTTGTTGTAGGTACAGTGATGATTAAAAGTGAGTAAATGTGTTACCATATTCCTTTTAGTTCATGCAAAAGTTTCAGAGCACATTTCATACATTGAATCTGAGCAATGGCGTATCCATATATCAGAGGATTTTGGGCATAAACTCAGCCCTTCTCGATAACTATCTCATTTATAATGATCTTTGGTGCTGAATTAAAATTTGAAGGAACGAAAAATTTAAACCAAAACTGTGAAACTTTGAACCTCTTGAGGCAGTGGCGGTTCTAGGATTTGGGTTGGAGCGGGGGGGGGGCGGGGGGTGGGCTTGATTTTACTAAATTAAAAGACAAAAATCTGACCCACTATCGACCAAAACCCAGACCTAGACCAAAAATTAGTACAAAAATTTTATCAAATACAGGTAAAAAATTAAAAAATAACTGAAACGAAATTGAGACCAAAATTTAAAATTTAGGCGGAAGTTTCGGCCAAATTTCAAACCAAGAAAAGAACCAAATTCAGATAAAAAATCTTGATCAAAATGAGACCAAATTCAGATCAAAATCTTGATTATGACTTTTCTGATGGATTTATATTGTTAAATGATCTATATTGAGAAAACAATTTGAAGGAAATTTTAATTTCCTTTGAGAAAAAATTTTGATGAAACAATTTGATACATATTTTTTGAGTCATTTTTGGTCGAAATAAAACCCCGAAAATAAATTAAGATAACAGTTGATTTGGATACTACTTTAAACGAGTTTTTGAAGTATATATTCATATCACTCTTAGCATCGATATCACTGGTGGTAAGTTTACGATCTCACAACTCCATAACAAAGCAATTAATTTTTATGAGAAATACGTTCTTTAAGCCTGTTATACATTACTTCAAATGCAAATATATCTTAATTTGACCAAAAAACCAATACATTTTTAATTCTAACGAGATCCGTACACGCTTTCGGGTACCGAGCTACAACCGGTTAAAAAAAAACAATGTTCAGACCACGAAGCGGACCAAAATTCCAACAAAAATCGACCAAAATAAGATCAGTTTTAAAATTCATTCCAAAAAAAATTTAGACCACAACTCAAACCAATAGTTAGACAAAACTTTTGGCCAAAAGGACACCAAATACCGAACGGAAGTAACCCAAAATTCAGACCAATATCTGATAAATATTCACATAAAAAAATTTGAATTTAAATTAAACAAAAACTAGACCAAAATTCCAGACGAATTCAGATTAAATTTTAAAACAAAATTCATACCGATTTCAGACCGAAATTCAGACCAAAATAGTATCAAAGTCAAGCAAATTCAGACGAAAATATTAACTACAACTCAAACTAAGAGTTAGATTAAAACTGAGGCTAAAAAGACGCCAAATACAAATTAAAAGCAAACCAAAATTTAGACCAGAAATCAGATCAAACGCTGATCTGCAAACGTTGCAAAGCAAATCAAAATTTAGACCAATCATGGATTAAAACTCAAACCAAATTCAGATTAAAATTCAAAGTAAAATAAAACCAAATTCTGACTTACAATCAAACCAGAGTTCAGATCAAAAACGGGCAAAAACGGAAATGTTAAACCAATGTCAGACTAAAATTCAGTACAAAATTCAATCCAAAAACTAGACCATTATCAAGCTTTCTAAAAGTAAGACATTTATAAGCTGGAGTTAAAATTGTAGATTTAATGTAATCTGAATGTATTTAATAACCAGTTACACTGTAACGTGCATCCTATTGACACGCCCAGCATGGCGGCTAATCAGAATCGATTGAAATATCCGACCCCATTAGAATATTTATATTAAATTATTATTATTAAAATCAAATATTATATTTGAATAAAATAATATTTTAAATCCTAAAGTTTTTCGTTTGTTCAAAGTATATACTTTCACTGCTAATGCCTTTTTTGATTTGGAAAAATCTAAATATTTTTGATTTCTCAAAAATTACTGTTTACTATAAGATTCTCGGGCTCTGGGGGGGGGGGGAGGGCGGGGGTGGGGGCTTCAGCCCATATATCCCCCTCTGGATACGCTACTGTGTTAACATTATTCGATTTGAATAATCTACTCTGGATTATATTTGTGTGTATTTATCAAAACTATAATCGGTGGTCAATCTGAAGTCCTTTCCAAAAATGTAAATGCTTATAACTTTCAAAGTTTTTTCTATGTACTTGGACTACATAAAATTTGAAATTTCCGGATTAGTTTATAGAGGTCCTACTTGAAAGAGCTTGATACCGGTTTTTAGCATGATTTGTGATCTGCTTGGTTTGATTTTATGATCTGGTTTTTAGTCTAAGTTTTAAACTGATTCTGGTTTGATTTTTGGTCTAAATTTGATTTCCTTTTAATCTGAGTTTTGGTCTGACTTTGGGCTGAATGTGATTTGATTTTTGATATAAATTTGGTCTCCTTTTACTCAGATTTTGGATCTGAACTTTGATTTAAGTTTTTGTTTGAATTTTGTCTGAATTTAAGTCTGATTTGGTTTTAATTTTGTTTAAATTTTTGGTCTGAATTTTTATCTAAGTTTGACTGAATTTTGGTTTAGGTTTTATTTTGAGTTTTTATCTGAATTTTGATATGAATTTTTATTTAAGTTTCATCTAGATTTTGGTCAGAATTTGGTTTGGTTTGTGGCCTAAGTTTTTGTTAAATTTAAATTTATTCTTCTTTTGGTCCGAATTTTGATTAGAGTTTAGTTCAATTTTTGTTCAGGGTTTTTATCTAAGTTTTGGTCTGGATTAAGTTTGATTTAGGTCCGAATCAAATCATCTTTTAGTCTGAATTTTGATCCGAGTTTTTGGTCACAATTATGGTGTGAAAATTTGGTCTAAGTTTGGACTCAATTTTCGACTAAATTTAATACGATTTTAGGTCTGAATTAGGTTTCCTTTTAATCTGATTTTGGTCTAAGTTTGGGCTGAATGTGATTTCAGTTTTGAAATAAATTTGGTCTACTTTTGGTCTGAACTTTGATTTCAGTTTTGGTCTGAATTTAAGACTGATTTGAATTTGAACTTGTTTAAATTTTAGGTCTGAGATTCAGTCTGAGTTTTTATCTGAGTTTGGCCTGAATTTTAGTTGGAGCTTTGGAATAGGTTTTGGTCTGAATTTTAGTTTGGTTTCTATCCTGAGTTTTTGTTTGAATTTCGATCTGAATTTTTATTTAAGTTTCGTCTCAATTTTTTTTTACCTGAGTTTCAGTTTGAATTTTGATATGAATTTAGCCTACTTTGATCAGAGTTTTGCTTTGAGTTTTGGTCTGTTTTGTACAGACTTTTTTTTTTTGAATTTCTGTCTGAATTTTGTTGATTTTTGACTGACTTGAGTTTGAAGTTGACTCTCGATTTGGTCTTAACCATCGAATGTGTTTGGTCTGAACTCATTCGATTTTTTTAACAATTTTTTTGTTGTTGGGACTTAGTCTGGATTTTTATTTAACTAACTTAGCAAGTTCAAGCTTCCCCAAGTCCAAATCTTAGATCCGACACTGGCTATAATAATCTAGTTTTAGAAAAAGTCTTCTCTGGAAATCTCAAGGAAACCAAATTTAATAAATACTTCAAATATTTGACCCATCGCGGCTCCACTTTTAGAGTTAACACTAAAAGCTTTCTAAACCTTTTCCCTATGCCATAGCTACTTCAGTTGTAACTAATCTCAGCACACACGTTAAATTCGAATATTTGTATTTAAAACCCCATCCATTTCTAAACTTTTGCTCATCACTGTATGTATGGATTGTATAAATATTTATGTATAGCTATATATTTTTCAGCGAACCTGTGCAAAAAGCTTATTGTATCCACTCTGGTATGAAGCATATCCGAGGCCGAATCGAGTTTCTCGATGGCCTCCCGGTTCGGAGGGAGCATCTGTGGATGATGCTCGCTGCACCATGGGCCGATCAGGCCGATAGTCCTCCTCAAATGATGATATTTTGATAAAATTTTTGGCGACAGTGTTGAGAAGAAATAAATTTAATGCTGGCGACAATTGAGCGCCGCCGCCGTTGTCGTCGTGAAACAAAAACAACAGAAATACCAAACAACACAACCAATAAAACCAAATGATGGCGATTAGAGAATATGGAATGAATGGCCCAAATACGCACACACACACACACACACACGCACACGTTGGCAATTACAACGTCACGTTTTGACAACAGCGACGACAGCGGCAATGGCGGCGTCGTTAGCAGCAGCAACGATAGAGGCGGCAATTCCGGCAATGATGGTGATGACGACAACGACGACTATGAAGTTAGTGATGGCGACGTCAAGAATGCCAATGAAGATACTGATGATGATGACGATGATGAAACTTAAATTCAGATGAAGCTCCACACGACGTATGCGAGACCAACAATAATCCTAGAAACGCATATGCCGCCGTCAGTGCACACGCACACATGCACACCACACACGCACAGCAGGATCGCCGCGTTAGAGATAGTTTTCTTTATTTGATTTTTATTGGCGGAGAAACTCGTCCTTTCTTTATTTATTTATTTTTATTTATTTTTGTTTTTTTGTTGTTGTTGTTTGTGATAATAAAGAGAACACAAGCTCAATTAGCACATATTGAATGTATTTTTCATAACCATTTATTTTTATTTTGTTGTTGTTGAACACTTGAACTATTTATGTATTTGAAGCAAATGCAATTTAAATGAATGAAATGCAAATGCCTTAAATATTTTTACTCCCTTTTTTCTCTTGCTTTTAGTGCTTGCAAAAAAAAAAATGTGTTTTTCTGTATGACTCCCTACCCTACAGTCGTCTGCCTTCTCCTTGCCTTTAGTCATATTAAAATAACCTAAAAACGAAATGCCAAAGCACACAGAAAACACACAGACGAAACAATGAACTCAACACAACCGAAACAGAAAGCAAAAAAGCTAAAAAAAATTTGCGAAAAGCATAGAAAGGAAATCCTGCTGGAAATCTCAACTGGAAGTGCGAATCTAATTAATATTGAGGCACACGAAAAAATTAAATTAAATAAAAGAAAATCTAACTTTGCCTTAACATTTATTTCAATTAAGCTTCAGAAAGAAAACCTTTGAGCCTTTAAGCGCGCACACAGAGAACTCGCCGTAGTCAAACTCGCATTTGCTCACGCTTTCGCTTTCGGAAATGTGCTGAAAGTCCCTAACATTTTAGCAATTGATTTAAAACAAAAATTTGAACACATGTGAAGAATTTAAAAATAGGAATTTATGTCAGAGTCTCAAATAAAAAACAAGAAACCAAAAAGTTTTTTAGACCTAGAGTGAAGTCACACAAAAACCACTAGAAGTTGCATACAAAATGTTGCGATTGCAAAATCAAAAAGGCGAAAAAATAAAAATGTTAAATTTCACGCTCAATGTAAAAAATCAAAGCACAAAAAAAAAACGCTAAAAAAAAGGGAGTCATTTGAGGAGCTATTCGCTGGCTTCACATTTCAACACTTCAAACATTTGCTAATTTAATTTTTCATTTAACTACTTTCTTTTCAATATTCTCATTAATATTTCGTAAACTTTTTTTCACTTCACTTTTTTATTTTATCTTCACTGATTTTTTTTAAGAAAAAATTTCGCACGTATTTTTTTGAATGCTTTTTCGTTTCGTATGGTTCAACTTTTCATACTTTTCTCCGTACACTGAAATTGAATATTTTTCATTTGCTTTTTTTTCTGTATGTGGAAAATGATGTGAAAATTTCTACTGCTGCTGATTTTCTCCGCCTGTGTTTGTGTGTGTAGAGTTGCAGTTCCAGTGCGTAAATAAAAAAAAAAAAAAAAAAAAACGAAAACATTTTGTGTGTGTTTTTTGAGAGTTGCCGTCATCTACTCAGACACAAATATACAATATAAATTGTGTAGATTTTTGGATTGTTTTATTTCCCAGCAATTTCCACTCTACACACACACCAACAAAATGAAAATGTAAACAAAATCATTTTTAGTATTTTTGTGTTTTTTGTTTTTTTGTGTGTGTTTTTTTTTTTTGTAATTAGCAGTTGTTTTCACCTGTTTGCAAGGTAATTAAATTTCTTTCAGCAGTAATATCCATTAGATTGTTTAAATTCAAGTATAAATAAAAAATAATGTTGCTTCCCACTGAAAGAATAATGTTTTTATTTTTTTCAAATAAATTTGCAAAACTTAGTCATACGTTGGAAGTAGTTCCCAAACTTATCGTTAGTTACAATTGGAATTAGAAGAAAAACATTGAGCAAATTTGTTGTTTCTAGATTTCAAAATAGTAACTATTTTAGCTTTCTTCTGTACTTCTGGAGCTGAAATTTTCAGATTTTTACCTTTAATGCCTGGTGCAATGGTTCGGAGTTAAAATAAGTTTAGAGAAGAAACTCTCATACATTTCGATCATTCATCATGAATCAAAATAAACCGTTTAAAGGGAGGAAAAAATAAAGATCTTCCCTTCGGAAATGTTTGGATCTCCTAGTGCATAAAGCCATAATAAAACGCTGTACTATTGGAAACACTGGATTAAACGAGGCCAATGACTTGTTTAGAAATTGCAAACGAGAGCTTAAAGTAGAAACGATTCTTTATCTATGTATATAATGATCGATTTATCAATGTGTTGTTATCGGGTGCTTCAATCTGGTAAATGACAAGTGCCGTTCTTTCTCATTCATTCGCGATATATTATTTTATTTTAAACTGCAATTTCGTTTTCTTCATCCATAGCAAGAAGACATAATTGTAAGTAATTTCCGTATTTTTCTAATTTTACTAAGTTTCCATTGAATTATTTTAAGAATCATTTACTGTAATATTTTTTGTGACATTTATATATGCAAATATCCTTTTTTCAAAAAGAAATGGGACGAGGACCTAGTCTCAGTGTCGAAAGATGTGCAGCAGTCCATGCATGGTCGCAGCGTACTAAGGTCGTATTTAGGGGGGAGATTTGGGGGGTCCGCCCCTTCCCCCTCCCCCGAAATGTAAAAACTTTTTTCTAATTTTTGATATTGAATCCACTGGGAATGGAAAAAAAGTCAAAATAAAATCTATCGAACGATTTTTAAATATTTTTACTTCAATCGGAAATCGTACGAAGTTTGTAGCACGTCATGGCCAAAAACGGTATTTTCAAGGGTTTCAATCCCATTTTTTCTAAAAAGTTGTTGACCTCAGATTCGTGTTCAGCATGAAAAATTCATTCGCAAACACTAGGAACCATATTGTACACCAAACCCATGCAGGGCAGTGTTATTGAATCAGCTTCAAAGTTCTTAATCTTAACATATAATTCAAAGTTCTTAATCTTAAAATATAATTAATCCTTTAACCCATTATTGGTCAGAGCACCCCGACTCGGAAGATCTCTTTCAATGCTGTGACTGCACGAATTTAGGCAATATATGCCAACCTCATCCGGGTTCCTCATCATTGATAATGGCCCGAATTCCCACTAATAATCATTCGAAAAAAATTAGCCTTAGCCTCTGACTTTTTTTGGCATTTTTGATAATTTTTTTGAGGTTGGGTACATTATCAGTAATGGCAAGTCAATGGGTTATCGAAATTATGTCTTGAACGATAAAAAATGTATTGGAATCCACATTGAATAATATTTATTTAAAAAAATTTAAATTGATTATTCTGTGAATTTTTTTGTCATTTTGGACCATTTTTTTAGGTTAAGAATAAGAAAACTCGGGAACAACAATTTTTCCTAAAGCTTTAAAACATTTATTCACTTTTCTCCCTAACCTGATAGGGTCCATGAAATGAATCATCGTATTTAATTTATTCTATTTAAACATCAGTTTCATACAAATTTTATATGAATTTTTTCTTCGAATGAAAACTCACCCCGAAAAAAAATCCTGGCTACGGCCCTGCAGCATGTGGTATATATGTAACAAAAAAGGTAAAAATTCCGAAATCGACTGTGAGCGATGCTATAAATCGACTGTGAGCGATGCTATAAATCGCTTCAAAAGAACTGGCTGTAACAAGGGCAAGGGTGCTTTGGAAGACCTAAAATTACTTCCAAATCTGAGGATGAGTCTTTTGTGCAAATGTCGAAGAGAAATAGGAGATTAACTGCACCAGAATTTCAATCGCGATTCAATAAAAGCCATACACATCAGATATCAATTACTATTGTAAAAGATCCTTTGCACGAAGCAGGTCTTTGAGACAGAGTTTCCACTAAAAAACCAGACTTCACAGGGCTGAAAATCACAAGAACTGGACCATAGAAGACTAGAAATGAGTTTTGTGGACGGACGAATCAAAGTTCGAGCTCTTTGGTCAAAAACGAAGGATATAAGTACGGCGCGTACCTTCAGAAAAAATCCGCCCAGATTTTATAACTTCTACAGTCAAACACAGAGGTGGATCAGAAATGGTATGGGGAAGTTTCAGCTCCTCGGATTGAGGGGGCCCATAATCCCATAGAGCTCATGTGGGATAGAGCTCCTGTGGGATGAGTTTTATCACCGAGCCAGGAAAATTGCTCCCACCTCTCAGAAGCATCTTTGGAATGTTCTCTTAGATGAATGGAGGCAAATACCTAATTCTGTTTTGGAAAAATTAGTGAAAAGGATGCCACGATTAGGTAAAAAAAGGTACTGTCCACCAAAGACGGATTTTTTGATGAGACTTAAATATAAATTTTGAGTAAGGACATATATTAAATTTGTGATTTGAATAAATATTGTAAGTTTTTTTCCACCATAAGTTGTGTTTAATTCGAATAATTCTGACTTATACCCCTGTCCGGAAACTTTTCGATGGTAGTCGATGCACATCAAAGTACATCAAACCCCATAGAACAAAAAAAAAAAGCTACTTCTCTAAGCCCAGAAAAGCAGCAAAAGCCAGGATTTTTATACTCCCAACATGTTCGCAAATTTTATATAGAAAACGCTCTCTTTCTCTCTCTTTGGCTGGGAATAAGACATAGTAAGACCAAGTATAAGTAACCCTCGTTTTGGAAGCAACCTTTGTAATCTAAAGTGATATTACGTCTGCCCCTTCTGGGATTATATTAGATAAACAGATAAGGTTGACATAATGTTACCACTACACTCAATAGTCCAGTAGGTAGTGCACTAGACTTTCATCCGGGAGGTTCGGGTTCGATTCCCGTCTTCATCTGTTGGTTAATTTTCATAACTTTCTTATATTCACTATCAATATGAAGTATATGAGAATTATAAAATAGTGTACAAGTACACACCTTGATTGGTAATGGCAAAACCACCAATGCGATAAAAAATGGTCACACCGCCGTTCGGAATCGGTGTGAAACTATAGGTCCAACTATGAAGTATCACAATGGGCCCATTCAGGCCTAAATCTGTCTCTCGACAGCCACTCCAACCTAACCTAACCTACCATGACACTGCAGCCAATTAATTTAATTAGTCTTAACGCTTTAACCGGTAAGACCGTCTAAAGGCAGGGCTAAGGTAAACCATTATAAAAACTTCAACTTAAAAATTTTTCACTATCCATCAACTTTTGTGCCATTCATAATAGTTTTTTCAATGGCTGTTAGTTCATTAATTCATCCACTAGCGTCTGTCAAAGTGAAATTTTCGTGGAAATCAGTCGAATTAATTATTTGTGCGAGAAGTGAATTCTTATAGAAAAAGAAAGTATTATTTTGTTGATCGACGTGAAAAAAATTATCAATAAATAGCTAAATTATTTTCGAACGACAAAAGCGAGTTCGTATATTGTTTTTCAAACACACACGAATTCCCGGCAGTCACACCACACACCGTCAAAAGATAGGTGGGTGGATGTATTAAAATCTGGAGGGTTACCTAGTCACTTTTCGACAATATGATTTCAGATTTGTGTTTTTCGACCCAAACAAAAAAAGACGAAAATAAAAATGGGCCGGTTAGAGGATTAAGGAAAGAAGTGGAGTGGCATACAGATTGCTTTGTTGTTTCTTACTCATCGCTACATATTTAACACATACCGCCCTCTACTATAACTAATGTGTCTTCACTGGGCATCAATGCGGTAATAATAAATTAATGAAAATCCAAGTTTACACGTTTCTGATGTTCAATAAACTATAATAAAATTTTATGACTAAGATTTTTTAGAACATATTAACTTTCTATAGACCATGTTAATGGGGTAGAAATGCAATTTCTCTTGAAAAGTACAAAAAAGACATATAAAAAAAGGCGATAATGGGTTAATACAATAAAACAATATGTTTTATCAGAATGATTTTACTATAAAGTGCTGAACATATAAACATTCTCAGATGCAACAAAATAACCAAGATATCATCATGTTCAGGAATGGGCAAATTTTAGGCCAAAAACGTACTTTGCCACAGTACTCAGGAACACTTCAACTATCCAACAAGCATACTCTGATCTCGATCACATTTTTTGTGTCGAACTGACATTCCGTGTAGATCAAAACTCACCGTGCATGGCTTTGTTTGATGGAAGCTGAGCTGAAACCGCCATTTTGGATTTTATTTTATTTTTAAATACAACTAGAATTTACATTCCATTGATAGAAGAATAATACCTAGTTAGTAACGTAACCTTAAACTAAAAAACTGGATCATAAGTTTCAATGTATGTGTCCAAAATTTTTAGCACAGATGAAAGTGGGCACCCTTTATCATAATCCATCAAAACCCGATATTCAAAAATTTGATGTTAGGGTTTTAGCAAATTAACCCGTAAACGCCCAGTGACGTACTGGATTTCAATTAAATGCAGTATTTATTTGCGATTCCGAACAACGTTTGTTTTACGTTTTTTCTAAGTAATAAATTAGTTTAAGGAGCCATAATTTCGATTTACATGGTTGACCTCTGTAGTAATCTTTGGGGATTATCTTGAGAATAAATTCAAATATATATTATGTAATAAATTTAAAAAAAAAAAAATTATTTCGTGTTATTCCATACCGTTTGGGACAAATTTCTTATCGCTGCAATATATTTTTTATATAAAAATTCGAGAATAAAAAAAAACCTGCATACTTTAATTTCAAGCGCAACTACCGGAACCAAAACATTGCGATCCTATCAATGCATTTAAGTCTCACCAGGTTACCTCAAAACTGGTGATGGAGTGCCTTGATAAACTAAATACGCTTGGGCCATATAATCGAGTTTGGATCTTTCGGTTCCGGGTCATATTGGGATTAAAGGAAATGAATCGGCGGATACATTAGCAAAGAAAGGAGCATCAACTCCTTTCGTAGGTCCAGAGCCATTCTGTGGAATAAGTAAAGGAACACTCTCTATACTAATTAAGAAAGAAGAAGAAAATTAAAGGAAATTATACTGGGAACATAGACCAGGATTAGAGAGAGGATTCGAAAGCACTATTAGGAACCTATAACCTAAAACGCTTCAAGGAATGTATGAATTTGTCAAAGAATCATTACAGGAATTCTAACAGGTCATTGTAGGTTAAACTATCACCTAACAAAACTGGGAATTACAGCTAATGAATCATGTAGGTTTCGCAGAGAAGATAAGGAATTGGCAAAGCACATCTTAGGACAGTGCCCCGCACTTATGCATATTCGTAAAAGAAATCTGGGTAACCACCAAATACCAGATCTCAACTCCATAGAAGTAGGATCCATAAAGAAAACTTTAAAGAGTAAGATTAGATGTTTATTTAAAATGGCAAAATGGCGGCACAGGCAGCTGCTGAAGTGGCTGGTCACTGCAGTGACCAATGGGTATTTAAGGGTTAAAATAGCAGCAGTTATTCATACCGACGACATCTAATGGGCGTTAGAAACTACTGTTAATCAAAACGCATATACCATGTACATTAGGGCGTACCAATTTTTTTTTGTTCGAAAAGTACTCTGACAGAAAAATTCTATATTCGATTGTGATCAACTGTGCCGAAGAAAGTATGGCAAAAAAAAAATTAAAATTCGTAGAAGTTTCAGTACTACGTACTGTAGTTTTTATTATGTTCCTTTGAGATCACCTTTAAGTTGGTGTGGGACTGTTTGAGCAAACTCAATCAACTGGGCAATAACAACAAAGTCGCTCTATGTTGGGTCCCTGGACACGCAGGAATTGAGGGTAATGAGCAGGCATACGAGCTTGCAAAAAAGGGGGGCAGCAACCACTTTCGTGGGACCTGAGCCCTTCTGTGGAATAGGAGATGGCGTAATCAGGGAATTACTCAGGCAAGAAGAGAGGAACAAGACGCAAGAACTCTTTACCAATCTTACGGGACTGAGGCAATCCAAAGCGCTTTTAGGTAATTATAATAAGAGGAGATACGCATTCTGCATTGGTCTCAACAAAAACAGTTTGCGCATATTAGCTGGTATTCTGACTGGGCATTGCGGGTTCAGAGAACACCTTTGCAAGATAGGGGTTGAGCAAAGCTCAATTTGTAGGTTTTGTAATGAAGAAGACGAATCATCAGAACATATTTTAGCTCAATGTGGAGCACTGATCCACAAAAGAAGGAAATGTCTGGGCATGCACCAAGTGCCCAGTACCGAACTGGCATCCATAGATCCGGGCGCAATACTCAAATTCTTGAGGGAGACTGGACTGGATGAGGTACTCTAGGCAGATTAGACTAGATAGAAAAGAGGGACGTAAAATAGATCTTATAGGTCGCGGTACAACGACAGAAACCTCTATAATACAATACAATACAATACTGTAGTTTTTTAAATAAAAATTGACCGTTACATTCAATATTAGTGTAACTTTTACGAATTTTACGGGGGGTAGGCTCCATTTTTTTGCCATACTTTCTTCAGCAAAGTTGATCAGGATGGAATATAGAATTTTTCTGTTAGAGTACTTTTCAAACAAATATTCACCCAAACAAATTGGTACGCCCTAATGTACATAGAGTTTATAGGGTATAAAAATGGAACTATGGCGAATTAAAAGAATTAAAAAAAAAAAAAATAAAATATTTATATATCAAAAGACAAATTTATAATAAAATACTTTTTCTAAAAGTCGCTAAAATCTCTATAAATCACAACTTTACATTCGACTTTAGCTATTATTTCTTGTGGCCATAGATTTGTGCGATTAGAATTTGACTAGAGTTAAACGCTTCCGTGCTTTTATTCAAACAAAAACAGACTGATGTCTGATACTGTTGTTGTCGTTATGATGAATAATTCAAATCGAATCACTTAATTTTTATAATTTTTTATTTGGGAAAGGGATAAATCACTACGAATTTCAAAAAATTATTACAATTTCCATAAATCTGTTAGAAGTATAAAACAAATCCCATGAAAAAAAAGCCTCTAAAAATTTCATTAGTCAATCGTTAAAAAATTCTATAAATTGTTTAACCAAAATTGTCAAAATCAGTTAAATTACCAAAAAAAGCAAACAATTTCTAAAAAAATCCAGCTAAGCTAGTGGATTTTCCTCCCTCATAGAGTCCCTTCACTATAGAAAAACACTAAAAACTCGTCACTGTAGTCAGGTTACTAACTGCTCGCATACTTTACAACAAAAATCATTCTTTTAATTGTTTCAAAATTCAAAATGGAAAGCTTATTATTTTCATCACATAAAACCATAATTTCCCCCACTGTATGTGGCATTGTGGAATTTTAGTGAAAAAATCACAACGTAAACATTTTCCAACCGAATTGAATGGAAAGTGAAAAAGCAAAGCAATTTCCATTCATAGATGAGAATTCTCCAAAACATTTTGTTTTTTTTATCAGAGCGCATGCGTTTTTCAAATGCTGCTGCTACTGCTGCTGCTTCTTCTTCTTCTTTCTTCATTCTTCTTCTTCTTCGTCTTCGTCTACTTTTCTACTTTAACATTAACATTCTACATTTAATTTTTGTTTTTGTTAATTTTTGCTCATTTACGAGTGTTGTCAAACAGAGGAAAAAGAAAAACATTTTTGCTCATTTGAATGAGTGTGTCCAGCTGGGTTGACTGGCTGGCTGTCTGACTGGCGCTGACTGGCATTCATATTAGAAATGTGTGTTTGCATGTGTGCGTTTGAGTTTGTGTATATTAGTTATTTGCAAAATATTCTAGCAATTGTCAAAATTTGTTTATTTCTAAATTAAACAAATTTTCCGAGATATACAATGAAATAAAAATGAACTTGAGTATAGCAATTAAAATATAAACAGGTTAAAGAAGCGAAATAAGCGATAAATATATGAGCTTGATATAAATATTAAAATGAATGTGCTGGTGCTGCGAGCCGAGCGAGTAAAAGTATCAGAGATATATAGTTTAGTTTAGAATTTTTGTATATTTTTGTTGTTGCTGTTCTGTTTGTTATTCTCGCCTGCATGGCTGCAATAATTGCACATGTTGTTGGTTTTCTTATTTTTTTGTTTTTTGTATGGGATTTGGTTGCTTGGTCGATGTGTTTTGTTGTTGTTATTCTTGTTCCAATTTCATTGTCAGCAAATTTGTGCATACAATTTTTTTTTTTTTTTTTGTTTGTTGTCAAGTTGTTGTTTATATTAAGCGATAAAAGCCTAGAGAGGTGAATGCTCAGCAGCTGCTTTATTTGGCTTAGCTTTTATTATTATTTTTTTTTTTTTATATATATTTTTTATGTATCCAGCATTTAATTATAAGTTGCTTTAAATTGAAAATTTACAAATATATATATTTATTTTATACTTATATTCAACATCAATAAATAGTAGGTGAATGTAATTGTTTTGTTTTTGATTTGAAAATTGCATATGTCTTGTTTATGTTAACACAATTAATGTGTATATTAAAGTTACGCTTAAATTTTGCTTAATGTAAGCAAAATTTATTAAATGCTTTCATAAATATCAACAAAATTTATAGAAATTGTATATGTATTTATCTAATCTGGGGAAGTATAGTGGGGGTTAATTTATTGTACACGAGCCGCATGTGTTCACTCTGGATGGAATATTTCCAAATGTGTTTCTCCCCCTTTCAAATTACATTTTATGCACTTAAATTATATAAAATTAGACTCATTAGTTTATTATTAATAGCCAATAGTTTCTGTTTTCATATTATAAAGGAAAAGTTATTGCGTAAACAATTCTGTAAATCTATAAAATAATTGAATAACAACGAGATGAAATTTAAAATTTATTAAAAGAATTATTCTTTTAATATGAACAGATTCATACTAGGAAATGGTCAAAGAAATTACTACGAACTATACATCAAAATTGGTGTGATTAAATAGTTTTAAGATTTTTTTCAAACAATGGTATTGTATCATTACACTGTTCAACAAAATGGAAACTTTTGGGAACGAGCAGAAGCGTGATAAGTGCTTTTAGGTAATGAGAATCGCTGAGTCCGAACCCGTGATCTTTTGCTCTGTTATGTCACAATTTTTTTTTTTTTTTTCTTGGACATACAAATTTTAAAAATTCAAAAAAAAAAATTCAAAATTGGGTTTAAACCCTGATTGACTCCAAATGACTGCGATTGACTTCAAACCCCAATTGATTTTCAAGTAACTCTAATTGACTTTAAGCCCCAATTGACTTTCAAGTCACTCTAATTCGCATCAAACCTCAATTGACTTTTAGCAACTTCAAGCTACTCCAATTGGCTTCAAGTGTATTTAAGTGACTCCAAGTGACACCTAGTAACTTCAAGTGACTTCAACTGGCTCCAAGTGTCTTAAAAACCTAATTGATTCTAAGTGACTTCAATTAACTTCATTTTAATTAAAATGAATTCACCCTAAGCAACTGACTTCAAGTGCCTCCAAACATATCCAAGTGACTTCAAAGCAGTCATGATTTTGAAGTTATAAGATTTGCATTTCTATGACTTCAAAGAGAAATTTCTAAATGAATAAATAACCAATCGGTAACTTCAAAAAAGACTTCTAAGCATAATAGACTCCAAGCTTCAAGCCCTAATTGAATCCAAGCGACTTCAAGTGATCTCAATTGACTCCAAGTGTATTTAAGTGACTTTAAGTGACTCCAAGTAACTTCAAGTGACTCCAAGTAACTTCAAGTGACTCCAAGTAATTTCAAGTGACTTCAAGTAACTTCAAGTGGCTCCAATTGACTCCAAGTGACTTCAATTTATCTCAAATTAATTGACTGCAAGCTACTAAATATGACTTCAAGAGACTCCAAATATATTCAAATAACTCCAAGTGACTTCGTGTCATGATTTTGAAGTCATAACATTTGCATTTCCATGACTTTAAAAAGACATTTCTAAATGAATAAACAATCGGCGACTCCAAAAAAGACTTCTAGCCCTAATTGACTTCAAGTGACTGCAATTAGCTTCAAGCCCTAATTGACTTCAAGCGACTTCAAGTGATTTCAATTGACTCCAAGTGTATTTAAGTAACTTAAAGTGACTCCCAGTAACTTCAAATGACTCCAAGTAACTTCAAACGACTTCAATTACCTTCAAGTGGCTCCAATTGACTTAAAAACCGAATTGACTCCAAGTGACTTCAAGTGACTCCAATTTATCTCAAATTAATTGACTCAAAGCGACTGAATGTGACTTCAAGGGGATTCGAATATTCACGAATGTGACTTCAAGTGACTTCAAATATATTTAAGAATGTGACTTCAAGTGATTCCATATATATATTTAAGTAAGTGACTTTAAAGCAGTCATGATTTTGAAGTCATAAGATTTGCATTTCTATGACTTCAAAGAGACATTTCTAAATGAATAACCAATCTGTGAAACCAAAAAAGATTTCTAACCCAAATTGACTCTAAGTGACTGTAATTAGCTTCAAGTCCCAATTGACTCCAAGCGACTCCTAGTATATTTAAGTGATTTCAAGTAACTCCAATTTTCTTAAAAACACAGTTAATTCCAAGTGACTTCAAATGACTCCAATTTATCTCAAATTAATTGACTCCAAGCGACTGAATGTGACTTCAAGTAACTCCAATTATATTCAAGTAACTCTAAGTGACTTCAAAGCAGTCATGATTTTGAAGTTATAACATTTGCATTTCCATGACTTGAAGTCATTTCTAAATGAATAACCAATCGGCGACTCCAAAAAAAAAACCTCTAACTGCATTTTTTTATTCTGGAATCAAATATGTTATTCAATTTAATTGAATTGAAATGTATTGTAATTTAATTGTATGCATTCTTTTGCAGCTCTGCTAGTTGAGTTTACTACTTGATTTTAGCTTTAGTTTAGGTTGAAATGTAAAAGCTCTTCTTTTCCTAATCTGTTAATTATAATTTTTTAATGAATGATTCGATATTTATAAACTATGTATATTCTAAAACATAATTGTTGGCTCTGTAGATTTTTGGACAAATGCTTTTTCTAACATTTGTAGTTTCTGAGATGCAAAAGTTCAAAGTTCCAAAATTTCGAAAATTTTATGTTGTGAACAATTTGCAAAATCTTTTTTATATCACGTATTTTCAAAATCTTCTTTAAAATTTTAAATTTTTATAATACGTTACTTTTACGAAAAATGCTGAAGGGAGCATTTAACATATTGCACATTTTACTCTGGCTATCGCCTCTCACCCTTGCTTTAAATTTTCCCTAATCACTATTGTCCACTTAGGGAAACGTTCCTAGCAGGAATTCCCTCCTTGAACCCCTAAAATTAGAGAAAATATAGCTTTAATAGGCCTCGCATTCGGATAAGCCGTAACACTAACAAGATTCTCAAAGACCCATGTACATATAAAGTGAGCAATAGTCTCGTTGTCTTCAAGGCACACATCGCAAAAGTGCCAAGTCTCTAAGCCCAATCCTATTAAGGTACTCGTGGTGGGGAAAAAATCACGTGAAGAGTGATTGGGGTCGTATGAACCGCACACTTGGACCAGTGTTATAATTTATTTTGATATTAGAAGGGTGAACTGACTTGAATCGAATTTAAAGTACTTCTCTCAGTTCTGCCTCCTTTAAAATTTTCAAGTATCACAGCAAATACCCATAAAGTGCATTTTGTAGACAGTCCGAAAGATTGTGCCTTTGGCTGGGTTAACTCGATCTAGATGACCTATATCCCTAGGTTGTTGGGCCTTTTGAACCTATATTTATCTCTTGTGGTTCTTGCGGTTACTGAATTGAAATCTCCTCTACATTATTAACTGGCATAGTGATTAGTGCGCTGGACTGCTACGCTGGGTGGCCGGGTTCACATCCATGATCAAAAATCTATTTAGCACTACCTCTTGCCTGGCAATGGCAAACCTCCAAGAGTAAAAATTTTCTAATAAATGCTTTTTACTTCGCAGCTCTGATTCGGCCTTTCAATAGTGTACAAATATAACTCATATAATGGCAGAACGATTGCAAAAAGCTCGGTCTAGGTTCTCCATCAGCTGAAATCTCATAAAAGAAAAAAAACTAGACATAGCTTCATCGAATATGTTGAACATTTAATGCAGCAGTCGGACATGTTCGCAACGCTTCTATTACACAGAGACAAGATCTGTCATAATTAATTTGTAAAATATTTTTAGCGCAAACAAAAATAATGACAATTGGTTTCGTTATACATTAACAAACAATATAAACGAGAACATAATATTTTTCTCATTAATCTCTTATTTGTTTGCTTGGGCAATTTTATGACTAATCAACCAAAAACTACTTATGATAAATACAATATATTTTATAAGTTCTAGTACTTCTAGTTTGCTTTTAATGTAGAATCATAGGAAAGTAAAGTTGAATCATCTATATTTCTACTAAAAACTAAAAACAATTGAGCTTTAATTACTTTTATTCATATACAAAATAGTTCTTTAAAGATCTTAAAAAGTTTTAAAATACAATTTTATATTGTAGATGCTTAAGTACTTAAATGATATTTTCGAAAATATTTTGTAAAGTATTTTAAATTTTTTTCTTTTACAGACAATTTACAAATGGTATTCATTAAATTTGACAATATACTTGCAATGAAAATAAACACACACACACACACACATACACAACATCAAAAATTTACAACAAAACCGAACAAATTTTATTGTATCCGCAAGTGCGACAAGAATTAATAATAAATACACAAAAACAAAAAATAAAAACAAAAAATATAACAAACAATCGAGCGGATAAAAATATCTCGCGCATGGACCTCCCATACATACTTACACATACATACAAATAGACAAGCGAAACATATGTACGCACAGACCCAGCAAAAAATTGGAACTACTGTGTTTCTTAGAGTTGAGACGCTGAGAAGAAAAGTAGTATAACTTCTACGTTCAGAAAAAAGTGGAATAATTTTACTTAAGAGCAAAAGCAAAACGAAATATGTTCAGAGCAAAAGTGAAACGAAAAAAACTATGCTGTTCTTGCTCTGAAAGAATTGTTATACCATTTCTGCTCTTACTTTTAAGGCGTTTCAGTTTTACTCTAAACCGTATTACTTATGCCATTCTTGCACTGACACACTAAATTATTTCACTTTTGCTCTTATATAAATTTTAGCCCGCTTTTCCTCTCAGCCTGTCATTTATCATTTGAAAATGATATAAAACCGAATCGTCCTCATTTGAGAGGCTGAGAAAAAAATGGAATAATTTTACTTAAGAGCAAAAGCAAAACGAAATATGTTCAGAGCAAAAGCAAAACGAAATATGTTCAGAGCGAAAACGGAATAAAAAACTATGCTGTTCTTGCTCGGAAAGAATTGTTATACCATTTTTGCTCTTACTTTTAAGGCGTTTCAGTTTTACTCTAAACCGTATTACTTATGCCATTCTTGCACTGAGATATTATATTATTTCACTTTTGCTCTCATATAAATTTTAGACCGCTTTTCCTCTCAGCTTGTCAGTTGTAATTAATAAATTATTGTATTTTTTAATATTTCATAGAGACAAAACCAATTCAGTCTTATGAATTTCTTCAATAATTTGATGTTATCTAGAATCCGCAATTCATTGGATGATGTGCAAAATTCCAAAAATTGAAGAAATAACGAAATTTTTTGTCATCGTTTTCACATAATTTCTTTTTTCTAATTGGTGTCTCAGATAATGCGAAAACAGTTTTTAATAATTTTCCTAACACATCAGGTTTAATATTTTTGCCATTGTCATGAACTGGAAAGTATATAGATGTGAGGTGGAACAGAAAGAGGAGTTTAAAGTTTAAAGACCAGGCATTTCCGGTATTTGGGCATTGCACCATTGAAAAGAATTTCAGATAGATTCCGTCAAAACCGGAAAATCGGTTTTTTGGTCGTTAACCTCCTATCTCATTCCACGCTATATATTCTAGTGCCGAAGATGGAGAATAAATCAATCTATTTATGTCTGTCTGCTGGTTATCAGTCCTCGTAAACCGTCGTAGAAATAATGGACTGACGTTTTCCACTTGTTGAAATTGAAATCAAAAAGAATTAATTATAATTTTGGAATTCATTTACATTTGGGAATTGTAATCAACTCAAGAGAAGAGAAATTCGTCTGTACTTCAAGTACTTTTTCAATTCCTTTGAGGAATTGCATGTTTTAAATTACAATCAATTAATGAAATTGAACATTTTTCTATTTCCATTACTGAAGAACTGAAATGTTAATTGCCAAAAACAATTCCCAGGAATGAAGTCGACAAAAACGTACTTTCACTAGTTGGAATTGTAATTGCTAATTAACATTTTCAATTCCTCGGAATTAGGAATGCAATTGTAATGGAATTGTATTTACCCAGCTCTGAATATATATAATCTCTGTCAGATCCTAGGGGGGATTTGAGGTTGAACCCTCCCTTCCTTCATCCCTCTCCCTTAACCGATGAAAAACTCATATACTTTGATCGTTGGTAATAAATCAAAATCAAATTTAAGGGAGAAAAATTAGGGCCCTTCCCCTTAGAAAATCAACGCTAGAGTATATGATTATTGGATAACTGCCTATTTCGTGGACTAACACTACTCCATGTTTATTTGGAAGGTTGCAGAATGTAATGATTCTTTAATGATCGTAACACTTTTCACCATCTATACCTAATTCCATCTTAAAGCCTAGGAAACGTGTTTTGCTGCATGATATTCATCATACTGCTGAAGAATTTCAAAATAAACTTGTTCGAAACATTAAGATGATTCAATGATTTTTTTTTCTTTATAAATTTTATTGATCTTTTAGAAGGTTATATTGCTTGTCTTAGGATACTCAGTAAAATCATATTAGGAAGAGCATTTAAATAATCACAAAAATAAAGTAAGCATTACTTTCAAATGAACTTCAAATAAATTCTAGAATTTCAAATGAATTGTGGGATTTCAATTGAATTCTAAAATTCCAAATGAATTCTAAAATTAATATGAATTCTAAAATTCCAAATGAATTCTTAAATTCCAAATGAATTCTAGAATTTTAAATGAATTCTAGAATTCCAAATGAATTCTAGAATTTCAAATTGAAGGAATTCAAATGAATTCTAGAACACCATGAAGACGACCTCGATAGCCTAGTGGATAGTGCACTAGACTTTCATCTGGAAGGTTCGGGTTCGATTCCCGTCTTCGTCTGGTGGTTAATTTTCATTACTTTCTTATATTCACTATCAATATGAAGTGTATGAGAATTATAAGATAGTGTACAAGTACACACATTGGTTGATAATGGCAAAACCACCAAGCCGATAAAAAATTGCCACACCGTCGTTCGGAATCGGCGTTAAACTGTAGGTCCAACTATGTGGTATCACAATGGGCCATTCAGGCCTAAGTGTGTTTCTCGACAGCCACTCCAACCTAACCTAACCTAACCTAGACCACCAAATGGATTCTAGAATTTGAAATGAATTCTAGAATTTCAAACGAATTCTAGAAATTCAGATGAATTCTAAAATATCAAATGAATTCTTGAATTTGAAATGAATTTCAGAATCTCACATGAATCCTGGAATTTCATATTAATTCTAGAATTGTAAATGAATTAAAGAATTTCAAATTAATTCTAGAATTTCAATGAATTCTAGAGTTTCAAATGAATTCTAGAATTTCAAATAAGTTCTTGAATTTGAAATGAATTCTAAAATTTCAAATGAATTCTAGAATTTCAAATGAATTCTAGAGTTTCAAATGAATTCTAGAACTTCAAATAAATTCTGGAATTGCTAATGAATTTTAGAATTCCAAATGAATTCTAGAATTTTAAATAAATTCTAGAGTCTCACATGAATTTTGGAATTTCATATGAATTCTAGAATTTGAAATGAATTTTAGAATTTCAAATGAATTCTAGAATTTCAAATGAATTCTTGAGTTTCAAATGAATTCTTGAATACCAAATTAATTCTAGAATTTCAAATAAATTCTAGAACACCAAATGAATTCTTGAATTTGAAATATCAAATAAATTCTTGAATACCAAATGAATTCTAGAACTCCAAATGAATTCTAGAATTTTAAATGAATTCTAGAATGACAAATGAATTCTAGAATATCACATGAATTCTGGAATTTCATATGAATTCTTGAATTTGAAATGAATTCTGGAATTTCAATTGAATTCTAGAATTCCAAATGAATTCTAGAATTCCAAATGAATTCTTGAATTTGAAATGAATTCTAGAATTCCAAATGAATTCTAGAATTTTAAATGAATTCTAGAATGACAAATGAATTCTTGAATTTCATATGAATTCTTGAATTTGAAATGAATTCTAGAATTTTAAATGAATTCTAGAATGACAAATGAATTCTAGAATCTCATATGAATTCTGTAATTTCATATGAATTCTTGAATTTGAAATGAATTCTAGAATTTCAAACGAATTCTAGAATTTCAAATGAATTCTTGAATTTGAAATGAATTCTAGAATTTCAAATAAATTCTTGAATACCAAATGAATTCTAGAATTCCAAATGAATTCTAGAATTTTAAATGAATTCTAGAATGACAAATGAATTCTAGAATCTCATATGAATTCTGTAATTTCATATGAATTCTTGAATTTGAAATGAATTCTAGAATTTCAAATGAATTCAAGAATACCAAATGAATTCTAGATTTTGAAATTAATTATAGAATACCAAATGAATTCTAGAAGTAGTCATATCTTTCTTGATTTTTTTTCTTTTTTGTTTCTGCTGGGTCTCATTGACTCTGCTCTACAAACACTCAACTGCATGACATGTTTTTTTTTTTATATAGAAGAGCAATGAACGAAATACAATACGCGACAATAGAATAACACAGTGAAAATCAAAGAGAAAATGAATAACTGAAATTCTTGAGAATGAGAATGTGAAGAATGCTTTTTATTACTTTAAAAAAAAAAAATATATTTTGCAACAAGGTGAGAGATTTCGGGGACCAAATTATCAAATTGTACAAGCTAAAACTTACATCGACTAGTTTAGCTTATTAACTAAATTTTTCTTTCTAAAATTAGCTTACCCTTCTACTTTTACTTTTGAAAGGCTTATAATTTGTCTTGCCTTTATTCTTGCCGCCCAGATGTAATTTCTTCATTTTGTGGCTGTAGTTTTTTGTTTTTTGTTTAAATTTTAACACTCACACTAATTCACAAATTAACGCAACACTTTTCTCAGCTATTTACTGTTGCTCTTTTCTTTTTTTTTTTATTTTAATTTTCTTTTAAATATATTATATTTTTTCTATTGGCACAATTATGCAATAAAAAATAGAAATAAAAGCAGATCACTAGAGACGCTTAATTAATTCGTGAAGGGATAAGCGTGGGTTGAATGACTTTTTACGCCTTTAATATAAATTTATAATTTCAACAGACAGCAAATACAAAAATTTCACATAGTAAACTTTTGTAAAATCGCTGACACCCAAATGGGTCAACGGGGCGTATGGTGTGAGACGGTTGGTTGATATTCGCGTCGTCTAGGTAATAAACACATGGCATTAGCAATTGAAGATCAGCTGAATCTCTTCTTCTACTTCTTCTCGGTATGTTTAGAAAGTAATAATTTTCACACACAATTTGTAATGGCAGATTTTCCTACAATTACATTGTTGTTTTTTATTTATTTATACAAAAATATATTTATTTGTCATCTCTTATTTATTTCACACGATCTTTAAAATATTTTTAAAAATATATACTGTTTTTATATATATTTTTATTTTCACAAGATACTACAATAACGTTCAAGCACGTAAAGACAAATTATTAGACTGATCTGTTGTTGATCTTCAGAAGAAGAAGCTGCTGCCGCGATCAATGCGATCGGATGCGAGATGATGCGACAACAGCAACAGAAAAGAGACACATACAGTTAGAGACAAAATATACAAAGAGTTTTTCCGCCAAAAATCTCAAAAATCAAAACAACAAATTACAACAATAAAAGGCGACGACTATGACTATGAAAACAAAAACAATATCTAGGTATAGAATAAATATGAACGAACGTTTTCTCTGACGACTGTGATGTTGCTACTATTGATGATAATCGGGCGCGCTAATGATCGTGATAATGATGATGACGCTAAACGATCAGCAGTGATCATCAGGAGCATTTGCATCACTTTATCATCACCTCCAACGTTATGCTACGCACATCACAATGACATTTCTTGGTATTGGAATAATTGCTGATGATGGTGTGATGATGATCATCACAAATCTACGTAGATCTTCACTGCCAACTGAATGTAGAAGAGAGTGAGAGAGAGAGAGAGAGAGAAATTGTGAAAATGAGAGTGATGAAGAGCAACTAATCGAAATGCATGAATGGAATTTGAAAGCTATAAAATTCTTCTTGACGTTTGTTGATATTAAAATCAAATAAACAATTCATTCATTAGTAGAGAACGTGAAAATTTTCATAGGTCATAGAAAATTTTCAATGAATTCTTAGACGAAAGGTTCAATTAAATAAACATAAGTTGAAGTAAATTCTTTTGTAGAGAAGACTCACAAAATGATTTTTTGATTTTATCTTATGATAGTTAGACCAAATTCAGCTCAACTGCAAAGGCTTGCTAATCCCTGCCATTGAGGGATTGGGTGGGGCTTATACTCTCCAAATCTTATAAAAAAAAAGCAACTGCTGATCTATGAGATACCATATACTTTGGTATACATTCAATATTATCTTTCTTTTTAGATTCAGTGGCCAAGCCTCTAATTTCTGCACCTTTGCTTTTAATTTGTATATAAATGATTCAAAGAGAGATTGTGGTTAAAGAGCTAAGATCTTCAAGACCTTTGATAAAAATTCGATCATAACTTAGTCCGTTTTTTTTTTTTTTTTTTTTTGCAAAATTTGGTCTAATTTCGTATGATCAGATCAATGTCTGAATTTTGGCTTAAATTTAGTCTGAAGTTCGGTCTATTTTTTAAACGATTTTTCTCCTGAATTTGGTGAGAATTTTGTTGTGATTTTATATGTGAAATCAGGCCTGATTTTTGTATGATTTTTGGCCTGAATTTGGTCTTATATTGTTCTAAAATTTTTGTCCGATTTTTTAGCTTGAGTTTTGGTTTAAGTTTTGGTTTAAATTTTTGTCTAAATTTCGATTGCTTTGTGTTAAATACTTTCTCATAATATAGCAAAATTCGGTCCTTCAAATCGAAATCTTGGATCCGCTGATAGCCACAATTTTGGTCGGTTTGTTTATAATTTCAAGTGCTGGCAGCTTTGAGAATGAATGAAATGAATTCTTTGACTAAGTGTCTGTTCAGACGGGAGCAAGCATGAAGCCTGTCTGAAAGAGAGAGGTTGTAAAATAAGAAGAGAGAAAGAGATAGCAAAGTTGCGCAGAAAATCCAAAACGTCGCCTGAGAATTGATTTGGCGTATAGGCATAAGAATACTTATACACATACGCCAACTCAATTCTTTGGCGACGAAAAGTAAAATAAAAATCGGCACATTGATGAATGTTCCATGTTCATATTGTTCCGATTTTGCCACTTTCCTTCATAATTTTTTAGAAGTTGAATAGACAACATGAACGCAAACAAACAATGCACATCTTGGGCACACGGAGTCTTCATTTTCTTGCTATTTTTTATTTATAAACTTATTTTAATTTAAGTGATTGTTGGTGGTTTTTATTTTTATTTAATTTTAAGTACATATTTAAGGCACATAATTGATATTTATTTAGCCTTTTTTTTGCGAACAAAAGAACCTATCTTAATGAGCACAAGAAAAAGTGACAAAATTCCAATTCCACCGTTCTTTTATGATTAGAAAAAGTCTGTCATGGTTGCATTCATGTGAACACGACACACCTGGCCAGGCTTTTCATGCTTGCTCCCGTCTGAACAGCCACTAATGAATTCTTCGGCTAAAAAAAACTTTGGTACATAACATTTTAACTAAATCGGTCGGCCCATAGATGGCGCTCTAGTACAAGGAAAAATTCCGCTTTCTCTTAACTTTTGCACCGGAGCTTCCTTTGGAATATATTTTAGAACAAAAAAAAAGGATCAAAAATTTTTGTTCTGGTCTAAAAAACCCTGGTGTTCAAAATTTCAACACAATGGGCCGGTACATAGATGGCGCTCTAGTACAAGGAAAAATTAAAATTTTCTCTAATTTTTCTGAAGCTCCCTTTGGAATATTTTTAAAATAATAATAGACCCCAAAAATGGATTTCTTGGCACAGAAAACCAGGGTGTATAAAGTTTCAATAAAATCGGTAGGTCTATAGATGGTGCTTCAGTGCAAAGATAAATTCAACTTTCCCCCTGATTTTGAAAATTGGTATTGGTATTTTTTTTTTAAATTTTATAAAAATATTCCAAATATAAATCCGATGCAAAGGTTAGAAAAATTGGGGAAAACTCGAATTTTTCCTTGTACTGGAGCGCCATCTATAAACCTCCCAATTTTGTTTTTTTTTTTAGTTAATGATTTTATTTTTTGCCAAACGGCAGCAAAAGTAAATAAGAATTTTATAAAACTAAAAATGTTAAAGAAACCTTTAAAACAAAAATGATGTCAAATATCTTGTATTTACCCTGTTCTTAAAAAAACCCAGTCAAAATTGGGGTTACAAAATCGAGCCACTCAAATGTAGATATCATTATTTTTTTAGCCAGACGGCTCTCAAACCACTTTAGTTTAAAAAAAAAACCCTGGTGTATAAAGTTTAAACAAAATGGGTAGGTCTATAGATGGCGCTTCAGTGCAAAGATAAATTCAACTTTCCCCTGATTTTGAAAAAGGTTAGAAGAATTGGGGAAAACTCGAATTTTTCCTTGTACTAGAGCCTCCCAATTTTGTTTTTTTTTTAGGTGGGGATTTTATTTTTTGCCCTTATTTTAATCCAAAAAGTATTCCAAAGAGGATAAGAATTTTATAATAAGAATTTTATAAAACTAAAAATGTTATAAAAATATTTTTAAAAAATAATGTCATACATCTTGTATTTGCTCCCTGTTCTTAAAAAACCCAGTCAAAATGGGGGTTACAAAATCGAGCCCCTTAAGTGTTGATATCATCATTTTTTTTAGCCAGACAGCCTTCACGGCCAGACCACTTCAGTTTTTTAAAAAAAAGTAGTGATTTCCGAAGGAAACTGGAATCCTCCATTTTTATGTTCTTTTTCTATCTATAAAATACGGTAAGTCTACTCGAAGAGAGTGTGAAAACTTTTGTACTTTATACGAGAAAATATGCAGAACTAAACAAATTGGAGAAGGAAGAATTTCGTTTGATCCTAAAACCCAGAATATTCTGGGCAATGATTTCCAAATTTAAGTCTCTGAGCTTAGAGCCCGAGGAAGTGCCGAGGAGGCACTGAAAAGGAAGCGGTTTCTTTTATATCAAAAATTATTTTAAAATGCACTCATAACATAGCAAGCGATTCCAATACCAAAAATTTAAATAAGTTTTAAAACGAAATTTCTGACAGCAACGGAAGTTGAATTCATATGAAATGCATTTTCCACCAAAAAATAAAAAAATAAAAATTAAATATCCGAATATATCAACTAAGCAAAAATGCAAACATCAAAAACAAACTCTCAACCATTCGATTACATACCAAAAATAATTAAAAATCTAGCAAACGCAAACATTTTCACAAACTTCTTCAACAAAATGCTGAATCAATAATCTTGCGATCGATCAAGAAATTATACATAATCAATTTCTATACGCAATTCTTTGCATTTCATTTTCATTACTATAAAAGCAGAAGCACAATTAAAAAATAATCATCAGTCACTTGTGTTTCATTCAAGCGCTCATTCGAATACTTTGAGTTGTCTCTAACGCTTCAATTAAACTCCAAAAACTTCCACATCTCATTCAACATGAAAGTATTCGTTGCTTTGTTTGCTATCGTCGCTGCTGCTTTAGTCGCTTCAGTTGCTGCTGGTGGTGGTTATGGTGGCGGTGCCGGCAATGGCGGTTCCAGTGGAGGTTATGGTGGTGCAGCCAGCAGTGGAGGTTATGGTGGCGCAGCCAGCAGTGGTGGTCATAGCGCATCAATTCCTGCTCCACCATGCCCCAAGAATTATCTGTTCAGCTGCCAGCCTAGTTTAAGTCCAGCACCATGCTCGCAATCCGCTTCTAGTTATGGTTCTTCCGGTGCTTACTCTGAGTATGTACCCAACTATGTTAATGCTCCATATGGTGTCGGTCAGCAAGGATATTCTGGTTATTATGGCGCTCATGGTTTATCTGGCGGTTACCAAGGTCTTCATGGTTTACAAGGAGGTCTTGCAGGACAAGGACCTCAATATTAAAGAGAACAGTGTGAAGCGGAGTGTATAGCATGGATAGATAAAAAATTCTTCAACTATAAACTTTAATTTTTATAACATTTATATTAGATTGATGGCACAAAACTGTTTAAATATATATATATATATATTTTTTTTTTACTTACATAATGATCAATAAATTTTTAAGCAAATTAATAAATTTGTATTTCAATTTTAATTTTTATAAACTATAGGATTTAACTTTGTTGTTGCTTTCATCTTCTCTCTTGTTGAAATAAATGTTTGGATGTTTTTTTTTCGGAGACTTACGTTGGAAAGGAAGTAGAGTTGGGATAGTTGTTGTTTCTAAGTTTTTAAACTTATTCTTTAAATACATTTAGACATTTTAGACCAGCGATTCTCAACTGTGCTCATCCTACGCCCCCCTTTTGGAATTCATGGCAAACCGGCGCCACCCCTACTCTAATTTTTATACAAAATTCTAGTTTATCCGTAGTTCGGAGAAGGCTCTGGTTAGTCTGCGTCAAAGATAAACTAGGCCAGTAAATTTATTAAGTAGTTGAATGGTTCTTCGTGAGGAAAATTACGATAATGAAGTTTTAGTTGAAAATTCGCTAGCAAAAACTAACCAAGTAACCAAAGTAAATCGAGCCACCCAAGCATTATCTCAAGTGATTCCTAATGTTAAAGTTTGGTATAATAAAAGGTAGTCGAGCAACCCACCAAAGGCAAAAAAAAACACTCTGTGGAAAAAGGAGACAATAATGTCGGTGATTTGGAATTAAAAAACGATGATTGGGAAGTCGAGGGACAATTAGAGAAACTCGTGAGGGCCTCGTTGGTAGTCTGACCTTTCACTTATTCTAATTCTAATATTAAGTACTAAATATTATGATTACGGTGCATTACAGAGTATTCAAATATTTGTTTATTGAAATACCTCCGCGCCTCCCTTCAAATCTGTCTACGCCCCCCACAGGGGTGCGCGCCCCACCACTTGAGAGCCACTGTTTTAGACATTTCAAACCAATATTCCTTAAACCAGCTTAAGTTATAATCTTTTTGTTATCGGACTTACGCCTGCAACTATGTTCAGGTCTTTCGGGTTTACGACTGACTGGAGGATTTCATTCGAATATCATTTTTGTAAAACTTTCGCATTTTTCTTTTCCTTTTGATGAACTTTTTCACTTATTCTTGAAAAATTTTACGCCCCTGAGTTTTTCCCATGATTTATTTTGATCATTTTGGTTGTTTTTTTTTTTAGATTTTATTAGATTTTACTGGTTGAAATGGATTTTTTAAATCCGCACTATTCAAACTCAAACATATCACATACCGCATTGAATTCTTGGAGCTACAAAAATCACTTTAGTAATTGTTGGTATAATCTAATCACTTGCGTTAGTAGATGAAGCAATTGTTTATTTTTATAAATATTTTTGTGGAAAAAACTTTAGCGTCCCTTCTTTGGATCATCAGTCTTCTGAATCGTCCGTTTTAAATCTGTCGTCCTTTGATTCATCATTTCTTTGAATCAATCGTTCTTTAAATAACTTATCCTTTGAATTGTTTTAAAGTCTTTAAAGCATACGTCCTGCGAATCGTTCGTATTAATCTTTGGATCAATCATACTTTGAAGTGGCCGTTTTTCTTTTAATCGGTTTTTTGGATCACTTTTTGTTTAGGTTAGGGTTCTGCGAATAATTCATATTCGTATTTGCGAATAATTCGCTTAATTTTCGTTATTCGCATTCGTATTCACATACGCAATTTTTTATGCAAATAATTTTTGTGACTAATTTTTTCATGTCCGAAAAAAAGATAATAAAAGTTGGCATCACTGAAAATAAGTTGCACAAAAGACAAAAGAGAAAATGTTTAAAACTTAACCCTCTAGTTCTCAAATTTTTGACTGATGAAAAAAAAATCGGAATTGATTAATATTGATCGTAAAAATCATAAACTGATTTAAAAACCCAAAAAAAAAAAACTAATGGGCGTGGTTTTATGAAGTGAGAAAGTTTGAAGACTTCAAACTATTTTTTCTTGAATGAGCTTTTTATCAATTTGTTTTAAGTAATTAAATATTGTATATAAAAAATTCAAATTTTTAGCTATCCATAGCTAGTTTTTTTATCTGGATACTATGACGGGAAGTATTTTATTTATTTTTTTTTATTTTTGCACTTTTATCTCAAATACAATCAAAATATTTAATTTTCCTATTTTTCACAAATTTTTTACTTTGACTGTCGCTAACTTCTGTAATACGCATCATAGCTTATAACTGATGCATTTTGGCTTGGGACATTCCCTAAACGATATGATAACATGTAGCAACAGGAAACTGTTATGGCGGCAATTCCATCCCTTTTGGTGAAGACCGTCTAGAGGCGGGTTTGCTAACTAGAGGGTTAAGATTGAAAGGGCATTTTTTTGTTAAGAATAAAAAAAATTATTTGCATTCGCATAAGCAAATTTAAATTCCAAAAAACCAATAGCAAATTTTTATTATTCGCTTTTTCATTATTCGCTTAACCCTACTTTGCAATGACCCCCTTTGGATCATACGTCCTTTGTAAGTCCGTTCTTTAAAATATTTGTCACTTGAATCAGTCGTCTTCTCTACAGTCCATTCCTAGGGCCATTTGTTCCTAAGGCGTTCGTCATTTGAAGCATCCATTCCCTGCAGCATCCAATCTTTGGATCGTCCATCCTTTGGATTGCCCGCCCTTTGAAACACCCGCTCTTTGGATCGTCCGCTCTTTGGATCGTCCGCTCTTTGGATCATCCGCTCTTTGAATCATCCGCTCTTTGGATCGTCCACTCTTTGGATCGTCCACTCTTTAAATCATCCGCTCTTTGAATCGTCCGTCTTTTGGATTATAAGACCTTTAGATCGCCCGTCCTTTGAATCGTCCGTCTTTTGGATCATCTGTGTTTTGGAAGGTTCGTCGCCTGGAGAGAATTTTTTCTTAATATATAAATAGATTACTCCCTATTATCGTTAACCGACCATTTATATAGCTAAATTCGTACACCAAAACAATTAAGAAAAATTTTTCCTAAAAATAATGAATTGAGGGAGATGAGGACAAGTTTTTCCTGTATTTTTTTCTTAACCCTCCAATGTAAAAACTAATTTTAGTTTAAATATTTATGTCCTTTAATAATTAAAATTTTCGAAAATCAATTTAAAATATATGCATTAATTTTTCCCAGCTTTTTGAATTGCAAATTTTTACAGCGTAGAACGGGTTTGCCAACGGGTTTTCGGATTTCGGGTTTCGTTAGTAATTAACTTATTGATATCCAATATATTGTTGCACTCAGGTCTTTCAACAAAAGTTCCTGTCATGAAAAAATAACAAAAAATAGAAATATATGAAAAGTCATATATGACTTCCTATGCAGTAGAGGGTTAACCGTCTAGTAGGCAAAAGCGCCTTTGGACGTTATTTTGTGTTCATATATTTTGAATACTTAATAATTTGTTTTCTTTTCCACTTATCGGGACTACAAGCTTTTTAATCCATTAAGGATGAGCGGGAACCAAAGTAGATAGATCAAGAAAGTAACTTGAGAAAAAAGTTGTTTTTGAACCTGGCTCAGGAACGGCTCAGCGACAAGGTGCGATATGGCACCGCTAGGTATTACTGTGTTAACGAAGTACCTACTCTCTCACCTTAAAAAAAAATAATAACTTCAATTCGATTTTTGACTTCATTTCTAAGTTCTATGCATTAAAATCAACCAATCTTTATAATTTTTATTGTTAAAAAAATTAGCCTACTAGAGGGTTAAAAGAATTTTTCCCAATCAAACCGAATTACGGAATTGAAAATTTTTTAGTTATGTGTGATCTGAAAAAATATGCTAGAAATTTTATTACTTACGAAAAATCTAAAAATTGTTTGGACTGACAGAAATTATTAATATCAACTATTTAACCCTAAACCTTAAATTTCCATTTAATATTATCTAAATGGTGGACAAAGTCGTAAACAAGTTTCCATAATTTTAAAATTTAATTTTTAGTTTGAGGTTGAAACACTATTGGCTGTTGAAATATTTTAAAAGTTACAGCGTTTAAAAAAATATCACAAAATTTGTTTGAGACTCTCAAGTACACTTGTAATGTTTAGGGTTAATTGAAATAAGCAAATGTTTTATAGCACTACAGTGCCATCTATATTTTCAGTGTGTAGCTACTTGAGTGCTATAACATTTTCTGCTCCTGCGCCACCTAGCGGAGATAATGCTATAACAGCTTCTAATCAACACGTGCTACTGACCGCCAGATGGCACTAGCATATAATTTTGTTTTTTATTTTCGATTCAGCTATTTATAAATTTTTAATTGGTATGAAACTTTTGTTTTGTTTTATTCTAATAATTAATTCAATTGGGTTAAGTTAACTATATTTTTATACTATTGCCAGGAGAGATGAATTCTACTTAGTTTGTATGCAAGTAACAAGAAATTTAGTAAAGTAGAGTGAATATTTAATTGTGGTTAGTGTCGATTAAATTATATTAGTGCCACAGTTGATTTTATCATATCTGTTTGTGCTTTTTACTGATACAATTCAATTTATCATTCAACTATTAATTTAATTTGATGAAGCTCAATTGCAAATCTAATAATTCCTGTGAGATATTGAAGGGGGTAACCCTCCCCGAATTATCTAAAATTTTATTAGTTGTATAAAAAAATCTTCCACTTTTTTCTACTTTTTTTCTTTTTTAATTAAAATAATCAAAATACTTTCTTTTTGTTTGCCTTTTTGTTGTTTTGAAGTTGAATGCTTCTTATTTCCCAAAAAAAAAAAAAAAAAAAAAAATGAAAAAAATTAAACATAATTCTCGAGATTTGTATGTATATAATTGGTAGTAGAAGTAGTTTTAGCTCTTGGTTATTCCCTAAATATACACGGGAAAATTTTTATGGAAATAGGAAATGCGCGCATGAAATTTACATTTGATTCGGTGTGACAACTGCATGCATTTTTTTTGGAATTGCTCTTTGTTGTTGGTTGTTGTTTAATAATAAAAATAGATTTAAAGCTGATGCACATTCATTTAAAACTATTTTTAATGCAACATACTCACATACCTATGAAGATAATTTTTAAAGAGCTTATTTAGTAATTTATGATCAAAAAAACATATATATGTTTGACAACGCTTTACTTTGTAGTACACACAAACATACATACATACATGTATTTTTAAGTTTAAAAAGAAAAATTTCTAATATTATTTTGTATTCTGTGATATGACACTCGTGCATGATTTCCGGCCTTATATAGAGAGTGGCCTTTTTGTTGGGGCATAAGTTCTCTAGAAGTAGGTACTGAAGCCTTAAAGTATGCTTTAATTTTTTTTAGCAAATATATGAAAGAAATTGATACAAATATTTGAGCAAAAATCAGGACAATTTCAAGCGAAACTTCAGGCAAAAAAAAAAAAAAGACCAAACTCAGGCCAAAATTCATACCAAAAGTCAAATCAGAAGGAAACTAAAATTCATATAAAAAACAAACCGAAATTTAAACAAAATTTCGGTACAACGCAGATCAAAATATGAACCAAAATTTAACTCAAATTCAGGGAAAAGTCAGACTACAATTCGGAGCTAAATCAAGGCTCAAACCCAAACCACACACCAGATCTTCAAAACTTAGATTAAAAGTCAAACCCAAATTCCGTCGAAATAAAAGCTACAACTCAAACGAAAATTCGAACCAAAACCCAAAATAAATTCAGACCCAAAATAAAAACAAAATTAATACCAAAGACAGGATTAAAGCATTAAAAAATTATAAATCAGATCTAAATTCACATTAAAAACTAGACTAAATAAACTAGAATTCAGGCCAAAACTTCGTTCCAAATCAGACCGGAAATCAGACCAAATTCAAAACAAAATTCAGTCCGTAATTCGGACGGATTTGGGTCAAAACTCAGACTAAAATTGAGACCCAATTCGAGCTAAATCAAACCAAAATTCTGATTAACTTTAATGCAATATTCAGACCAAATTTGGATCAAAACTCATACCAAAATTGAGACTCAATTCAAGTCCAAAATCAAACCGAAATTCCGATTAACTTCAGACCAAAATAAAGACCCAATTCGAGTCAAAATCAAACCGAAATTTCGATTAACTTTAATCCAATATTCAGACCAAATTTGGGTAAAAACTAATAGCAAAATTGAGACCCAATTCAAGTCCAAAACCAAACTGAAATTCCGATTAACTTCAGACCAAAATTAAGACCCAGTTCGAGTCAAAATCAAAACGAAATTCCAATTAATTTTAATCCAATATTCAGACCAAATTTGGGTTAAAACTAAGACCAAAATTGAGACCCAATTGAAGCCAAAATCAAACCGAAATTCCAATTAATTCTGAAATTCAGTCCAAAATTGAGTCCCAATTCAAGTCGAAAATCACACCGAAATTTCGATTAACTTCAATCCAATACTCAGACCGAATTCGAATCAAAATCAAACCAAAATTCAGATCAAAATTGAGATCCAATTCAAGTTCAAAATTAAATCGAAATTACGATTAACTTTAGACCAAAATTAAGACTTTAAAATCAGACCTAAATTCAGATCAAAAACCAGACTAAATAAACTAGAATTCAGGACAAAACTTCGTTCCAAATCAGACCAGAAATCAGACCAAATTCAAAACAAAACTTTGTCCGTAATTCGGTCCAAACTTGGGTCAAAACTCAGGCCAAAATTGAGACCCGATTCGAGTCAAAATTAAACCGAAATTCCGATTAACTTCAGTCCAAAATTCAGATCAATATTGAGACCCAATTCAAGTCCAAAATCAAATCGAAATTCCGATTAACTTCAGACCAAAGTAAAGACCCAATTCGAGTCAAAATCAAACCAAAATTCCGATTAACTTTAATCCAATATTCAGACCGAATTTGGGTCAAAACTCATACCAAAATTGAGACCCAATTCTGGTCAAAATCAAACCCAAGTTCCGAATAATTTCAGATCAAAATTAAGACCTAATTCCAATTAACTTTAATCCAATATTCAGACCAAATTTAGGTCAAAACACAGACCAAAATTGATACCCTTATTCAAGTCCAAAACCAAACCGAAATTCCGATTAACTTCAATCCAATACTCAGACCAAAATTGGGTCAAAACTCAGACCAAAATCAAACCGAAATTCCGATTAATTTCAGACCAAAATTCAGTTCAAAATTGAATCCCATTTCAAGTCCAAAATCAAGTCGAAATTTCCATTGACTTCAGACCAAAATTAAGACGCGATTCGTGCCAAAATCAAACCGAAATTCGGGTCAAAACTCAGACCAAAATTGAGACCTAATTCGAATCAAAATCCAACCGAAATTTATATTAACTTCAAACCAAAATTCAAACCAAAATTAAAACCAAATTCAAGTCTAAAATCGAACCAAAATTCAGTTTAAATTCAAATAAAAAATCAGACCTAAATTATGACCTGAAAATCAGACCTAAATTAAAACCAAAAAGCAGACAAGAAATCACATCGAATACAAGTTAAAGTTTAGGCCAAAAATTTAGATTAAAATTCAAATCAAAATTCAGACAAAGGTCAGACTAAAATTCAAACCTAAATTAACATCAAAAATGATATTAAAATTCAGGCAAATTTTGTTCCAAATTCAGACCACAGCTCAGACAAAAACTTTTGAACAAAATTTCTGACAAAAATCAGACCAAAACTTAATTAAAAATTCAGACAAAATTCGGACCAAAACTAAGAATATAATTCAAACCAAGATTAAGACCAAAACTTAGACATCGTTCCGATCCGATTTCACATCCAAATATTCAAACCAATTTTCAGATCGAAATTTAAAAATACATACAATATTCAGGTCGGCCGAAGTTTCGACTAAAGTCTGACTTAAATTTAAACTGAATGCCAACCAAATGCTAGAGCTCAGACTAAAACTCAGGCAAAAGAAAAATCAAACCTAAATTCAAATCAAAATTCAGAACAAAACAGACACGAAATGAGATATTAAGACCAGAATCCATTATTGACCTCTAAACATAACTAAAAGATTTATAAACTGATACCAAAATTTCAAATTTAATGTAGTCTAAATGAGTGCAGGGCATTTTAAAATGCATTTACAGATTTCTTAGTTACTTGTATTTAAATTTCATTTTGAATTATTAATAGTATTATATTTTATGACTGTTCATTTACTTATACATATAGATGTATGTAAATCTAAAGAACTCAAACTTTCAAGTCCATAAATATTAAATAAAAGATGCAAAATATAATTGTCCTAATTGGAAATTTTTGTGCTGCTTTAATTGACTTGGAATATTTCATTTCATTTTATTCATTCATTGAGTAGACAGAGGGAGAGAGAGAGAGGGAAAGAGAAAGAGTCAAACTAATAAAATGCAAATGTTAAAGTAAACTTCTTTGACAAATAATAATAAGCCAGTAAAAAAAAAAGAAAAAAGAAAAAAAAAAAACATTTGTCAGTCATAACTCAATTTTCATTTCAGTTAGTAATTTGCTTAAGAACCTAAAAAGCAGAAAGAACAAAGGCATATATAAAAAGGTAGAAAATGCAGATGAAGAGCAAAAAAAAAAAAAAAAAAACAAGGAACTAGTTACCAAAAGTCGAAGCTAACTGGCAAAAAAAAAAGTAGAATTTAACAGGAAGCAGTAATTTTTTTTGGAAGTGAAATTCAAATTAATATTTAGCAAGAAAAAAAAAGTTTCAATAAAATTAGCTATATTCAATACTTGTATTTGTATTTAAATAACGTAGATATGTAAGCACATAAATCGTAATTTCTTTTACCGTTAGCTGCTAACCTTGAATCTAATGAAAATAACTAAACTTAAAATAACACAAATTTTTTTTTTTTTTTTTGAATTTTTTCGATATTTTAAAGGTAATCCAATAAAAAGGATCGATTTTTTTTTGTTTTGGTTAAAGTTATAGCTATGTATGTTCACGTAGATGTGTATTTGTTTGTGTATAATTACGCACATGCGATGGCTATCGAAATTTAATAATAGGTTTCAAAATCAAAACTTCAATTTTTTGATATGGGCTTAGAATAAATTTCGGTTTTGCTTTTTGTGGTTTTGTTTATTATTGTTTTGTGTAGTTAACAGCGCATGCGTATAACTTTTTATTATGTAGTTTTTGGGTTGGAGGTCTCCCGAAACATAACGGTACATTTTTGTGTATTTTTTTTTTTTTTTTTTTTTTTAATGCAGACATTTTGCCTGAAGTGGAAATTTTTTAGAAATTAGTTTATACATAACGTGTAGAGGTATGCATGTATGGATGTGTGTTCAAGTACCAAAATTTAAGCGAGTATTTGAGTTGCTATTATTAAAATGAAGAATTCACTTTAAATTAAATTGAAGTTAGTTAAAAGCACTAGCGGATTCAATGAGGGAGGAGAGTTCTTGGGGTTACATTCTCAAATTTTAAGCATTTCCAATGTTGCTCATTAATCAAAAACAAAAAAAATGTTAAGGGGCGATCAAAAATAACCCCCCCCCCCTCTCCTTCGGAAATGTCTGCCTACACTAGTGGTTGAAGATATAATAAATATATGCAATATAAACTTTTATTTATTATGGAATTACACACACACAAAGATTTTTTTTATTGATTTATAATTACAATTTAATGTTTTTCGAACAACAAAAGCGGTAGTCACTAGCCCTTTACTACATGTAGTTATTAGTTAAAATAAGAAGAAGAAAAAAAAAAACTTCAAGACAAACGTATGCCAGCAAATAAAGCGCGGTTCACGCCAAATTGGCACGCTTTGTTGTGATCACCACGTCGTCCCTAGTCATAAGAACAACAAATTTTTTACTGGGATTTGTTTACAATACCGTTAGCGTTAGTTGATAAATTTTTCATATTAATTGATCGCAAGTTGGTGATTGTGTGCACCAAGGCCGTATTTAGGGGGGGGGCCGCTTTGAGGGTTCCCCTCCCCCCCCCCCCCCCCCCCCGAAATGTGGAAACTTTATTCTAGTTTTTCAGATTAATTGCCAATGGATGGGAAAAAAGTCAAAATAAAATCTATTTAACGATATTTTTTACTTCCATCGGTTTTTTTATCTAAAAAGTCAAATATAAAAAATAAATTTGAGATCTTAGTTACACTAAGCGATAAAATCCGATTTTCTTTCTTCGACATGAGGTTTGACTACGGATTCAAAAAGAGAAGGTGATACTGAGCACTCCTGCATTCATAGTTTTTCTGGGTCAGTAACTGTTTTTGATTTAAGGTTTCGTCCTGAATCAGTTTGAAAAGTTTAAAAATTAATACAAACAGAAAAAATTATCGGATCCTTGTAAAATAAGACTTGCTTGAACCCCATTTTTTTTAGCCTAAAACGTGACGTGATGGGAAGTTTTTGACCTCAGATTCGTGTTCAATGTGAAAAATTCTTTCGCAAAAACTCCGTCTTCTTAGCAAAACCCATCTTAAAACTAATTTTTTAACGCATTACTGCTCAGAGCACCTCGACTAGAATGATCTCTTTCAATGCTGTGACTTCACGAATTTAGGGAATATAAGCCAACCTCATCCGGGTTCCCTATCATTGATAATGGCTCAAATTCCCAATGATGATCATTTGAAAAAAAATGAGCCTCTACTATTTTTGGTAATTTTTTGTGAGGTTGGGTACATCATCAGTAGTGGGAAGTCAATGAGTTAATGTTGAGTTAACTATGTCCCTCACGATAAAAAAAAAAAAAATGCATTTGAATGCACATTGAATATTTATTTAAAAAAATTTAATTTGAATATTCTGTGAATTTTTTGTCACTTTTGGCCATTTTTTTGAGGTTAAGATTAAAAAAAATCAGAAAATTTGTCCTAAAATTTTAATTTTATAGGGTCCATCAAATGTATCATTGATTTTATTTATTGTATTTAAAAATCAGTTTGATAAAAATTATTTATGAATATTTTCTTCGAATGAAAACCCCCCCCCCGAAAAAAATTTCTGGCTACGGCCCTGCTACTGGTTGAAGATATAATAAATATATGCAATATAAATTTTATTTACTATAGAATGTGTGTAACACAATGATTTTTTTTATTGAATTATAATTACAATTTAATGTTTTTCGAACAACAAAAGCGGTAGTCACTAGTCCTTTACTACATGTAGTTATTAGTTAAAATAAGAAGAAGAAAAAAAAAACTTCAAGACAAACGTATGCCAGCAAATAAAGCGCGGTTCACGCCAAATTGGCACGCTTTGTTGTGATCACCACGTCGCCCCTAGTCATAAGAACAACAAATTTTTTACTGGGATTTGTTTACAATACCGTTAGCGTTAGTTGATAAATTTTTCATATTAATTGATCGCAAGTTGTTGATTGTGTGCACACTGGAAGCTGCAAATAGAAAATTGATTGTGAACAAATTTATTGAAAATCCGTCGTGGTCTGGTTCAAAGATTGCGAAAGTGTTAAATATCTCCAAAAGAACGGTATGTAGAGTTATAAAACGATATAAAGAAACTCTTAGTGTTGAAAGAGCTAAAAAAGTTGTGAACAAAACGGGAACCACCAACCTAAAATTAAAGGCAAAGATCTTGAGGTCCATCAAAAGCAATCCCGGACTATCGGATAGCGATCGTGCCAAAAAATTCAATACCAGCAAAAGTACTGCTAGACGAATACGCATAAAAGCTGGGCTAAAGTGCTATCGTGCTATAAAATATCCAAATAGAACAGACAAACAGAATTTGCTGGCCAAAAAACGTGCTCGTCTTCTTTATAATAATACATTATTGTGGATGACGAATCATATGTAAAAGTTGATCTTAAACAGCTTCCAGGTCAAACATTTTATATGGCAACGAATCGTGGTAATGTACCCTCAAAATTCAAGTACATAAAAATGGATAAATTTGCAAAGAAAGCAATGGTGTGGCAGGCTATTTGCAGCTGTGGTCTCAAATCCAGGGCATTTGTGACATCCTCTTCTATGACGTCTGATATTTACATCAAAGAGCGCCTTTCGAAACGACTATTGCCATTTGTTCGTCACCACCATTCGCCAGTGAAGTTTTGGCCTGATTTAGCCAGTTGCCACTACTCTAAGAAAGCCATGGATTGGTATCAGACAAATAAAGTAGATGTAGTGCCCAAATATATGAATCCACCCAATTGCCCCCAGCTTCGACCGATCGAAAAATACTGAGCTATTACAAAATATATGTAAGTTGAAGAAAAATGCAGGTATTGTCAAAAATGTGAATTCAATGTTACTTAAATGGAGCCAAATAGCCGCAAAAGTATCCAGAGCGGATGTTCAAAGGTTGATGGGGTCCATTAAAAGGAATACCCGGAACTTTTTGCGCAACAAAGAAATTTAAATCTTTTAATATTATAGTATTAAAACACAATATTAAACTTATCATTTAATGCATTATTTGTTATTCTGAGTGTTCTGGTTAAAAAGATACAGCAACTTTCCTGCGTGCCAATTTTGCGTGAACCGCGGTTTATCTGAAAACGATTCTTAGAAACCAAAGCTCGAGCGAAGAGATGTTCACAAGATAGCTCTGAATGGGAATGATTCATTATGGTCCTTTGTTTTTTGTTGGAAAAAAACATTACTAAATTTACGACAGATCTTCTGAGGGATCCTACACCTGATCAAGATCATGAATCGTATCCTTGAAACGACGAACAATATTCCCGACTACCCTTTCTAATTTGATAATTACACTGTTCTACAAATGGAAACTTTAAACTGGAAACTGGAAACTTTTGGAAAACGAGCAGAGACGGGACAAATGCACTTAGGGTAATGGGGGGTCGCTGAGTCCGAATCCGTGGTCCGTTTTGCTCTGCTACGTCACAATTTTTTTTTATTAACATCAAATTTTATTAAAATTGAAAAAAATAAAAATTAAAAATGCAGTTCATATTTGTTTTCATCAATTTTTACAAAAAAAAAAAATTTTCGATTTTTTTTTTTTAACTTTTTTAAATTTTTTCTGAAATTTTTTAAAAATTAAAAAAAAATTTTTTTTTTTAAATTAATAAATTTTTTCTAATTTTTTTCATCCTCGTTATCATCGTTCACTTTTATCTCGTTGTTAGCTTAACCCAGTAATACCTAGCGGTGTCAAATGGCACCTTGTCCCTAAGTTTAAAAAAAATTTTTTTCTCAAGTTACTTTCTTGATTTATCTAAATTCTAAAAATTTCTTTGTGTATACCTAAATATTGCTGTTTTCTTTTTGACACGTTCACGTATTCATTTTTGAGCACATTGTAGATAAATATATAATATAAAATCAAAAACTTAAGTACCATAGTTTTTGACAAGAGAAAGATTTATTTTTCAATTTTAGATTTTATTCATAGTTTGTCCGATGATGTTTTATTTTAGGTTCATACACACTGGATTCCATTTTTGCACACATCGCGATTCTCAAAACACTAATCGGAAATAAACAGTTTGTACAAAAATATAACCGGTGACAGTCTACTCCAAGCTTGCTTCGAAATTTAACACCAAAATCAAAAAAATCTTAACATATCGTCTTCTGAGAATTGATTTGGCGTATGTGTGTACAAATTCGTACACCTATACGCCAAATCAATTCTCAGGCGGCGATTTATAAAATTCAATAATTTTTAAACGGTTGATTTTAGAGTTTTGATTTTTGTTTATTTAATTGATAATATTTTACAAATTACAGAAAAATATAACTTTTATAGTTCCAACCACTATTTATGAACTCGTGGACCTTGCTTGGTAAGCCTTCCATTAGAGATTTGATAGTTGAAACAGACACCTTTTTGAAACAGTTTGCCCATCTCTTTTTAAAATCTTCGATATTTTGGGACACCTTTTTTGTGCTCTTTAAGTTTCTTTTCACAAGTGCCCAATATCTCTCCACTGGTCTTAGCTCCGGACAATTTGGAGGAATGGCCTCTCTTGGTACAAAATCTATGTTATTACTTTGGTACCATTCCAGAGCTTTCTTGCCGTAGCGACATGATGCCAAATCGGGCCAAAAATATGTGGACACCTAGTGCTCTCTTATGAAAAGAAAGAAGTCTTTTTTTCAAACATTCTTCGATGTATATTTCGGTATTTATAGAGCCGACTGTAACAAATGACTTGCTTCTTTTGCCGCAACTGCATATAGCTTGCCATACCAGAAATTTTTTAGGAAATTTTGTCTGCTTTTGGATTCTAAATTGTTCTTCAACATTTCCTCGAGCATTAGCAACATAAAAGCTGCGTAAAATCTGCCAGTACATACGTTTCGTCGTCCATTATACAAAATGAATATTTTTGTATGAATTCGATTTTAATTTTCGAGCCCTACTTTTGGCGTCTAAATTTTTTGCAGCATTCCTGTCTGGAACTCCTGTTTGGACTTTGTATGTTTTCAAACCTGTATTGGCTTTAACTTTTCGCACCAAATAGTCAGAGCACTGTGAGCTAACCGGGCAGCTTTTCTATCAGATGTGTTTGGAGATCTTTTCAATATGCTTTTTATTTTCTTGGCTTTCCCAATATCATGTGGTCCTCGTTTTCTTCCCGAACCAAGTTTCCTATCCATGGCCAAATTCTCCTGAAACTGTTTAATAACATTAGAAACAGTTTGACGGCAGACCTTCAATTCTTTGGCCAATTTTTTGTAGGACCAATTTGGATTTTATTGAAAATTTTTAATAATTTTAAGACGTACTTCTTTTTCTTCACTCATTTTGATCAAACTCACAATAAATCAACATGTTTTTTCATTAAAAATAACAACTGACATATTTTCATAGATAATTAGATCAAAGACATTTTTAAATTTTACACCCAAAAAAAATTATTAGGTAAAACGTGTGTTAAGATTTTTTCGATCTCACTTACGATATGTATAAAGAGTTTAAAGCTCATTTTGCACTTAAGTACACGTTTGACCATCATTGCTTTAACCCATTAAGAACGAGCAGGAACCAAAATAGATAGATCAAAAAAGTAACTTGAGAAAAAAAAATGTTGCCATTTGGTACCGCTAGTTATTACTGGGTTAAGCTAACAACGGGATAAAAGTGAACGATGATAACGAGGATGTAAAATATTACAAAAAAATTAATTAATTAAAAAAAAAAGTTTGAAACAAATTTTTTAAGTTAAAAAAAAAAATCCAAAATTTTTTTTTGTAAAAATGAATGTTTTGATGAAAAAAAATATGAACTGCATTTTTAATTTTTTTTTTCTTTTTCAATTTTAAAAATTTTGATGTCAATAAAAAAAAATTGTGACATAGCAGAGCAAAACGGACGACGGATTCGGACTTAGCGACCTCCCTTTACCCTAAGTACACTTGTCCCGTCTCTGCTCATTTTTGGTTCTTTGTAGTATGCCCTTTTCATATATTTCCCTCTGAACACTTATAAAAATAATTACACAGAAATTTATTCTAGACGGAAATTGTTTATTTATATACAATACATTTCTGAGTTCCTATGTACATATATATATATATATATATATGTATACAAGTGGTAGGTATACAAACACATAGTAATATGTCTGTATGTATAATAAATATATATATAATGATATCAACACCAAACGTGATATCAAATGTTTAATGTTTCAATAGTTGACACTTTTATTCGTCGTCATACAAAACCCCCACTTATAATACAATTAAGCTCCTTTTATGTTGAGGTGGCGTTTTCTACTCTCTACGATGTATACTTTTGTTTAGTGCTTTTAATACAAAGAAAGCATACACTACACTAGTGGGCAAAATAAGTGAGAGGATACAGAAAAAGTTAAGTTCAACTAATTTCATGTGCATTGATTGATAAATGTCTTCCTAAAGGAAGAAGTACAAGTCTGAGTTGCCATAAGAAGTTAGAAAAATGAGATTTGAGTTAAAAAAAAAAAACAAAAAAAAGTTTTAAAAATATTTTGAAGCGTATTTCGAGTTCTCTGAAGTATATTTGGTAATTTCGGAATACATTTTGAATATTTTACTTTAGAGTTATCGGATTCAATAGAAGATTTTTTCCAAAAACCTTTTTTTCCCTCTCCGACAAATTTCTCAGCCAATATAATATGAAAAAGATTTTTTAAAAGTACAAAGTAACTAACACCCACCTGTCTCCTAACATATTCTTTGAAATCAATTTAATATATTCAGAAATTAACTTAATAGATTCTGAATTCAATTTAAAAAATTCAGAAAACAATTCAAAATAATCCGATTTCAATTTGAAACATTTTCAAACCAATTTTAAATATTGAGAAATCCATTTAATTTAGCCTAAAATTAATTTGAAATATTTTGAAACTTATGTGAAATACTCAGAAATTAATTTAAAATAATCCGACATCAATTAGAAGCATTCCGAAATCAATTTAAAATATTTCGAAATTAATTTAAAGTATTGAAATCAATTGAAAATATTTTGAAATCAATTTTAATCATTCCGAAATTGATTTAAAATATTTCGAAATTAATTTAAAGTATTAAAATCAATTGAAAATATTTTGAAATCAATTTTAATCATTCCGAAATTGATTTAAAATATTTCGAAATTAATTTAAAGTATTGAAATCAATTGAAAATATTTTGAAATCAATTTTAATCATTCCGAAATTGATTTAAAATATTTCGAAATTAATTTAAAGTATTGAAATCAATTGAAAATATTTTGATATCAATTTTAATCATTCCGAAATCAATTTAAAAAATTCTGAAATTGATTTGAAACATTCCGTAAGCAATTTGAAATATTTAGAAATCAATTGAAAATATTTCGAAATCAATTTGAGTTGAAAATATTCTGAAATCAATTTCAAGCATTCTACAATCAATTGGAAATATTCAAAAATTAATTTAAAATATTACGAAATAGATTTGAAGTATTCCGAAAGCAATTTGAAATATTCAGAAATTAATTGAAAATATTCTGAGATCAATTTCAAACATTCTGAAATCAATTTAAAATATTTCGAAATCAATTTGAAATATTCTGAAATCAATTTTAAATATTCAGAAAATAATTGAAAATATTCTTAAATCAACTTGAAACATTCAGAAATCAATTTGAAACATTCAGAAATCAATTTGAAATATTCAGAAATCAATTTGATATATTCCAAAATAAATTTGAATTATTCAGAAATTCATTTGAAATATTCAGAAAACAATTTAAAATATTTCGAAACCAATTTGAGAAATTGAAATCAGTTTGAAATATTCAGAAATCAATTTAAGATATCCCAAAACCAATTTGAAATATTCAGAAATAAATTTAAAATATTCTGAAATCAATTTGAAATATTCAGAAATTGATTTAAAATATTCCAAAACCAATTTGAAATATTCAGAAATAAATTTAAAATATTTTGAAAACAATTTGAAATAGTCCTAAATCAATTAAAAATATTTCGAAATTAATTTGTAATATTGAAACCGATTCAAAATATTTTAAAATCAATTTTAATCATTCTGAAATCAATTAAAAATATTCCGAAACCAATTTGAAACATTCCGAAGCCAATTTTAAATATTGCGAAATTCATTTCTTATACCCTGAAATCAATTTGAAATATTCAAAAATCAATTTGAAATATTCTGAAATCAATTTGAAACATTCCAAAAGTAATTTGAAATATTCAGAAATTAATTGAAAATATTCTGAGATCAATTTCAAACATTCTGAAATGCATTTAAAATATTCCGAAATCAATTTGAAACATTCTGAAATCAATTTGAAATATTCAGAAATCAATTTCCAACATTCCGAAATCAATTTGAAACATTCCGAAAGTAATTTGAAATATTCAGAAATCAATTTCCAACATTCCGAAATCAATTTGAAACATTCCGAAGCCAATTTTAAATATTGAGAAACCAGTTTAAAAATTTCGGCAACAATTTGAATCATTCCGAAATCAATTTGAAATATTCAGAAATCAATTGAAAATATTCTGAAATCAACTTGGAATGGATTCTAGAATAATATTACTAAAAGCAAAAAACTTAAAGTCATAATATGGTCAAAATTACAATCAAAACATCTATTAGCTAGTTCGAGACTCAAATCACATTTTTAGTATACTTTGAGTTCCGGTTTAGTTTCTATATATTGATGTCACTCGTTTCCTTGAGTTAACAATTCACGACACTGTTGTTCTCATTTTTTTGTACCCTACTGTATGTAAATGTGCATATGTCTTCAAGTATAAAAAGCTTTGTTAGATATATATGTATACATACATATGTAGAATAAATATTTAAATAATATTTAATGTAGATACTCTATAGAAGTGTATTTAAATCAGTAGACTAAATTTCGAATATGTAGTCATATGAATACTGAGGGTTTATACTTAAAATTTAAAGTGAGATAAATTTTCCCTAAAGTTTCAGATTATTTCAGAGTATGGATAAAGTTTAGATTTCTAAGCAAAAAAAAAAGGTGAATTGCTTTACGACATCGAGCTCAATTAAGTCCTTAGAAACTTATGGTTTACCAGAAATTTTGTGGATATATATTGTAGCATGTCTAGAAACTTAGAAATAGATCTCTGAAAAGTGCACTAAAACTCTCAAATCTATTAAGAAACTTTGTAGGCCTCTCGAGAAAATATTTTTTCCGAAAAACTTAAAAATATTTCCTCCTACTGATGCACAATTCTAATAGCAATAAATAAAATTCATCAACTCCTTCCAAAAGTGATATATTTTTCAACAGCACTTCACTTGAAGAAATTATGAGTATATAAGGTAATATAGTATTTTCGCAGGCTTTCAGAATTTTTTATTTAGTATAGTTTTTTTTTTTTATATATGGGTTGATGTGGTTGATTCATCAAAAACACACAGCACAAGTTATAAAAATAATTGGTGGCAAGCGAACAATGTCTTAAATTACAGACACACATACATCGACATACATCGACACAAAGCACAAAGTGGCAACACATTGCGTTCTCAAATTAGAAGCAATAAAAAAAGAAATTGTATTGTTTTGTTAGACAACAACTTAAGCAGTGAAGGTAGAAGCAGCAGCAGAGGCAGCAGCAACAACATGCAACAACTTACCACCACTAAACCAAGGTTTGCTATAAAACATACACACACACACACATATATCTATGTATGCCGCCTCAAGTTCATCATCAGCCACCGGTACCGATACCGTCACCGCCACCATCACCTCCACCACCACCGCCACCGCCACCATCACCTCCACCGCCGCCGCCACCGCCTCCTTCACCCTAACTTGTCTAACTCGATAGGGTAAATTAAATTCGCTTGTTCGTAATGTTATCGTTAGCGGCAAAATGTTTTTTTTTTCTTTTTTGAGCTGCTTTTGTTTTCATTCTTTGTTCTGTTGTTATCGAGTATAGACTAAAAAAAAAAAAACATAAAAAGTTAAGCAGTTTTATTATATGCAGGAGGAGGAGGAGGACGGGCAGGCGGATGGATAGTTAGTTCCGTCGTCTGGTTGGGCTTTGAACAAGGTACGAGTAACAAGTCGGGTATGTAGGCAGGTGGCGGCGCGCGTTAAATGTTTGCCAAAACGTTAGTTAATCGCTTAGGCAGCAGCAACAACAGCATGCAGCCGTTGGCCAAAAACCAGCAGAAGCAGCAGTTGCAACTGTGCATTTGTTTTAGGTGTCTACATCGACTAAAAAAACAAAACAAAACAGTAGTATAAAAAAAATAATCGAAGAACACCGGTTGTTATTATCTGCATAGAATGCCGAGTGTAAAATAGAAGCTTAAATTAGTCAATAACGAAACTAATGCAAGTTGAAAAGCAAGAAAAAAACACATGCACGTTCCATTAGCAAACAGATCTCTTTAGAGAGATCCTTTAAACAGATCCTGAAATGACAAAAACTAAATTTTTAAAGCATTTATAGTTTAAGATTTTTAATTAGGTTTGAAGTTTTAATGTTGTCTTATTAAAAAATCATTTGACAATAATTAACTTCTTAGTGCAGTCATGGGTTAAGATTTTTCATTGGGTAGAAGAGTAAACGGAGTTTTTGCATGTGGCCAAACGAATTGGAAAAGGTATAGAAGGAAATAGTTTGAATATTATATGATTTACTTTGAACTTAAAAACAAAAATTTTTTTTGAGTAGGGAATGGAAGGAACAATCGAATTTTTTCGTATTTTACCATTCAGATCGATTTTAAATTATTTTCGAAGTAGTCTTGGGTAAACAATGTCAATTCAAATGACCAAATAAAATGTAGGGGCTCTGGAAAATGAATATGAACAGAAAAGACGTTTAAAAATATTTTGAATAAAGTACGGAAGTTCTTCGAAAAATTAATAATATTAAAAAAAATGAAGAAACGCTTGCCAAAACCGGAAAAATGTTTGTCAAAGGTATTTGTCAAAAATGGGGAAAAATTGTTCGAATATTTTATTATATTTCAACATGAACGAATCAAATTGAGTTTGAGAGATCTCCCCTCCCCGCCAGTGCTTTTTCCATACAAATTCAGGCATTTGTACGAAACGAACTGTTGACAATCATTTCCTTAATTTACTCAATAGAGAAATTTTTTGATAAGCATTTTTTCACCAGACTTAGGCAAGAAAGTCCGATTTTTTTTAGTATAGCTTAAATTTTAATTGCAAATTTGTATAGTTACCGACCCACAAGAAATTACATTTAACCCATTAAGTACGGGACGGTCGCAATTTCAAAGCTTATTTAAATGGCTCCGTTAACTATGAAAACGAACTTAAAAAAAGTTGAACCATATCATTTTTTATGCGAAATTTTATGAACATTCGAAATCTGCAGTCAAAAAAACAAAAAAAAATAAATAAAATTCAAAAATTTATGCTGACTTATTCATCAAATAATAGGTATGATTTTTCGATTAAAAATTTTTTTTTCTTAAATTATTTTCGGAATGAAATCATCAACAAATACTTCTATTTGATAAAATTCCGGCATCCATGCATCCTTAACTTCAAAATGTGTTACTTGGCGTTTCAAAATTTAGCGTGTAAATATGCAAAATGGCGGCTTGAACGCGAAAAGTCAGACTTCAAAACTTTCAAGAATTTTTTACCTAAGACGGGTGAACTTTAGAATAAAATTTTGTAGACCAAAAACTTCTTAAAACTTATCAAAGAATATGTTCTAATTTTTTTTAGAATTTCCCAACGACTTTTTCATTTTTAAAAATTATGAATTATTAAAAAATATCAAAACTTTTTCATTCTGAAAATATTATAGCATATTTTATGAATCAATTTAAGAAGTTTTTGTTCTAAACATTTTTTTTCAAAATTTTTTTTTGAAATTTTTTTTTGAAATTGCGGCCGTCCCTTTCTTAATGGATTAACATGGTCGTAAACTACTTGTTATAGGACTATAAAGAGGAGTAGAATGGTACACCAATTTCTAATTATTGCATTGAAACATTTTAAGATTTTCTAGAACCGTGACCACTCGATAGTAGATGAAAATAATCAAGGATTTTTTCGCAGCTTCCCATTTAGATCGGATTAAAATTATTTTCCAAGCAGACATAGATTAAGATGCTTCATTGGGTAAACGATGGTAAACGAAGGAAAAATATAGGACTCAGGGGCAAATATGATCAGAAAAATCATTTAAAATCTTTTTGAAAAAAAATAAAGAATAAGAATTTTATGGAATTTAAATTTATTCCCTTGTAGTTCAACTTTTTCCACTTCTTCGTATTCAAATTTTTTTAAAATTATTTTCCAATCAAATTCTCGAACTATGCATTGCACTAGAAATTGTATTTTAAATGATCGAAAACAATGTTTGACTTAGGACTAGAAAGGGTTAAAATAATATGTGAGAATTCAATGAAATATATGGGAATCTTTTGGCTCTATAAATTTTAAAATACTCACCAATGAGCCAATGCATCACTCAACATTGAATAAAAAGAATAACCCTCTAGTTCCCAAGCGTGTCTCTAGACAGCTTCCATCCTAACGGGTGTAATTACTACCTTAATAGTTTTGTGTTGCTACATTTTATCATATCGTCTATGGATTTTTTAAAAGCTTTTAAAAAAATGCATCAGTTATGAGTTATAACTGGTTTTCATTCGAAGAAAATATTCATAAATAATTTTTATCAAACTGATTTTTAAATACAATAAATTAAATCAATGATACATTTGATGGGCCCTATAAAGTTAAAATTTTAGGAAAAATTTTCCGATTTTTTTAATCTTAACCTCAAAAAAATGGCCAAAAGTGACAAAAAATTCCCAGAATAATCAAATTAAATTTTTTCAAATAAATATTATTCAATGTGCATTCTAGTGCATTTTTTTTAACGTGAGGGACATAATTTCATTAACTCATTGAATTCCCATTACTGATGATGTACCCAACCTCAAAAAAATTACCAAAAATTTTAGAGGCTAATTTTTTTCAAATGATCATCATGTGGAATTTGAGCCCATATCAATGATAAGGAACCCGGATGAGATGGGCTTATATTCCCTAAATTCGTGAAGTCACAGCATTGAAAGAGAGCTTTTAGTCATGGTGCTCTGAACAGTAATGGGTTAAAAAATTAATTTTAATTTTAACACGAATCTGAGGTCAAAAACTTCCCATCACGTAACGTTTTAGGAAAAAAATGGGGTACAAGCAAGTCTTATTTTACAAGGATCCGATAATTTTTTCTATTTTTATTAATTTTTAAACTTTTCAAACTGATTCAGGTCGAAACCTTAAATCAAAAACTATGAATGCAGGAGTGCTCAGTATCACCTAACTAAGATTTCAAATTTATTTAAATTTATTTTTTATATTTGACATTTTAGAAAAAAAAACCGATGGAAGTAAAAAATATCGTTAAATAGATTTTATTTTGATTTGACTTTTTTTCCATCCATTGGCAATTAATCTCAAAAATTAGAATAAAGTTTCCACATTTCGGGGGGGGGGGGGGGGGGGAAGGTCAGAACCCCCAACACCTCCCCCCTAAATACGGCCTTGCTTCGAATGATTCATTTGTAACCATTTCTTGACAATAAAGTCGCATTTTTATATATAAAAAAAAAACAGCGAGAACTTAGTTGCGCAATATCAAATATTTTAGTATTTAAATTAAAATCTATATATTGAAGTAAATAATCTAATAATTATTTAAAAAGAGAGTATAATTTGTTCTATATTAGCTAAAATTAAATATATAAAAATATTTATAATAGATACCTTTTATTTTTTTTTTTTTTTCCGCAAAATCACTCTCGGTTGTCAAATACTTTAATTTTTGTTTTCATTTACAACTATCTTCGTTTAGATAATTTTAACACTTTTCTTTAAAGCCTTTTAAAATTTATTTACTAATCTTATTTATTTTCCTGTTGTTGATTTGTAATAAAATAAAAATTTAAACTATGTAGTCCACAGTTCACATCTGAAAGTGTAGAAAAAAAAAATAAAACAAAAACAATACTATGTTATTAAGAATCTGTAAGAAGAATATGTAAGTAAGTAAGTAAGTAAGTGTATCTAAAATCATTTTAGATATGAACTAGTTACTAAATATAGTTTAAACTAATCGATGGCTAATGCAGATTAGAGTTTTTCATGCTCAAAGCGTTGTGAAAATGAAGTTATGAAGCTGAAATTTCTAGTTACATATTCTATTCTATTTTATAGAAGCATTGGAGTTTTCACTAATGACCAACTAAATACTTAAGTACATAGAAGTATTGAATATGAATACTTAGTAAACGAATTCTACATTGTTACTTTAAGTTACATAAGTATGATGTACATATGTATTTACGTTTATATGATCGTATGCATTTGTGATCGTTGATTTTCAGAAAAGGAAACACTCCTTAAATTTGGCTAACAATCTGTCTTTCTCTTTCTATCCTTATCTTGCTATCTGTCTCTCATTTCCTTTTTTTTTTTAATTTTTATTTTTACTTCAGTTTATTTTCTGTTTTTTTTTTTTTTTTTGCTTCTGTTTCATTCCGCACAATCGTCTCGAAGTGTGCAAAATAATTTCAAAGTCAAGGTTAAGATAAATGTTTCGTTTATTTATGTTGTATGTTTGTGTGTATGTATGAAGTTGTTGTTGTTGTTATTTTTAAACAATTTTTCTAAAGTTTCATTTATTTGGGTTTTTTTGTGTTGTTTTGTTGTTTTTGTTTTTGTCTTGCTTCATTTGCAGAACCACGACGCGCATTGCATTTGAGAAGCAATGGTGTTTGAATTTCAAAAATGAATTTTTCAACTACTGCCGTACATACACACATACCGACATATTTCCTCGTATATCAAGTACACTGAAAAAAAAAAAATTTTGCGATGCCTTATTGCTTAAAAATCAATTCTAAGCTTAGAGAAACATGTAAGTAGAAAAATGGCTTAGCTTTAACCAATTCGACTGCCCGAAATAACAAAGTATATGAGCTAAAGGATGTAAGAATGGGAAGGAAGGGAATTTAAGGTGAATCTTCCCTTCCTTTCGAATAAATATTTCAATAATTTATCCTATCTCTGGATCCCCTAGTGAACCAATGAATGTAAAAATTGCTTGAGGTATATAAAAATCCAACTGCTTGAGTCTTAGTCTCTTTTACTTCTATGTAGATCTAGTAAGCTAAGCCTATCTCCAAATAACTTCTGCAGAAATTGCATATAAGTGACCAGCATTGGCTGAAAAGTGGCGAATATTTAATACTTTTTCACCATATTTTTTCGCCTTTTGACCGTCCGAAACCATCGGATATACCACCTTGATCAAAAAGTTCCCGGAATAACCACCGTGTTGCGCTCCCATCTTTTCTATTTGAGTTTGGTTTTTTTTGTTAAGTTGGTACATCTGTTGTTGATATTCCCTATTAATCTAAGCGTTAAAAAGTTAAGTAGCCAAGAGTACATCTATCTCTGTGTGTGTTGGCGATTTTTTACAATTTTAGAAATGGATTTAGATTTGCAACAACGAATTTGTATTAAATTTTGAGTGCAAAAAGGTATTAATGGTGCGCGAACGTTGGAAAAGTGTTTCGGCAATGATTCTCTAAAGAAAACGGTCGTTTACCAGTGGCACGTGCGGTTCACAAGTGGTCGTGAGTCAATCAGAGATGATGAACGCAGTGGCAGACCATCGACATCGAAAACCGACGAAAACGTTGATAAAGTAAAAGAAATGTTGGTCAATAACCGCAAATTAACCATCCGAGAGATAGCGGAGGACTTGAACATTGCCTATGGATCCGTCCAAGTCATTTTGGTTAATGATTTGAGTTTCCGTCGTGTAGCAGCAAAGTTGGTACCAAAAGACCTCAATTTCATGCAAAAAAGAGACCGTGTTGACGTCGCAAAAGACATGATTTGCGAGGCTGAATCCGATCCCACATTCATCGAAAGGATAATTACTGAAGACGAGACGTGGGTTTATGAGTACGACACGTAATCCAGACATCAGGCAAGTGAATGGCGTTCACCAAGTGAGCCGAGACCAAAAAAACCACGTCGTTTTAAGTTTCTTTCAAAAAAGAAGGCAATGCTCACGGTTTTCATGGATTACAACGGTGTAGTGCATCATTAGTTTTTGCCAGAAGACCAGACCGTAAACAAAGAGTATTATTTTGGCGTTACGAGACGTTTGCGTGAAGCAATTCGCCGAAAGAGACCAGCATTATGGACAGAAAACTCGTGGATTTTGCATCGTTATTCGTAATTTTTGACGAAAAATGCAACAAATACCATCCAACAGCCACCGAATTCACCTGATTTGGCTCTCTGTGACTTTTTTCTGTTCAATCGAGTTAAAAAACCATTACGGGGAAAGCGTTTCAGCAGCCGAGAGGAAGTAATGGAAAATTCGCAGGAATCACTGATGGACATACCGAAAACCGAATATAAAAAATGTTTCGAGGATTGGATCAAGCGCTGGCATAAGTGTGTTGCAGTCGATGGGGATTACTTTGAAGGAAACAATATAGATTTAGATGAATAAACTTGTATTTTTAATTTTCTGAATGAATTCCGGGAACTTTTTGATCAAGGTGGTATACAAATTCTTCGAAACGTTTAACTGACCGATTCTATATTTCTAAAAAAAAAATTTAGATATATGTAGAAAGACGAGTCCAGGTATTATTCTTTAGCCTATCGAGTTTTGAATTCTTTAAATTGGGAAATAAAATTTTCAACGAATTTAAATTTCACTGATAAACAAAAGTATTGCATTGAAATTCTTCGAAATGTAGCCTCAACTGCTCGAGTCTATGTTTCTAGAAAATCTTGATATAGAAAGACAAGTTGATATCTAAAACACTTCTGCAAATATGATGCACGTAGATCCCAAAACTTTTCTAAGAAATAAGTCTCACATTTTGTACAATCGAATCTCATTTTTGCTTCGCATTTTCAGCTTCACCTGAAGCTTTGAATGGGTTTCATTATTTCAAATTTCGGTCCAACACACTTGCAATCCTAAGTCATATATCGCTTCCGACGCAAACTAACTAAATCCAGAATTATAAAATGATCTCTAATCACAAAATCAGTCCAAAACTTACTGCTCCAAGTCAAGTCTTATTTCTGACACAATCTAACTTAACCCTATTAGTTAGGGTTATGAAGGATTATGAAGTTATATCTGATCACAAAATCGGTCCTTCATTTTCAGGCCTAATCAAAGTCTCATTTCCAAGACAAACTAATATAACTCAAAATTATAAAATTATCTCTAACCACAAAATCTATGCTACACTTAAAGGCCTAAGTAAATTCTAACTTTCAAAATAATTTCACCTAGCCTTAACCTATATTAAATTATCTCTGATCACATAATTAGTCCTACATTCACAACTCTAAATAAAGTTTTACTTCCGAGACAGTCTAACCTAAATCTAGCTAATAGAAAATTATATCTCATCACGAAATTGATCCGAGAAAATGTGGCGTTAGTTGGCCAGACGTTGATTTATAAAATAATCTCTAATTCGAATACAAATTGATTTATAAAAGATGTACTAAATGAACTGCCAGCGATCAGACATTTTAATTTCAGCTGAAAATTGATATTTCCAACCCTACCGAAAAATAGGTATACTTAGAGATCTAAGTAAGCTTGACTTTCAAGATAATCTAAGCTAAAACAGAATTATGAAATTATCTCTAGTTAGAATATGAAAAAAAATCGGAAAAAGATTTCAAATCGTTTAAATTAAAATGAAAAATTGATTGGGGATTTTTTCAATTCAATGCAGCAAAAAATGGGTCAATTAGGGTTTATAAAAAAAATCTTAACATAACAAGGAATGACCCGCAAAAACCATTTATAATTCTTTAATTGGTATTAAGAGTTAATTGGAGTAATAAATTTATATACAATTCTAACAAATCTTTAAATCTGCATTACATTCCCTTATTTTTCTCAGTGTCTTTATATTCAAAGTTAGCACATGCCTCGCGGAGTGATAAAGTTTTTTTTTCGGAGTATCGAGAATCGTTGAAGTTGAATTGGACGATCGAAATTTTAAGTACTTAGTATCCAAAAAATATACGTAGTCAGTGTGGTTGATTGTTTTCCTTTTTTTTCCAACATATGAAAAAAGGACGTCATATGTTGCCAGTATGGAGCAATATTCAGCGACAACAACAACAACAGTTTATTTAGGCCCTTCTGCAAAACTACAATTTGATGCCCAAAAAATGTATTTACTTCAATGCATATATGATATACATACATATGTATATTATTTGTCACATTGCGGGAAGCGCAGACATTTGTCTGGACTTTGGATGAAATTAAATGTTGCAAAACAACTTTAATTTATTAAGAACCTAAAAAGAAAGAACTAAACAGAAGTATGTACTCGTATGTGCTCGAAATGCAGAGAGCTGCAATTTTTTTTTTGATTCTGCTGTTGTTGCTTGAATTGCATTTTGAAGTATTTTGGCTACAAAAATAATTTTAAAAATTTGTCTTCATTAACAGAAAAATTGCAAATAATATGCAAAAAAAAAAAAAAAAAAATGATTTTTAATTACACAGTGCAACAGCATTTTTGCAACAGAATAGCCACCCTATAATCCTGAAAGCGTATGATGTATAGACCATTTTTGTAAAACAAACTTATAGTCCAGCATGTCTCAGTGAGCAAATATTTTTGCGGAATATTTTAATACTTAAATGTCTCTTTTGAAAGGACTTTTCAGGTTTTCATCGAAAAAGGGGTCAAATTGTCCCATAAAAAGAGGAACTAAAGGGTTAAAATCTTCTACAGGAATGAACTTTGTAAAATTCTACTGTACAACTTCGCCGATAAGATTTTTCTCAGACATCAATTTATAACACTTTTTGCACTTAGTATTCAGCTCCCTTCGACCAAAATAAGAAAACTTTGACCCACTGTAAAAATAAAAAACTGAGACATGCTGGACTATAAGTTTGTTTTACAAAAATGGTCTATACAACATACGCTTTCAGGATTATAGGGTGGCTATTCTATTGCAGCCAAAAAAGTCTGAATTTGTTGGACTGTGTTATTTTTTATTTTTCTGTTTTTTTGCTTTGCTTTTTTTATTTACGAAATTAATTATGTATGTCATGTAGATAAATTATTTGACAATAATTGACAATAAATAAAAAATAATAATAATAATTTTTCTTGCCTTGCAATTGCTAATTGGAATATTAAACAGTTTCATTATTATGTTGTTGTATGAAAAATTCACAAAAAAAAAAATTATAATTCATCTAAGGTAAGAAAGTCGAAAATTTCTTGTTAGCTTTAGCTTCTTGTTAAAGATTTTGAATTTTTCATTTTTATTTTTTGTATGTAATGCTGCTTTGGAATCATGTCTGGCGCTTGTAAAACGGATGTGCAAATGCAAAAAAAAAAAAACAAATAAATGAATAATTCTAAAAAATGTATAAAGTACAAAAAATTCTTTATAAAACATAAACAATAAATTGAGAACCACAATTCAAGCGCGTTTTATTAGAGTACGTGAATTAAAGACAATCATTAGCATATAAGTTGAGTAATGAATTCCTGCTCTTGCTCGTTGCCTCAGCTCCTATAGTAATTTCTATATAAAAAGACCTGGTCTGATATATAGGAACTTGTAGATTGATCTGGTTTTTAAGCTCGGTTAACTACAGTGGATATATTAACCTTCCACGCTCACTTTTCGTAGATCTATTTCACCCATTTTTTGTCTTTATTGGTTTGGTACAAAAGATCTTCTAGATCGCAATGCCTTACTATTCAATCTTTTTTAAATTAAACTAACAATAAAAATAATACTTCATACAATTTTTATCCATTTAAATTTATCCATAACTATTTGTTTTTCTCTCAAGTTCTTATTTTTGACATTTGTCGTTTTAGCAAAACTGCATTTACATTAATTATGACCACAGCCACATTTATTTTTATTCTTTTTAGGTGCGAACATAAAAATCCTTTTTCGCTTTCCTTCTCTTTTCTGTTTCTCTCTTATTTGTTTTTTTTTTTTTTTTTTTGGGTTAGCATATTTGTATTATTTTTTTTTTGTATTTTTTTGAACCCTTGTCAATGTTCTTCATGCGATCATTATGAAAGATACGATAATACTTTTTTATTGTTAATTCTTCAAATTTTCATTTCATTGAATCGAGAAGGCAAAAAAAAAAATTTTAAAAAATAATATAAAAATTATGGCAAACAATTAAATTTCATTTCAGTTTAGCATTTTTACTTATTAATTTTAGTGAGAAATATTTAAATTTAACATTGAATAAATGTGAAATGTGCAATTGTATAGAAAATTATATAAATATTCACTTAAAAAACTTGACCACAAATTAAAATAAAATGAAATTGGATTTCTTTTTTAACACTGAATTCAAATTGGCGGTGGAATTACTATGAAATTTCTTGTGGATTATGAAATTCGTATTTTCCATCAAACATTAGTAAAGCTAAAAATTATAAAAAATCAATTGATAGCAAAAGCAAAATTCCAATGTTCAGTGCATGTACAACAAATGGATGTAGAAAAAAAATCAATTACGAAGCCTTTAAGAAGGATCTAGAAGGTGCTTAGGATCCACCAAAAGAAAAACTCTTCCCGAACTATGTTCCTGAAATGATTTCCTACCGAGTAGCTGATTTTATGTTTCATATTCATTCAGTTCTTAAACTGAGTTTTCAAACAAAAATTCGTATAATGAATAAAAAGAGTTTTGTTAAAAAATGACTAAGCTTAAACACGAGAAAATATATCATTTACACTGTCGGACAACAAAATAAAAACACCTTGTCCTGAAACCAAAAAACATGAAAAAAAATGTTTCTCTAAAGTAATGAAAAATTTAAAAGGAATGAACTTCTTTTTAAAATATATTCAGTGTAACAAATTTTAAATAAGAACACTTCAATTTTGGAAAATAGTCTCAGTATTGTTTGTTTTTGTGAAATAGTCACAGTTATTCAAAACTCCACTAAAGACGCGCAAGTAGCCTGTCGTCTGAAATACCAGGCTTTTTCGCCACAACTCGTCCTTGAAGGATTTGTACAGTAAAGAAATCTATCCATGGGTTCTTTTATCCAATATGGAAGCCCCCACCATACCAAGGGAAGCATCCCTATGCCATGATGCATCCACCTTCATGCTTCTTTCTCTTCATTGTATATTTAAAACTCAACTCTGTATTTTTCAGGCGCCTACCTCAACGTTTGCCATCACTTCCAACCAGATTTGCTTTACTTTACTTTAATCGCTCCATAACACGTTACGCCATTTTTTGTATTAATTGGAGCATTCCACTCAATGCGCGTTTTAGCGAATTCGATGCTGTTCTCCCACATATGTAGTTTTTTTTCCACAAAACGCCACCTTACTGACCGAGCACAAATTTGAAACAGTGTTTCGTCTCTAATTGCGGTAGCTAACTTAAATGGGTCGCGTGCCGATAAAATTTTTATGCGATTGTCATCTGTTCTTATAGTTTTGCGGAGCTTACCTCTCCTGCATTGGTGTTTTTAAAGTAATAAGGGTTAATGAACAAATGTAAGTTAGCAATTTGGCGGATGCTTTGGCCCTCATTTCGTAGTTTTTTAACTAAAGCCCGTTCCTCCTTGCTTCAGTGCTTTGTTCGAATTTTTTAATTGAATTTCCCAGAATCGTAATACAAAAACCCAAACAATATGAAAACTTAACAAAAGCTCAGAAAAGCTAAACAAAAATCAAAATTTGTACAGGTTACTAGGAGTCCAGAGCTTTACTACTTATCTTGAATACTGGCGTATCAATGATGTATGAAATTTTCAACATATTGAATGCGATCCCCGAAACTTCAGAACATTCAGTTTACCAGGTCCACGGGGGGAGAGGAAGGGTTTATTCTCAAGACCTCCGTGGTATCTGCTAGTGATGTGCAGCATATATTCATATACATTAAACTGGATTTTATTTGGACTTTATGTTAATTTTACTCGGGGGAAACTTTTAAAATTTAGACTTAAAAAAAATGTGAAATGTGGAAAAATTTTTAAAAATCGGTGGATGAGAACATGACATTGGCGTTAACTAAGTTAAAAGTGCTTTATAAAGAATACAAGAAAAATGATTAATTCTGTAGTCGAAATTCGGTAATGCACTTTAGTAGAAAAATTTACGGTTAAGAAAACTGAAAAATTTAGACTAAGTCTGAACTTTCTCAAATAATTATTTGAACTTTTTAGACTTGTAAAGCTACCTCACCCTTATAAACTTATGAAGCTTCATGAAATTTCAAGGTCAATGGACTATTGTTATGCACAAAGTATTTTCTTGTGCCATTGAAAAGGAAATTTTTGCTAAAACTCGTTCAAAAATTCATGAGGAAATTACCAGAAAAAATATACAGTTTAGCAGAAGTTCTAAGATTCTTAGAAGCCTAGATAACCCAGTCCTTATAATGTGCAGTGAGGGACAAAAGTCTACACACACCGCACTGAATTTTCAGTTTCTGTAAAACTAAAGAATCTTAAGAAAAGAAAAATTAAATGTGAAGTTTTATAAACAATGATTACACTGTTCTACAAATGGAAACTTTTGAAAACGAGCAGAGACGTCACAAATGCACTTAGGGTAATGGGGGGTCGCTGAGTCCGAATCTGTGGTCCGATTTGCTCTGCTACGTCACAATTTTTTTTATCGACATCAAAATTTTTAAAATTGAAAAAACAAAAAATTGAAAATGCAGTTCATATTTTTTTTCATCAAAACATCCATTTTTTTCGAATTTTTTTTATTTTTTAACTTCAAAAACTTTTAAAATTTTATTATTTTTTTTTTAAATTTATTTATTTTTTCATAATTTTTTAATTATCGTTTACTTTTATCTCGTTGTTAGCCTAACCCAGTAATGCCTAACGGTGCCATATGCCACCTTGTCGCTGAGCCATTCCTGAACCTGGTTCAAAAACAATTTTTTTTCTCAAATTACTTTCCTGATCTACACATCTACTTTGTGTTCTTGAACAATTAAATTCTAAAAATTTCTTTGTGTATACCTACAAATAAATTTATATATTGTTGTTTCCTTTTTGACACGTTCACGTATTCATTTTTGAACACATTAGTGGTCCTCATAAAAGCTCGCAAACTGGAAAACAAATTTTTTCATAAAATTAAAATTTTTCGTGTATATTTTAGAAAACGAAGATTTGCTAAAATACCCAAAAAATTTAAATTTAAGGAATTTTTTTTTTTTTTGCATCCAAACCTCCTTTCGTATAGAAAAGCTAAAATAAACAACAAAAAACATTTTTTCATCCATGAACCTCCTTTCCCCTCCCCCCTATTTAAAAAAAAACAAAAATTTTTCAATATATTCAAAAATTGAAATTTTATGAATTTTTTTTTTTTCATCCAAACCTTCTAAAATTCCATAATTCGTGTAGAAATTCTAAAATAAACAGAAACAAAATTTTAATCGGTAAAGCCCCCCCCCTTATCAAATTTTCAAAAACAAAGATCTACCAACAAGCACAACAAAATTTAAGTTAAATGAAAATAATCAAATTTTCAAAAATCGAAGATTTACGAATATATGCATCACCTGGCAGCGTGACCCGGAAAAATTGTTGTCGTGATCAGCGGCCAAAAATATCCCCAAAAAATCAGAATTATCAAAAACATCACAACTCAGGTACTATTTTGCTGTTTAATCTTTATAAAACTTCCTTTAGATTGTTAGGTTTAGAGACACTGAAAATCCGTTGGTGTATGCAGACTTTTGTCTTTCACTGTACTTATAGCATACTTAGTATAATGCCTTTACTTGTATTAAGATAAATCCTCTGATTTCTTTGCATATTTCTTCTCCTCTGTTTTCTTTATCTCATCCAATACAATTGCACCACTAAATTTCCAGTTATTTAACTACAATACGAAATTGTATTGTAATAAAATCTTTTTACTACCCAGTCGAAGTGTTTTCTTTTTTTTTTCAGTTTTACTTACTAAATCGATTTTAAGAGCCAAACATTTCCAGAATATCATTAAATTACTTGTATTTTATACTTTTTCATTTGTTCTGTGATGTTTTTCTTTTTGCTTTGCAATTTACAAGCTTTCAAGGTATTGTGTACCTAAAGTACATCTTCTTAATTCCAACTCGTCAATCATTCAGCAGAAAGAAACAGAAACAACAGAAACTTGCAATCAGCCACCAACTACATGCCTGCAAGGAGGTGAGCAAAGGCGATTGCGCGAACAACTTAAAAACCTAAAGAAAAAAAAGTAGCAACAAGAGAGTTGCAATCTCATTGTTGGTCAAATGAAATAATTACTTTTGTACACATGACTGACTGGGCACATCAACTGCAAACTGCTAAAAAAAAAAAAACTTAAAAAAAAGTGCAAAAACAAAAAAGTAACGTGCGCGTACGCATACATTAACGCGGTCCGGAGTCCTTAACCTCTACCACTCGCAACAAGCGAGTACAATAATAAATATAAGTATGTAGAAATGTAAAGACATATAAAGTATTTTTCACAATATATGTATATAGTAGGTACACATATATCCTTAGTCATTTCAGATATTGAAAAAGTCATACAAGTCATCGTCAGCAGCAGCAACAACAACAACAACAACAGCCACATAAACATCATAATGATGATCATCTTCAGCGCTCAAGTCGAACCCGAGTGCTTGCTGTACCTGTACCCTCTCCTCCTCCTCCTCATCATGTGCACACACAAAGTATGTAGTGAAAATTTTTTGATTTTGCATGTTTGCAGTAAATGTAGCAATAACATCAGCAACTACAACAACTAAAGTAGCAGCAGCAACAAAAGTAAAACTAAAAATCGCATCCCAAGAAATAATAATAAAAAATGAAATGCCATTTATTAAAGCATTAATAAGTGCGACGCGGCCATTTATGCACTTGCAGTTGGAATTGGAATTGGACTGGGCAGAGAAGAGAGACAAAGTATGTTTGGTGGAAGGTGGAAATAAGAAACGACGTACAAATACACAGAATGCAAACAGACAACGACGGTTGAACGCAGGGATGTACAAACAAATGAACGCACTCAGAAAGCACTGAACTGCTTCTCCCACCGTCGCACTACACCGCATGAATAGCTGGAACTGGAGCTGAAACTGAAGCTGTAGTTGGCACCCACTGTAGCTACCTTGTTGCATATACATATGCCAAAAGCTTTGCGATTACAATAATTTGAGCAATAAAAAATTAAACAAAAAATTAAAACAAAAAAACAAAACATTTCACAAATAACAAAAATCGCCACTAAATGCAAAAATTCGAACTTGCACTTCATGCACATTTCAATTCAAGCTGAGAGGTAGAAAGACGAGAGACGCATGGTGGCGTGGCGTGGCGTGTAGTGGCATGGCGCGGTGTAGCGGTGTCAGTTTGGAATTTAAGAACCTTCTCAGTCTCTGTCTCCAGCCACTTCATGTACTTAATGGGTGCAATGAAATATATTTACATTTTACTGATATACTCGACATGAGGACAGACAAACAATCAGACATACAGACAGACAGACAGACACATGTATGTATGTACGTACCTACCTACCTACCTACCTACCTACAGTGGCTCTCAGTTCAACCAACCATTCAACCAATGTCGGTCCGTCCGTCCCAACGTCGCATCATCATCGCAGAATGTGTCCGATAATGAGTGTGTGCATCCAACTCATACAAAAATTGTTGTGTGCTTCATTTATTTTGGATGATTTTGTGGGATGCGTCACTGTGAGTTTGGCGTTGTCAGCATCCTTATTTTTTTCGTTTTACACATACTTAAATATTTGTCTGCTTTGGATTGCGAACTCACATCAATTTGAAGATTTTATTTCAATAGTTAATGACAATGTAATTGATTTCATTTATAATCAAATTTCAATTGAAATGAAATACGAATTGAATAGGAATGTGATTTCGTATGCCAACAAAGCATTCACATTCAGATTTGGGTAAAGAAAAGAATGATGAGAAAAGCCTCTTCTTTCTTGAATGTGCTGTATGAATGAGACTCTCTCTGAAATCAGTTTAAGCTCTTTCTACAATAATAACTCGTTGAAACTATCAAGCAGAAACCGATACCAAAACCATCATCAAAATATCCCCAAATACCCAAGCCTATTACAGTTGACTCAGGAAATCGGTAGGCGAATCGCTCTTAATATAGCATATCTAATCAAAATTTAATTGAAATGCTGAGTTCTTCATAAACATTCGCCACATTCGATGAAACTGCTGGTGTACATCTGGCGTTGCCTATTCTCTTTCTCACCCTCCTCGGTGATGTACTCATACTATTCAATCGACTGTATGACCAAGGAAACATATAAAGTTAGCCTAAGCTTTGACTCATCTAATAAAAAATCGCTCAAGTTTAATACTACTGACGAGCAGGCGCATTGAAAATGTATTTAAATTCACGTACCTCGAAAGTATCATTTCCAGGGCAAGGCAAAATATTTACTTTTAAAACTTCTTTATCTGTAGTTACCATTGATTTTTTTGATTTTCAAATGTGTTTAGATCATTCTGCCTTTGTCTTTCTATAAAATTTAAATTTGAAAATCAAAGTTAACTGCAGATAAAAAAGTTATTCATAAATATTTTACGAAATAAAGCGAAAGCTGCTTTTGAACGATTAGAGTCAGTGTGAAGAAGTTCGCAAGTTTTCAGGAGAACTATTTAGTATGTAAAAAACAAAAATTGGTTAATTTCACATAACATCACCCAGAAACTACAAACATTCATTAAAAAGGTGTCTGCGGATCATTTACAGAATTATTATTATTTGAAAGACGGGACGATCTGAAAGTCAGGCACTGTGACCTATAAGATCTGTTGTACCAAGGCCCTAAGTTATGAAAGAAAGAAAGGAAGAGGAGAAAGAAAGATAGATAAGAAACCATACCCTAGCCGAGAACCGAACTCGGGTCTCCAGAGACAAGAGTCTGTCACGCTGCCACTAGACAACAGTGGCGATGGTGGACGTACAGTTTAACGCAGGTTCTGAACGGTGGAGTGGCAATTTGTTATCACTTGGTGGTTTTGCCATTGCCTAACAAGATTTGTACTTGCACACTTTTTTATAATTTTCATAAACTTCATATTGATAAAGAATATAAAAAGATTATGAGTATTAACCACCAGACCAAGACGGGACTCGAGCCCGCAACCTTCTGGGTGAAAATCTAGTACAATATCTACAAGACTATCGAGGTCATCATCATATACAGAATATTCTGCCCAGAAATGATGACCTCTGGAATCTTTTACGCAAAGAACCAGTAACAATTCAGATAAAGAAATGAAAATTGAATTGGTGAGGTCATATTTTAAGAAAGCCAATCAACAGCATTACGAGAATTGCGCTTGGTTGGACGTCGCGACGCGTCGTGGAGGCGTTCAATTTGTAAATACAACTGCACAAAGAAAGTCAGAGGGCAGTGTCTGGTAGAAATTCTAAGCTCCCAAGAGGAGTAGAAGAAGAAAAACAATAATTTGCACTGACAGACGCATCATCGCTGATACGGATATGGATTATAGAAGGATCTGAATATATGTAATTCCATCAAGACATAATTTGAAAAAAGGTCTAAATAAACTTTTTATATTTTAGTATTTTTATTTTTCATTATTTGAAAGGCAACTAAGACTTAAACACGCCTTAATTAAAATTACTACTACTACTATTATGTCACAACAGCCTCTGGAAAGCCAAGGCCGAGCTTTTCGCATCCATTCATCTTGTTTGAGTTATATTTATACACGCACGAATAGAAGAGACCTACAGTTTTATGCCGAATCTGAACGGCGATTTTCGAAAGTGTTTTCCAGTAGGGAATACCCATTTTCATATTTAAATAAAACGCAAAGTGTTTCAGATATCGCCAAGTTCTTTATTGCAAAGGAAAGTCCCCATCACCATTTAAAAAGATATCAGGCACTACAAGCGCGACTGCAGTGATCGATTCATTCGGCCCGATTCTCGACAGCTGTACCACACATTTCGGCCGATATTCCGGTAATTTCGAGTACAATATTGGCTGAGTTCATCTAACGTCTCTAACTTGTTGGCGGCATAAATCAATGACTTTACATAGGCACAGAGAACAAAAGTCTAGAGGCGTTAGATCATACGATCTCGGTGGGTAACTGACGGGGCTATTTCTCGAGATAACTCGATTTCCGAATTTCATCTTCAATAAGCCGATGGTTGCCGTTCTGTTGAAACCACATCTCTTTTATATTCATGCAAAGCAAATTCGGAAACCAAACCCGGTTTATCATCGCTTAATAGCGGACGCTAACCTGGCGGCCTTCATCATCAACGGAAAATACGGCAAATGAACACGCCGTTATGAAAACCACGTCGGCGCTGCAAATTGTCATGCGGAGTCAATTTGATCTTGCACGCGTATAGACTGAGATCCTTTCGCAAAATTCACCACAATGTTATTTGAAAGAGCCCCAAATTCTGCGCACAGTGTGTATGATTCGGGTCGTTGCCAACAAACGCATTTACGGTCGCAATATTCTCAAGATTCCTTGCGTTTCGCGGATATCGGAACTTTAGGTAGCGAAAATGTGGGTTCAAACTTTCGCACCAACTTACGAATCGAGTTTCGGTTAACGCGATTACAACGAATGAAATTTGGCGTTAACGCTCTTAAAGTTGCTACCACCGACTCCGAATTTTTCTAATAAGTTTTGATTATTATTTTAGTTATTGGTATTTTACTTAATTTTTTTTGGTAAAAACACTTTGAAAATCGTTTTTTCCTCGGCTTTCGTTCAATATCGCAAAAATGAATGGTTTATATTCATAAATAAACCTTTTTCTCACATTCATCCGATTTTTACTCCAAATGGCAGTTTTTGGGATTTTATGAATAACATTTACTATTGTGGTCAAAAACGACCCATTAGCAGAAGAGATATGACTTTGCAATGTTAGGAAAAAATTTTCCTTATACTTTTTTCTATAATAGATTCTCAGATGTAAACATCGAGAAATGCATGGTTATATGCTTAAAAGGCAGAAAATGACAATTCAGGAGCACCACAAACCGACCAGCTTTAACGAGCTGTACCGAACAGCCAACTAAAACTTTTGGCTATATTCTAAATAAGGTTTTTGAAGTGAAACTTCTTTTCTCTTGTCCTAGAGTAAAACCAACCGGATGTGACGTCGCGCGTAAGCTTGCAATGCGACATAATTTTGTCGAGCAATGTGCATCAGGGGCTAAATATCAATATTCCGTAACTGAATTCACGAGCAAACTATATAATAAACGATTCATAAATAGTTTTAATTCAATATAACATATTAATTACACACACACACGCACGCGCCTATGGCAGAAAGAACAATGAGTAGCGTCGCCATCTTAAAGTTTATGACAGTTATACATTTCACATACAGATGGCGCAAATGTCCAAGGAATTACATAAAGATGTCGCACACAAAAAAAGTTCGCTACAATTGTCATCGACATTACCGGTACAGAGTTGCAATTTTTGTTCTAGCATTAATCCCAAAAAAAAAAATTGGTTGTGTATTAACGAACACAAGGCAGAAGTGAAACTTCTTGTGAACTAAACGAAACACAAGCAAATGAAATTAAAAAACACAAGCCAATGAAGTAAAAAATTTAGCGATAGAAAAATTTTATTTGCTTGTTATTTGCTTGGGTACGAAACCCACAAGTTCACAAGAAGTTTCACTTCTGCCTTGTGTTCGTTAATATACAACCAATTTTATTGTTAGGTCAAGTACTTTTCAGCTATCATAGTCATTACGCTGGATCCGAACATGACCCCATATATTCTTGCACAGTGTTATTAGTATATAAAAAACAAATATACATCGATTCATGATCACCTTGCCACCTACCTAAAACTGAGGTCTCTTTTTCTTGCCTCTGTAATTGACAAATAATACCAACTTGAACCCTTTAATGCAAATATTTATTTCAATGTTTTAAACAAACAAAAACTCATAGGAATTTCATATCCCTAATAACAAAATTTCATATTTTTTAATTAGTTAAAAGTTAAAGTAAAAAATTTTTTTTTACCAAAATATTATACAGGGTGACAATTGTAAAGTGACGCAAGTTTAATACACTGCAGCAAGCTTTGCCATTTACCGTTACTTTAATTTAAAAACCAAATTCATTCATCATTGGCTTTGCTTTTAATTTCATTTGAATTTTTGTTATTACATTTTGAAATTTCCATAAAAATGGACAAGGAAAATATTCGTCGTGAAATTATGAAATTTCATTTGGCAAATTATAGTAGCCGTCAAATTGCAAAGGCTTTAAATTTGTCAAGTCGTACGGTAGACCGAGCTATTATTTGATATAATGAAACTGGGGGTTTTGGAGATAGAGACCGGGGAAAATTTTCAACAGTTGCCACTACTGGTTTAACAGAAAAAATTCGTAAACGAATCAAGCGAAATCCAAGGCGCTCAATGAGAAAAATCGCTAAGGAAGTGGGAGTAAACCGTGAAGCAGTGCGAATCATTGCAAAAAAGCTTAAAGCCGAGTTCAAAAGCCAGCTTCCGTTATGGTATGGGCTGGAGTTTCCGCTAATGCCAGAACCCCTCTAATATTCGTTGAAGAGGGTGTTAAAATTGACCAGGTTGTTTATCGGAGCATTTTAAATGAACATGTTCTTCCCTGGGCCCAAGATACATTTGGAAATGAAAACTGGACTTTCCAAGATTCTGCAAGATTCTGCACCTTCCCACATGGCAAAATTAACGCAAACATGGATTAAAGACAATTTTTCTGGATTCATAACATCTCAAGAATGGCCACCATACTCCCCAGACTTGAATCCAATGGACTACTCTATTTGGAGTATTTTAGAGAGTAAGGCTTGTGCATCTCAACACCACAGTCTGGAGTCGCTGACAAATTCATTAGAGAAAGCCTGGACTGAAATTGATCAGGAAGTCCTGCGGCGAACAGTCCTACGATTTCCGGATCGATTGAAGGCATGCGTGCAGGCTAAAGGAGGTTATATTGAATGAGGTGGGGTTCAAATGAATGCTTATATATTCAGCAATGTTAACACTTAATTGTACTTAATGGAAGTACGTCCTTTTGAAAATAACTGCTGAAATGTGTGCGTCACTTTACGATTGTCACCCTGTAAATGAACATTAAATTTATACAAGAATTTTTTTTTACTTATATTTTCGTAATAAAATAATCTCAACTTACTAATACTCTCAGCTCTCTAAAGAGTTAAAATTTTAAGTTGTACTGAAAAAAAATAAAATTTTTGGGATTTTTGTTTCCCTAAGGAGGAACCTTTAATTAGTAAAAATCACAGCACAAAATTTCATATAAAAATCAATAATTTTACAAAACTCTAGCTGTCGCAAATGTTTTTTTCTACAAAAAAAAAATGTTCATTGTTTCTTCTTACTGAATGTTTTACCTTTACAATAATAGTAAATTTTTTAAATTTGATAACACTCAACTTTTTAATTTTGGTCCATGGGATAACTTTAAGCCACAATATTTTTCAGCATCCAAAACAATATCCTATCATATATTCAGCTCAAACTTTAGCTTTTCTGTCATTCTCAATTCAGGATCTATAATAAAAAAAAAACTTTCAAATAGAGTACTATGAAACCTGAAAATAAAAATGTCTGCTTTGAATACAGATAACAAACTAACAAAAAAAAAAAAATAAAAAAAAAATAGATTCTCTCCATTTTATGACACTCAAGGCCACACTATGAATCGGTCACTATGATGAAAAGAATAAAATTGCTGCCAGCATAAACGCACACATACATATGCACATGCATATATGAAAATACACATATAACTATGGTATCTACAGATACAAGTGTGTATGTGTATGAATACTAATCTTTTCAGCGACCTGCTAGTGAATATCTGACCAACATTTCAAAGTTGGTTTGGCACAGTTTCAGTTTTTCTTCTACTATTTGAAACAATTTTGATGCAGCAGCAATAGCAGCAACAACAACAACAACATTGCCGTACTTCTAACTAACTCTTTTTATGTGTGTTTGCTGTTCCCTGTTTGGGTTCTGGTTTTTGGTGGTTTTTATTTTTGTGTGTTGTTGTTGTTGCTCTTTAATTTAGTTTGTTGTATGAAGTAAAAAGTGAAAACACACAACATGCGGTCAGAATTGTGAAACCTTTTTTTTCCAGCTTTCAGTTGTTGTTATTTTGCTGGCTGGCTGCTGCTGTTGCTGCTGCTGTGTATGATGTTTGCAATTTAGCAGCAACATTGCAAAAAATGTTTTTATGTTGGTATCTCGCTACATGTAGAATGTAGGTAAGTGAGTAAGCATGTAGTAGGTATCTGTACCTCGACTGCTGCTGGTGTCGCATCTAATGTGACTTCAAATAAAAGCAGAGGCTAAAATTTATAACATACAGTGGCGGAATAAGATTTTGGCGGGTTACAGAACCTCTCTGAACTGTAAATGCTTTTAATCATTTATACACTACATTTCAGGGTTACTTTATGGATGTTCTTTAATGTATCTTTGGCCTAAATTTTGGGTTGATTTTCTCTGATTTCTTATCTGAATTTTGGGTTGAATTCAGGCAAAGTTTTGATCTGAATGCTGGTCCGATTTTTGAATTGATTTTTGATCTGAATCTCGTCGGATTTTTGCTCACATTTATGTCTGAATTTTGAATGGATTTTGGTTTGAATTTTGATCAGGATTTTGGTGTATTTTTGGTCTGAATTTTGGGTTGAATTCAGGCAAAAGTTTTGATCTGAATGCTGGTCTGATTTTTTATCTGAATCTCATCGGATTTTTGCTGAAATTTAGGTCTGAATTTTGGATGGATTTTGGTTTGACTTTTGATCAGGATTTTGGTGTACTTTTGGTCTGAATTTTGGGTTAAACTCAGTCTAAATTGTGCTCTGATTTTTAATCAGAGTTTCGGGTTGAATTTGGTCAAAGTTTTAGTCTGAATCTTTGTCAGATTTTTTAATCGAATTTTGGTCTGAATCTCGGTCAGATTTTTTATCCAATTTAGGTTTAAATTTTGGTCTGTTTTTGATCTAGATTTTGTTCTAAATCTTGTTCTGATTCTGGACTGAACTTCGGTCTAGATTTTAGTTGGAATTTCGGTTTGAATTTACTTTACTCTTGTTCTGAATTCGGACTCCTTTTGGTACAAGGTTTGGGTCTAATTGTTGTTGGAAATTTTGATTTAATTCTCGTTTGATCTAGATTTTGGTTTAATCTTGGTCTGATTCTGGACTGAACTTCGGTCTAGATTTTAGTTGGAATTTCGGTCTGAATTTACTTTACTCTTGTTCTGAATTCGGACTCCTTTTGGTACAAGATTTGGGTCTAATTGTTGTTGGAAAGTTTGATTTGAATCCCGGTCGGACAATTGCCTGCATTTCCATCAGAATTTGTAATTTTTAAATTTTTCAAACTTTATTTTGGTACGTTTTTCTGTTAATTTTTGGCTTGATTTTGAGCAGCTTTTAACCTAGATTTTGCTCTAAGTTTTTGATCTGAATTCTGGTCTGATTTTTAGTGTAAATTCTGGTTTAATTTTGGTCTGATTTTTGGACGGAGTTTTGGCCCGAGCTTCAGCCCGATTTTCGATCTGAATCTGATTTTCGGCCCGGATCTGGTTTTTGGTCTGGATATGGTGTTGTTCCGCCCCTTCCTCTCAAACTCAAATCCTAAATCCGCCTCTGACTACATATGTACGAACTTCATAGGTTAGGAGTAGGAAGTGTACAGAGTAGGGGAAGTATGTGTTTGCATGTGTAGCACAAGTACCAACCTAACTAACAAGAATCGCATGAACTGACATTGCTGCTACCACTGCTGTTGCTCCTGCCCCTTTACTCACATACGCCAGCCATTTTTACAAATTTTACTTTTCAAGTTATTTTTATGTGCAATTTTTTTTGTATTTTTTGTTGTTGTTTTTTGTGGTTGGTACCTACGTAAATACCTAACTAAAATATATTTAATAATATTTGTTAGAATTTAGCTAACTCAAGTTATGGTAGGTGGGTTGGACACAATTCAGTCAGTCTGCCAATCTTCACGTTTGTTGCGACCGCATTTCTTGGAAATTCAAATGCGCTACATATTAAAGAAAATAAATAAGTAAAAATAAAAAAAGGGTACGGATATTGCCAGCACTCTTCTGCCTACAACTACATGAATGCATGCCTTTTTCACTTTTTATTGCTAATACTAAATACACGCCATTTTAATTCATATTCTTAATGAAACTGTTGCTCTGTTGCAGAGTGATATAGGTTTATATATTAGTAGTAGTAAAGTAAAATAAAAGAAAAAGCAAAAAAAAAAAACTCTACAATTTACGAAAACTGGCAATAAAAGTAGATTTTTTTATGTGCCTTACTGGTTCGTAAATCGGCGTTGTTGTCTCCTCTTCAGCATTATGGGAGCGAGACTTTTGACAATGCTAGTGGTGGTGGTGGTGGTCGTGGTGTCGTCTGTGCATGTGTTTAGTACTTATGCGTAAATTTTAATTTTTATTACAGTAACGCCAGCTAAAGATCTTACAAGCCAAGGTTGTACATAGTTCGAGAGTGAGCAGCGTACAAGTTCAAGGACTAATTGCGTAAATGAACAAGAGCAACTACTGGTAAAGTTTTTGAAAGTTAAGTGAAGATCTGTACAGAATTTAATGCTTTCTTTTGGGCTGACGTTAAAAAAAAACTAGGCAACAGAATATTTCACCTGGCCGACCGACATCTGTAATACTGACATAAGAGCTTGACATACGGAGCAAGTTACGAGTAGATTAATGAATATACATAGACATTGTACTACATGTTGGCAGATCCAAGGGGGCGGGGGTGGAGATTTTTCAAATGAAATTTCTTTTTCACGTTAAAAATCTTGGGCCGTTTCTTTTTAATTAAGAAATTTTAAGAAAGAACGATAAACATTAGACTCATTCTTTCGTTCCCCTCCGTCATTCAGCAACTTTTGGATCCGTCAGTGGTGTTACATATACACTAGCGGATGCAAGAGGGGGGTTTTGGGGTTAAGCCCTCTCCTCCTTGTCGATGTAAATCTCATACATTTTGATCGTTTGGTTATGATTGAAAAGAAACTTTTTGTGGGAAGAAACTCTCTGGACCCGCTAGTGTATATATACATACATAAATATTGTGCCACTAACGGATCCAAAGGGAGGGGATTTTAGGGTTTGCCCCCGCCCCCCTCTCCCATCGCTTACCGATAAAATTTCTTACGTTCTGATCGTTGCCCATGAATAAAAAAGTTTTAGGGGGCAAAAAATTAAACCTTTCTCTCCCCCTTTAGGAAACCTTTGGATCCATTAGTGTATGGTGCAAATATATCAAAAACTAAATTGTGTATTAACGAACACATGGCAGAAGTGAAAGTGCTTTTGAACTAAACGAAACACAAGCAAATAACAAGCAAATGAAATTTTTCAATCGCTAAATTTTTTACTTCATTGGCTTGTGTTTTTTAATTTCATTTGCTTGTGTTTCGTTTAGTTCACAAGAAGTTTCGTTTCTGCCTTGTGTTCATTAATACACAACCAATTTCTTTTTTGGGATTAATGCTAGAACAAAAATTGCAACTCTGTACCGGTAATGTTAATGGCAATTGTAGACGAACTCTTTTTGTGTGAGACATCTTCATGTAATTCCTTGGACATTTGCGCCATCTGTATGTGAAATGTATAACTGTCATAAACTTTAAGATGGCGACGCTACACATTGTTCTTTCTGCCATAGGCGTGTGTGTGTGTGTGTGTGTAATTAATATGTTATATTGAATTAAAACTATTTATGAATAGTTTATTATATAGTTTGCTCGTGAATTCAGTTATGGAATATTGATATTTAGCCCCTGATGCACATTGCTCGACAAAATTATGTCGCATTGCAAACTTACGCGTGACTCACATCCAGTTGGTTTTACTCTAGGACAAGAGAAAAGAAGTTTCACTTAAAAAAAAGAAGATAAGAGAAGTAAAATCAAATACTTATGGAGGTAAAAATTGAAATCCTAGAAGACAATTGACAAAAAATGATGTTCCCCTAGCCCGAACTATGACCTGAGATTTTTCTGTGCCCGGTATGACTTATGAGATCACTCCTTCTAAATTAAAAAAAAAAAACATTTTAAAGGCGCTGAGAGATCTTTGATACCCTGGTCCAAGCTAAAGCTTAACACATTTCTGTGCCAAGAGGCACAGGTTCTTTCAGAAAACCTCTAACTACTTGGCGCTTTCTTGACTATTTAGTTTTGTAATCATATTGTGAATCAATGCAGAAATGGACTACATTTTTTCTGTCATTGGTGAAAGCAAATAAACCATAATTTGTTATTAAACCTGATATGGTTTCTCCTCTAACAGAAGAGACGCATTGGGAAGGTTACTCAACTGTGATTAAGATTTTGAAAAGAATCAACTGTTTTAAATAACATTGGCATGAACTTGGACCTAATACGAAAATTGCTTTGGAAATGGCAGAATCAAAAGCGAAGGAGACAACTTCAGAAGTAAACGAAAGCTATGGACAGGGTTATCTATCAGCTGTTAAGCCAGTTCGATATATTTTCGCACCGGGTGTCAATCCCAGAAGTAGAGAGAGGTATACGAGGTGCAAGAGTACAAACTGAGGAAACAGGTTTCGGCTTGACATTGAATGAGTTGGATCCAAAATTGAGGGTTCGATTGCAACTAACCCAACTCCCTTAATATTAACTCTATAGAGTGCAAAGTGACAAGGTTTAAACTCTGATAGAAAAAGACTGCAACGGGTGGATTGAGGTGAGCTGGTGGTAATTGAGTGCCTCCTGAAGAGAATGACTTTATAGCACCCAGAAGGTATTGCGAAAAACACTAAGATTAATGAATGAAAACTGCTGGGTGAAAACTACTTTAGAAATCTGAAAACCAAAAACTTAGAAGGTAACATCAGAACTAGGTAAAATCTGTGGCGGAGAGTTGACGCTGAAAATAAAGAAGCTCAACAACGTAAATTTAGGCTCCGTCCTGCCTAGCTCGATACCAAAGCATTCAGCTTGAAAGAAAGCTGCATTGCAATCTAAATAATGGAGATCGTCAACGAGTTCACAAGCGAACAACCGACATTACCAGAGAAGTTTTTACTACTTCGACTTATGACCCCACCATGTCTACCATGAATTTATAATTTTCCTGAAGTTGGTGTCGGTGTCTTAGAAAGGCTAACAGTCCGAACGGCGAAGTGGTTTAGTGTATTGAAGTCTCACATAGACGGCTATGACCATAAGCTTTAAAGGCTTACTCCTAGTAAAAAAACGAAAATACGAAGTTTTATGTTTAAGTTAGAGGTGTAGCTAGGATTTATCAATAGAACCCATTTTTGGTAGAAACATCAAATGAATACCCGCGGGTTTTGTTATCAAGCTTTTCACATGAAATACATTAGCTTTCGAACTCAGTGTTTCAGACTGTATAATTAAGATAGCGTCAGACTAAATCGCCTTTCAGCGCTGAAACCTACAATGTTGTTAGCCTTTGTTAAAAGCAGAAATAAAATGAATCTGCCAGTCTGTCCGTTTGGTTTTTTAATGTTTTCAGATCACTTGAAATAAAATTATTGTACACGTTTTTACTTTACCTCATGCGTATGTGTGTGTGTGCAATTTTATGTGCTATAAAAATATTCCGAAATGATGATATGCTGATGCTCTCCAGAAGACATTAAAAAATAAACGAAATGCGAACTAAGAACAATAAACACTACATTCATAAAGGGGTCCTTTAGTTGGTGAAACTGAAAAGCTGGAGGTTGGTTGGTGAAATATACTTAAAAGAAAAAAAAAAAGCTAAATCAGGACCAAAATAATTGCGTGCAGATTCATAAAATCTTAAGCGCAAGAACACAAAACAAAATAATAAAACTTACGAATGTGCGCAATAATAAAAATCATTAAAATAAAAATGTTTATGGAGACATAAAGCTCTTCGAACGACTGAACCACTGGACTGTTAGCATGCAAGCAAGATCGGTCAGTCAAGAGTACGTTGATGGAGGAGGAGAGGGAGGAAAGAAGTTCAAACACACAAGTTCCTAGCATCAGTTGCTAGTGGCGGCGGTGACGGCGACGGTAGGCAAACAGGCAATGAATGCCCGTGCTCAAGGCAACGCGCAAGCGCAAATGAGCTAAAGTATCTTGCACATTTATTATTTCACTTTGCAACTACAACAACTACAACTACAACAATTGCAACAAGAGCATCTTCAAAAAGATACAGATACAAATGAGAAATGCCAATGCATATGCATATAATATAGAATTCAACACCGCAGTATTTGCTTGAGAACAACATCGTCGTTGTTGTTGTTGTTATCTGTATAGTGTTGCCACTGAAGAGGATCTCAAGAGGTCTCAAGAATCTGTGACTTTTAGAAATATTTTAGCATTATTAAAAGTCTTTCAAGACCACTGACGCATTCGGAGATTGCAGAAGGGTGAGGGGTGCGGTTTTTCAGATATTTTATTCGATAAAAACGCTATTTAATTCAGAAGCAAAGCGTGAGATTAAATATACCAAAATCCTCGTTCAATATATATATTTTTTTTTTTTGATGCAAAAGCTTTCAAAATCTTCGAGGCCACTCAAACTTTGACTCTCAAAGAATCTAAGACTTTGATACCATGTTTCAAAAAATCTTTCAAAACTTCTAACTTAGCCAAAAATCTGATCCTTCAAGTTTTTCTTTATAAATTGCCGCAATCCTATTCACAAATTCAGCGAATATAACCAAAAATCTGGTCCTCAAATTTGATTCAAAACCCGAATTCATTACGAAAAAAAATCTCAAAAATATGGAAGATTTAATATTTCAAAGCTTCCATCAACTCATTTCTTTAAACTTATTCAAAAATCCCTTTTCAAAGAATTTCATTACCGCAAAGTGGCAACTCTTCATTCATTATCAGTCCCGACGAATTACTCGTTCATTTGTCTCTGCTCATTCGTGAGCGCCGAATGAGAGTAAGGGCGTAAAAGCGATAGGGGAGTGAATGAATTGTGAGTAGTAGTGCAAATGACGTGAGTATGCGGCGACGGCGTGCAGTGGTGGCGCAGGCGCTCAGCTCAAAAATAATTTGCAATTTCTTGGAAATGTTAAGAAGTTTTTAATTTTTTTTTTCATCTTTTTATTGTGGTGTTTTTTTTTTTTTTTTTTTTTTTGAGAAAGATTTCTCAAGAACCTTTAGCTTTAGCGCTGATGGTGTTGCTGGCAGCAAACATTCGGCAACGAGCGAGCGGGTGCATTCTAGCTCAAAACGAGCGGCCAAAAGCATCGAAATTTTGAGTTAGCCGCGGGTGCGGTGAATCTATACAACTCTTGGTAATAATGTAAATTAAATAAGCGAAAAGGTCGAGTTGCTGCTGGCGACAGCAACGACGATGACGATGACGACGACGACGACGACGACGAGATGCTGTTGTTGTCGCTGCCGCTGTTGCTGCTGCTGTACATGCACCGTGCCTGTCGTTATCTTGTCATGTCAAAATGAACTTACGAAAAATGTATGTATCTTTTGTATGCCAAGTGCAAATGAGCGCCGTAGCAGCAACCGCAGCACAGCAACAACAACATCAACAGCAACGGCAAGAAATGCTTTTAAGACTTTAAGATTTTTATTTGTGTTATTATTGCTGGAGATGTTGTTGTTGTGCCGGTGGTAGATGTTTTTGTTGTTCTCGCATTGTTTTTGTGTGTATGTGTGTGTGTGTGTATGCAATTCTTTACCTTTTATTTTGCCTTACAGTTGTCCAAATGCATACCCCTCGTGCCGATGCACTGTTGCCGGCGTTGATGTTGATGATGATGATGACACAACATGAAAAGGTAAAACACGCTGCTGCAACAGCACAAACAGCATCAGTAACACAATAACAATAACTACAGCAACTACAACAACATTGAAAAAATATTAAATACGCTCCGTCGCAAACTTTTGACAGCAAACGTAAATTTGCTTTTTTGCCTTTCTGCTTTTTTCTGTCTCCTTTTGCTTTTTACTTTTTTCGCCTGTTTAATTGCAGCACTGTTGCTGCTGCTGCTGCTGCAGATTTCTTGGCAATTAAAATAGTAGAGTAACTTAAAGGCTCGTCATAAAGTACATTTTTATATGTGGACACACACACACACATACACGCTTGCATTCACTTGCATACACTCGTATATGATTTAACTTATGGATATGGAATGATAACGAGTCTGTAAATTGTAAATTGCAATCTGTAATTGAATGATAATCTCAATCGAACAACAACGTTAAATTTAATATTTTTTTTTTTTTGCAAGCCAGTAATGGGTCTGAAAAATTGAATAACATTTATAAGTCTGCAATCACATGCCACACCAAATAAGCTTGGATTTTCTTGAATGAAGCGCAGAAGGGTTCCCCCTAATAATTCTTACAAGGCGACAATCAACAACGAGCATGTATGGGCATGCATGGACAGCAAAGAAGTTCTTAACCTAAAAAATTTAAGACCTCACCGGAGCACAGACCAATGTACCAATAGAGAGAAAAAACTCATAATTTTTTGCTGCCCCCCCTCCCCCCCAAAAAAAATCTTAAAAATTTATCTAAGTGTTAAAGAAATAAAAAATAAAAAAAAAATTTCCCAACAAACCAAGCAAATTCATTTCTAATTCGAAACGAATTCATTTTTCATTTCGTTTATGATTTCAAACCGAACTCGAGAGTTTCTTCGCAAACGAGCAACATTAGCTATGCCCAATACCACCAGGAGATGGCTCTCGAACTATATGAGCGGCAGACGTGCATATGTTAAATTCCGGAACGCAAAACCAAAACAAAGACGCTTAAAACCAGGCGTTCCACAGGGCGGTGTCCTGCCCCCTTTGTTATTCAACTTTTACATGTCCAAGATGCCAACACCCCCAGCCAACCTCACACTCGTTACCTATGCAGATGATTGCACCGTCTTCGCCACGTGCTCCAGCATCGCCGATTTTACCAACAACATCAACAGCTACCTGAACGAGTTGGCAGATTTCTTCGATAGTCATAACCTGAAGCTTTCTACTAAAAACTCTACGGCTACCCTGTTCACCCCATGGCCTAAGGAGGTTAGACGAAAGCTGAACCCACATGTCGATGGCCGAACAATTCTGACAACAAGATACCCTAAAATCTTAGGAGTCACATTCGACTACCTACACACCTTTGCCACTCACGCAACAACCACGCGGAACAATATCACCCGACGCAACAACGTGCTAAAGGCACTAGCTGGCAGCAGTTCATGGGGTAAGGGCAAAGAAACACTGCTGACCACGTACAAGGTCATTGGTAGATCGGTTCTCCACTAAGCTGTGCCGGTATGGATGCCTGCCATCAGCAAGAAAACTTTTTCAATGAACCAGACAACAAGAGTCACAGAATGCAGCCTTGCGCACTATCACTGGCTGCCACCTGATGACAGACGAAGATCATCTGCACGAGGAAACTAGGATGCTGACGGTCAACGACGGACACCGTAACCATAGATTCAACATACTTCCACCCCCACTCCGGAAAATCCGGGACGACCTGACCATATATGATGACGACATTACCAGACTAACGAATAATAACTTACTGGACCACAATGCATACACGGTAGCACTCAAGTAACTTCATGTCGGCATGAAATGTTGCAACGTGAGCCTACCAGCCAAACATAGTCTTTAAGGAAAGACCCCCGCCTGTAGCTGATGTGGAAATAACACTGCCGAGGAAGACTAGGTACACCTTGGCGGAACTCAAGTCAGGAAACAATAAGTTCCTCAATTCTTACCTATCAAGAATCGACATGACTGTTCAGGACGTATGCTCCGAATGCGGTCAATTCCCGCTCGACACTGAACACTTATTTAACTGCCCTCTGCACCCCACTAACTTGACACCCACACATCTTTTGGACACACCCAATAGAGGTGGCTACTTTCCTTGGACTGGACTGAACTTGACAGAAACTTCTGACGTACCTTTCACACTGAAGACAAAGTTATAATTGGTACAACAATAACATCATTAGCGATTCGTTCAGGAATTTTACTTTTTTTATTTTTTAACGAGCTTATCTCGATTACCAAAAATTATTTTGTTCCCAAGACATTGCAGTATCTTCTTCACAGTTTTTAAAGCAGGACGGAGGAATATTTTATGCCACACAATACATTCATTCTGTATTATTTTGAAAAATATGAATCAGTTCATTCAGCAAAAGGCTTAACTAAGAAATCAAGGTACTTAAGCAATTTACCGTGGACTTAGGCTACATAAGCTCGAAAGAGTTAAAAATTGCACAAAATAAATAATTTGCCCAAGTGATTAGATGAATCATACAATTATTTTTACAATTTTCCCACGCTCGTTTCAACCATTTCCATGGAAATTTACCAACAATTTAGGTGAATCAATTTTGCTCAAGTTTTAGCAATTTACATATCGTTGCCTGAGAAGTGATTTGGCGTATGTGTATAATTATTTGTACACTTATACGCCAAATCAATTCTCAGGCGACGATATATTCGATTTCACTGTAATAACACATAAATTTTTCTCTGTGTGCAACTAAAATAACTGCTTCAGTAAAAATCACTAGCAAATTGGGGTCCAGATCTCAAGTCATTCTCTTCAATAAACACTGCTGAAACCGTAAGAGCAGCAGCTTAAAAAAACTGGGAAACTCTTGCTTTAAAACAAGCTTTCCCAGAGCAACTTCATCGAACTTATCAAGTTCCTAAAATAAACAAAATAGTTTTGTTCTGCATGGTAAATTACACTGTGCGACAAAATAAACTTTTTCGAAAACGACAAAGTAAATGTGGTTTCTGATAGAACTCGAGAAAAAAAATCATACGTGTGTCGGCGTTTTGAAAGTTTACGTCTAATTTTATTTTTATGCGGGCCTAAAGTTTGTCCATTTCTTACAGATTAAGTATAATAAACCATAGGGCAACTTGCTAGTTTTACATCAAAGCTTGTTTGTATGTTTGGCAATATAAAGTAGAATTTTCCATCCAACATATTAACCCTTTGGCACTCACCATTTTTTTTTTTTTAATTTTTAATAATTCAATTCTCTATCTGAGAATCAAAACCGTTGAACTGGTCCTTCCGAGCATTTAAGAACTAAGTCAAGGAAGTGACTCATTTTATTAGAACAATCCATTTGGACATTTTTAAAGAATTTAAACCCATCTGGGAATCGAACCTGAAGCAGCTGGAGCTCCAGTCTAGCACTCATTCACCAGACCACGGGGGTGGCCTGGGTCTTTTTTGCCCTTTTCAAAAAAAAAAAAATTGTTTTTGACCCATTACGAGGGTAGATAGAGGATTAATGCGTTCAGAAAATATGTTGCCCATCAAATGTTACTATAGGTCTCTGAACAACAAAAATCTGTAAACTTGGTTTTAGTAAAATAAACTCAAATTCCAGTTTTCCCTTGCTAGGCAACAAAACTCAACTTTTCGTGCCTTGACAGAGATTCCAGAAATATTCTAGAAAAATTCGGGTACCTTATACTCGCACACAAATCTGTGATCGTGAATCTCATGTAAAAAAAAAGAAAAAATAAAAGAGAATTTCGACTGTTCGTGTCATGACGGAGGACAATTCTTAAATAAATTCGAAAGATATAGCCGCCCTTCTTTCCTTTATTTTTTTTATAAAGAACTATTGTTACTTTTCGCCATCGCTTATTCGTAAAGTCATGCTAAAAAAGATTATTAAAAAAACCCAAAATGAAGACCTTCTAGGTTAGTAGGATCAGGGATATACATGTAGGTAAAACCTTTTCAGAATTTCAAAGCAAATAGCTTCTTTTTTTAGAAGTATTATTATCTTGAGACAATTTCGTTGCAAAAAATATTCCTGGTCTGCAAACTAAATTGAAATTAAAAAACTTCTTGAACTCCCAACTAGAGTTCACTTATTCCATTACTCCGAGTTTCTTAACAATTCTTTAATTGTAAGTTTGAAAGAAGTTAGCGACCATTCAAATACAAGTAAGCCGGTACTTTGGCTGTACCAGAGGTAAATCCCAATTTCTAATTCCAGATAATTTTTATGGTCTTACGAGAACAGAAGTAATTTTAATTTCCGAAAATGAAATCGAGGAACCTTCTGCCATTGATTGTTTAGCTTATAAGCTAATTAAAAATCGAATGCATTATTTACCAACATATAACTCAAATAAAATTCAAATATGTATACTGGAGTTTTGTAAACAAAATTAATTAAAATTTGAATGTCACTCACATTCATGAGAACAGAAAATCTAATTCACCATGTCGCCTAAGAATTCTCAAAAAAAAAAAAATTAAAAAAAAAAAACAGAAATCATATGCATAGCATTTAATGTATGAAAAATAAAACCAAATCCAAAATTAGGGGCATTCTGGTCGAAACTTAAATACTCTACATATTTATAAAACCTTGAACTTAAATAGAGCTCAAATTTATACTATCAACTCACAAAGTAACAACGACTAGCCAACACTTTGGGTACTTAGCTTAGCTTTGGACGTCCGACTTGGGGTACTTAATTTAACTTTGGATATGCACGTCCTGTTGTAATTATTCTTTAGAGAGAAAAGGCAAAACTCGCCTGAAGGGCCATTGTATTGCCTTTACCTTTCTAGAGTTCATGAGTAAACCATTTTGAGGCCGAATCGTCGGATCAGTGATTTGCACAAAAATACATATAAAATACTCATTTTTAGGTGACACTGGTTTTTTGATGGACCAAACATTACCATACTCAGCCCACCCTGACTAAGCTTCAGCCCTGATTTTTTTTTGCCTTAATCTCTTCCATCTCAGTAGAAATTTATTAAAATAAATAGGACTCTGTTCGACTAATGCTGTTGTTGATTTTTTTTTACCAGAGTTCATGTGTAAACCATTTTGTTTTTTTTTAATGAATCGAATAAAATTAAACTCAGTCCCTCTACCTTTTGAATTTCGCCGATTGTTTTTACTATTGTAACTTAAATGAGCCCCTACTAGACTCATTGTATAGCTTTCACTTAACTGGACTTCATACAGAGTAAACGAGTCTGATTGGGTTTTGAATCGAACTAGATTAGACTGTGCCTCTCCTACTTGAGCCTCATCAATATTGTATGTAATATAGATGTGGCCCGTCTAGGCCAATTTTGTTGATTTTCCATTATCTTAGTTCACAAGTAAGCCATTTTAATTGTTCGATTAATTGGACAAGATCAGACTCTTCTGAGCTTCACCTATGATTTCTCCTACTGTAATATAGATGCGACCCTTCTAGGTCCATTGTGTTGCTTTTACCTTAGCTCATGAGTAAGTAAGCCTATTGATTGTGTTATAAATCAGACTAAAACACACTCAGTCTCTCCTTTCTCGGCTTCGTCCATGGTTTTTGCTATTAGGTTTTCATTCTAGGCTTTATCGATAATTTTTGCTATAGTCCAGCGAATTGAGTAGATTTATTTTCGCTTAGGTAAAATCATGTTCTTTACCGCTACTCAATTCAATCGCATTGTGTCGGTTAGTGTTCCCAGCCTTGGTTGTTTTTTGCTATTTTAGGCGTGTCATATCATGTCGCCTAAGTGTAAATCAACCTTACGATATATTGGGAGTATGAATGTATAAACTCGTAATTGTGACTAACTTCATATCTATCAAATGCGCCATTTTTTTTGACATTGACAGCTATTCTATCTCGAAGAGCGCCAAAAATACTATAAGAATTGATCTGTCAAATAATTTTCATAATTTTACAAAAGTGTTTAACTATAGCTGAAAATGTCGAATTTCGTGCCAACAAAACAACATTTGCGGGAAGTTTTAATTTGCTTCTTCCATTTAAAGAAAAACGCAACTGAAGCACATCGTTTACTCACTGAAGCTTATCCTGACTGTGCTATAGACGTTAGAATGTGTCAGGTGTGGTATGCCCGTTTCAAAAGTGGTGATTTTGATGTTGAAGACAGGGAACGTTCAGGCGGCCCGAAAAAGTTCGAAGATGAAGAATTGAAGGCGTTACTCGAAGAAGAATCTTAAGGAGTTGATCAATCAACCATTTCTAAATGATTAAAAGCATTGGGAATGATTCAAAAGCAAGGAAATTGGGTGTCGTACAAATTGAAGCCGAGAGACGTCGACGACGATTTTTCACATGTGAAGTGCTGATTGAACGACAGAGAAGAAAGGGTTTTCTGCATCGTATTGTGACTGGCGATGAAAAGTGGATACGTTACGATAACCCAAAGCGTAAAAAATCATGGGGACAGCCCGGACATGCATCAACATCAACCGCAAAGCCGAACATCCATGGATCCAAGCTCATGCTGTGTATTTGGTGGGATATGAAAGGTGTCGTGTATTATGAGCTGTTGAAACCGAATGAAACGATCACTGGCGACCGATACCGACTACAATTGATGCGTTTGAGCCGAGCATTAAAGGATAAGAGGCCAGAATATGAGAATAGACATGACGAAGTTATTCTTCAGCACGACAATGCTCGGCCGCATGTTGCAAGGCAAGTAAAAACATACTTGGAAACGCTGAAATGAGAAGTGCTACCCCACCCGCTGTATTCTCCACACATTGCTCCTTCTGATTACCACTTGTTCCGATCGATGACACATGGTCTGGCTGAACAGCACTTTCGTTCTTTCGAAGAACTCAAAAAATGGGTCGATTCGTGGATAGCCTCAAAAGATGAGGAGTTCTCTCGACGCGGGATCCGTATGCTACCAGAAAGATGGGAAAAGGTTGTGGCTAACGATGGACAATACTTTAAAGAATAAAATTTATAATCACTTTTTCACAATAAATGTCCAAATTACGAAAAAAATACGAGTTTATACATTCATACTTCCAATATATGTAGATATTTCAACACTAAAAAGTTTTACTAGTTGGCAACAATGTATGCTAGACATGTGTGTATAAAATTTCTACAATGAATTATAATCACGTTTACAAATTTAAAAACAATTTTGCAGGGTATTTTTAAAAACCATGCATGCTCTATGCATATTATGGTAATGCCTAGTATAGTTTTTTTTTTTTTTTGTTGTAGTCATGATTGCTGTTACTATCATCGTTCATCTTCCTTCTAGTCTAAAGTAGAGAGTAAATTTGTAGAATGTGTTCGTTCTCGTTCCTGCGTTCGTTCCATTGGCACAAAGACCGACTTTTGCTATGCTTTTTGCGGTATTTTCACATGTGAAATGTTTTTTTTTTTGTTTTTATGTTAGCAGCGCTTTGCTTTCGCTCTTCTTGAAAATTATATCCATGTCTTTTTATTTCCATGTGCTTTACTCTACGACTCGGTCTCAGTCTCAAGCCATTCATGCGATACAAAAATACATATGAATGTATGTATGTATATCTGTGTGTTTTTGAGAGGATACATGGCAATAGATATCTACTGTGTATTTGTTACTCCTGACTCTATCGACACTATCGGTACGAGTACGATTGCAGTATTAGTTTTTTCTTTCTTTTTTTTTTTTGCTTTTTATATCTCAAACTTGTTTTTGTACCATATATGTACTGTGTGTACCGGACCGACCCTTTTAACGATAGGAATGTATCGAATATGACATACTCCTCGTACCTACTACATACAGACTTCTGTGATTTCTTCTTCTTTCTACTGTCTGTCTGTCTGTCTGTCTGTCTTTCTTCACTTTGTGTTTACAATCTCTCACATATGAATGGATGCTTAAAAATTTTTGCCAACTTTCAGTGCATATCATCATATGAGCTTGTGCATTTGATTGTGTGTGTGTGTATGTGTGATTATGTGTGTTTATGCGCCATCAGGCAAAATAGTTTGCGCTTTTTCAAGGCCAGGCCATGTATGACCGACCAACCGACCGACCGCGTTTAATAAATATTTTGATCTTTATTTTATTTTATTTTTTTTTTTTGTGGTTGTTTTTGTACTTAGAATTAACTATAAACATTTGTTGTTTTTTTTTTTTTTTGAATTGTTTTTGTCGCTTGTGCGATAATTTTGATGAGAACTGAGAAATGCATGCAGAAATTGTAGATTTTTAAGTTTTTCGTTTTTTATTTTTTATTTTTAATTAAAATTTATCGATCAAGTAAAAAATTATTATTTCATAATTAAGATTTTTAATTCCTTTGATTAAAATGGCACCAAAGTTGTTTAGTGTTATCTAGTAACTACGCCTAAATATGACCAAGGGGCGTATCTACATAGCGCACAAATCGGAAATATAACAACCCCTGCATATAAAACTCCATCTTTCCCGATAATATTTATCAGTTTTTATTTGACTGATTGATTGATTGATTGATTTAGATAGGATGTGATGTACTACGACCTTAAGAGATCTATTGTACCCCCAACAGTAACCTGCTTAAAGGTTGTCAGACAACCCAATCTAGCTGAGAAATCTCAGTAACTGATGTGGCTTTAAGGCTATGATATCCCCACTACTTGGGTGGTAGTGCCCCAAGTATCTCTTCCTCCTGCAAGTGAGTGCCTCTCAGTGCATTAGGATGTGTTCGAATGTTTCCTTGTCATCTTTGACTGAAACTTAGATTTTTCATAAGCTTCCCCAGTTTGCAATGCCCTAAAAGCAAGCTCATTATTAGCCACAGTTGACTTTTATTTAACTTAAGACAGAGAGCTGCTCTGCTGAGATCGAATTTTCCAATTAGTAGCTTTGACTGTCTTAGCTTTGGGAGGAGTACCCAGTAGGATGATCTGGTGTTTTGTTCCTCTTCTTTGAATTCCTATACCTAACAAGTGTTCTGGATAGGGTAGCCAGATTTTTGAACCGCGCAATCAGTACATGAGACGTTGGAAATCAGTGAACTGTACTGACTTGTACTGAACAAGTCAGTACAGTTTTCAATGCTTTTTTACCTAGTAATTTAAATGTGATATAGTGATATAAACGTCCTGAAACCTTTTCTCCGATTTTGTGTGTTCATTTTTATCAGCAGTGTGGCCAACTTTTGTTTTTCAAAATCCGCTCAAATGAACACTCTAAAAAGCGTTAAATTGTTTTCCTTATAAAAGTGCGAGGAAATTCAATAAATTTAAACTATTTCACTAGTACAGGCACACATCAGATACTTCTAATCAATGAAAATTTCTTCGATTTTTCGAAGATATTTTAAATTGAAAAAACGCCAAATCACTTTTTTCCGCCTTTTAATTTTCAAAAAGCACTAAAATCAGCGGGAAAAGCGCTAAGTTGGCCACACTGTTTATCAGTTTCCATATTTTAGGGATTGTGAGAGCTGAGGACTATTCAATCAATAACAAATTCCTTTCACTCATTTAAAAACTTACGTTAACCAGCTTTTCTTCAAGAAAATATTGCTTTTCTCTTTATAGCAGCAACGCGTTTAGAGTTGAATGTGGGCTGGACTAAACCAAAGCACTCAGTCACGAGGACCATTGTACTATACCCAAAGATAAAACCAGTATTAGAGAGTATAAAGACAGGAAAGTTTTGTGAGGGGATAACTGGGAAGAAAAAAGGTCTAGAGTCTCTCAACCTCTTTGTTTCACTGATGAACCTTAGAAGCTCAGGAAGAGGGACAGTATGGACATTATTCATACTTAATACAACACTACCCAACAGCCCTAATCTGATTCTCGCGAACGCCGAACAGCTACAAAGATAATGCTCCGTAGTATCGTCGTCTTCAAGACACGATTGGCAAATTGGATCGGAAATGATGCTCATATTAGTCATATGCTGACCACATGTGCTATGCCCGGTGATGACACCCACCAGTAATCTCAGGTCCTTTCTTACCAGTTTGAGAAGAAATTCCGCTGATTTCATGTTAGGTTGTCTCACGAAGCACTTTGCGGGACAACAGGAGTCAAGCTCAAGCCATCTTTCTCTATGGATAGAATCAACAAAATCGTTGATCCCCAGTACTTACGCCAATAAAAGATTCCGGGCCCCATGGTTGAATTGCAGAGCCTGCATTAGCTAGTTTATCAGCTAGTTCATTCCCTTCAATACCACAGTGTCCTGGAACTCATATAAGGCATAACTTGTTGTGTTTTGCAACACTATTTAGTTTTGCCTTACACTCGCTGACCAATTTTGAGGAGCTGAGCATGCACTTCTCATGACATCTCCTCTCAATTACCCAGCCCGCCACGTCTAGTATAGCGAAAACCTCCGTTAGGAAACCTGACGCCATCTTTCCAGTGGAAAAAGAGTTCTTGGTCTCATTGTCCAAGTAAAAATCGGATCCAGTACCATTTGAGGTTTTGGATCCGTCGGTATAGAAGACATGACGGAGACCGCGTAGGTTTTTCATTTTGTGAACAATCAGAATAAGAAACAAACAGAATGAGACTGTCGGCAAAAACGATTTTGAGACCATTAGTGGTTAAGCACAAAAATTCTTAAAATATTAATTTGAAAAAATCAGTACAAAATATAAAAATCAGTACATTTTCGTACTGATTTCGAGATTTGAAAAAATCAGTATTTAAAAAAAAAATCAGGGCATGTCCTGATCAAATCAGTACGTCTGGCTACCCTAGTTCTGGACCAATGAAGGTCCTGGCCGCTACATTCCTTGCCAGATGGTTGGCTACTTCATTACCATAAATACCGGAATGTCAGGGTAGCCACCATAGAGTTACCATCTTAGTCTTGCCTAATGCGTTTAGGTGCTCTTGGTATTTCCATAATAAATTTGAGGAGATTTCAACTGAATCTAATGTCCCGATGGCAGTTTGACTATCAGAGTATATTACTACTTATGTTTTGCTTTTTGTACCCACGTTCAAGGTTGAACTGTACACAGAGCTGTATGGCTTGAATCTCCGCTTGGAAGATGATTGAAGTTCTTCCTATTGGCATCGAGTGTTTGGTTTTTGGACTATATACCCCAGCCCCCTGTTCTTCGTTGGTTCTCGATCCGTCGGTGTATCATCAGAGTGTATGTTCTCTGTGAGAGGTATGGAAAGTCTGGATGTTCCATTCTCTCCTGTTACTAAGTATAAATTTTAAGTATTTTTCGAAGTTTTATCTTTTGTTCATATCATCTCTAGGCAGAGTGTCTAGGGCAAGGTTAGAAGACATACTTTCGAGGTCTCTGCTGTTGAGGACCTTCCCCCTGTCAGCTGCTTCCCTTGATATACCTATAAGTGTTCTTTTGGTAGTCGCGTCTCATAGGTAAGTATTGACCTTACCATCATGGTATACATCCACTCTAAGATGTACGGAGTACAACTCCTGGTTTTATCTGCCAAGTTTCTGCATATCATAACTGATTTAATCGCTTTCCTGATGGTGTAGGCTGCATGTTCTTTCAAGAGCAGTTTTGAGTTTAGTATTACTCCTAGATATTTGACTTCCTGTGTAACATTAATTACCGTCTCGTTTAGGTTTATAGGCTTCATGAGTGGAATTTCCTTTTCCTAGTGAACGGTACTAGGGTTGTATTGGATGCATTATTTGTCAAACTATTTTCATTTAAAAATTATTTCAGTTCGAAGCAAATATTTCTCGAAAGTTTTCCATCCAAATCGCAAAGTTGTTTTATTCTCAACAGTGAAAACTTTTCATATTTCTTTGGCAACTTCGCTTATTCTGCATTTTCGTGTTTCATGGTATTTTTTCTTTTCAATAAAAAAAAACTTACAACCGACCTAAATGCTTAAAAATTGTTATTATTAATTCGAAAAGTTATAAAAATGCCGTTTGGCTTCATAACATCCCAACGTACTCATATGGATTTCCCCTCCTACCGCTCACTGGAATATTAAAACCACATTCATTTTAATGTATTACCATTTTGAATACTCTCTTTATTCAAAATAGCCTAATTTCCTATGACTCCTTCATAATTCGGGAAGGAAAGGGTTAAGATCAAAAAGTCCTCTTATTGAACTTGTCAAAGAAAATAAATTAATAGATAATAAATGGACATTATCTATGTAGAAATAGTCTCAATCTCAAGACTTTTGGCACGCCCTAGAAACTTATCAATAATGGAACTGATATCGGGATACCTTTCACACTTAGGGATTTATGAGCAATCATTTTGGTAAATTAAAATTAGTAAATAAATTGTTAAGATTTACAAAACTTAATCCGTTGATTTCAGTTTAACACTAGAGGGATTTTCAACAGGTTGTTTTTTCTTTAAAAAGTACTACAAATGATGTTTAAAAAAAACTCAGGTGATATAAACAAAACACCTACAAGTTCTATATAGGTAAGTAGAAATAAATTTTTTTTAGATTTCTTTTTTTTTTATTTTTCTTTTAATTTGTTCAATGCAAATTGGTTTATGCAATGCGACTTAATTTTACGGTTGAAACATTTTCTTGTTTCATGCTTCTTTTAACCAATGTTTACTCGTATTTTATTTTATTGCCACTGTCAGGAATATTTGCGTTAAAACTTTCAAGCCTCACACATAAAAACACATACACAAATGAACGAGACCAGGCATAAAATATCATATTTTACAACATGTCGTTAAGTGTCTTCTTCTTCCTCTTCTACTTATTCTCATTGTTGTGTTGCTGCTGCTGCTGCTGCTGGCTGCAACAACGATGAATGCAACCAGCCAAGAGACCAAGAGTGGAGCAAGCATCAGCAGCAGCAGCGGCAAAAGATGATGAAGAAGAAGAGCACATATGTACATTAAATCCTAAAAATCATACAACTATGTTGTATCTACATACATACATACAAACAAATATGTTAAGAGGCACCTTTCTTCATATGGCAGCAGCTACACTGCAATTTCCTGTTCAATGATTTGCGCTGCTGAGTCATCGGCACTGAATTTTTCGTAATTCTGTTTGATCCTTTCGAGGCTCCATTTTATTCAGCCAGACCCCAAACTCTACAGTCATGTTCAATAGCACTGTACAGCTTCACACAGTGTGTGTGTGTGTGTGTGTGTGTGTGTGTGTGAAATCAAAGCAAACATTTATTTCCATACAAGGCAAAACAATTTTTCTTTTTTTTTTTTTGTTTTCATTGGAGGTAATGATGCAGTTCTCTCACACATATTTTCATTACTATCTACTAGTAATTTTATATTACTTGCTTTTATTTATACATAGCACATGAATGACTAGGATTTTCTTAGAAATTGTCTTCGCCACACCAACAAACAAACAAACAGAAAAAAATCTTAATATTTCTTATGTGAGTCATCGAAACACAATTCGAAATTACTTATAAATTAACATTTATACAAGAAGTTGATAGTTATATAAAAATACAACAAAAATTAACGTGCATTTACTATACAAAAGTACATCAAGAACAATAACATCAACAATTAGTATTACAACCACAACAACAACAAGATTTACGAACATTACTTACTTTCGAAGATACTAGCGTAAGTGTGGGCGATGATCCCTGAAATCAATGAATTAAGATAAAACTTAATTTTTTTTGTTTTGTTTTTTTTTATCAAAATTTTCTAATTGAAATGAACAATTAAACTTAAGAATAACTTAGTTTTTTTTTATATAAATTTTGTTTTTGTAATTTTATAAGCTCTCGGAACATACGTAAAATTAACATGGCTATGTTTCCTGCATTAATTGAGCTCAAAAGCTTAAGTTATCTCTTCTTCAGCCTTTCTCCATTCACTCGAGTACTTACAAATTTAATAAAAGCTGCCTAGGGGTTTCTGCTTAGTTTCCGATATTTTGGATCTGCTGATTTCCAATCTAAACGCATAATATTTCTATCTAAAAAATAAGTGCATTATAAATACAACGAAACAGTAAATCCTCGAGATTGAGGAGTCGATTTTGTTCAAATCGGAGTCACTTGATCACGAATCTATCGTTGACCCTAGTTTCGGAGATACTCGAATGTACCGGTATTTGCAAGATTATTGTACGCTCCGATATTTTTCAAAAGATTGTACATTTTTTTAAAATAATTAACAGCTCGTTGTTTCAGATTGAACTCGCCTAGAAACGAATCATTAATGAAAAGAAAAACAGTCAAAAGAAAAATGTTCGATTTCTAGATTCGAAGATTCACAGAACTTAAGTTACCAGACTCCTAGATCTCCACACTACCATGAAATATTTATATTTCTAACCATAGGCGAATACAGATTCCTAAATTATTAAGTTAAAAGGAAAGTTTTTGATTTTAAAATTTGAAAATTACCAGAACTTTAAATTCCTTTATTCCCAGATTTTTAGATCTCTACATTGTCATTATATATTTATATTCCTAACTCCCTGTTTCGTAGACTCATATTTTTAATTTCCTAGATTCTAGAAGAAATCCCAAATTTCTAAATTTTTAGGTTTCTAGGTTCCTAGATTTCCAATCCCTAAAATTACTAGATTTTAAAATTCTCATATTCTTAAATTCCTAAATTCATAGGTTTTTTTTGTTGTTTTTCACACAGTTCTAGCTTTTCAGATTTTTAGATACTAAGATTTCTAGATTCTTAGATTTCTAGATTTTTTGATCTCTATATTTCGAAATACCAAAATTTTTAATAATAACAGATTCCTTGATTTATAAATTATCACATTTTTAGATTCACGGATACTTTAAATCCTTGATTCTCACATTTTTGGATTCCCAGGTTTCTAGCTTCATAGGTTTCTAAATACTCTGATTTCTGGTCTTCAGATTCCCAGATACCCTAGCTCCCAAATTTTTCGATTTTGGATTCCTTGGCTTTACTATTTAAATTCCTAGGTTCATAGATTCTCAGATTCCACCCCCGTGGTCTGGTGAATGAGTGCTAGACTGGAGTTCCAGCTGCTTCAGGTTCGATTCCCAGATGGGGTTAAATTCTTAAAAAATATAAAAATGGATTGTTATAATAAAATGAGTCGTTTTCTTGACTTAGTTCTTAAATGCTCGATTCTCTGATTTATAGATTCCTTGATTCTGAAATTTTCACATTTTAAAATTCCCAGATACTTAAATTTCTTGATTCATAGCTTAATTGAGTTTTGCATTCTCATATTTCTAGATTTCCAGATTTTTAAATTCGTTCGGTTTCTAGTATATATTCAGATTTCTTGATTTCTAGATTCACATTTCTGAGATTCCCTTTGATTCAAAGATTTCCAGATTACTTGTTCTTTCGATTCCCAATTCCTTCTTCATTTTCATATTCTTAAATCCCTAAATTCATAGGTCCCTTCGTTGTTTAATTCCCATAGTTCTAGATTTTCAGATTTTTAGATACCGAGATACCTAGATTCTTAGGTTTCTACACTTTTATATTTCTTGATCTTTATATTTCAAAATAGATTTCTTGATTTTTAAATTGGCACATTTTTATATTCCAGGGTATTTTAATTCCTATATTCCTACTTTCTCAGATTCCTAGATTCGTAGGTTTTTAAAATCTCTGATTTCTTGGTCTTCAGATTCCCAGATTTTTGGATTTAAAGATTCCTTGATACTTAAGTTTCTACATTTTTAGATTCCCAGATACTTAAATTTCAAGATTCATAGAGCCCTTAATTCTGAAGTTTCTACACTTTTATTTTTCCAGATATTTAAATTCCTTGATTTATAGATTCCTTAAATTCTCACATTTCTAGATTTCCAGATTTTTTAATTCCTTCGGTTTCTCAGATTTCTTGATTTTTAGACTCACATTTACTGAAATTCTTAGATTCCTAAACTCCCAGATTCTTAAATTCGCAGATTCTAAGATTCTCTTTAATTCAAAGCTTTCCAGATTCCCAGATTTAAAAAGATAATAGTGAAATAAAAAAGATCTAAGAGGAGTCCAAGTAAATATGGTAAAAAGAAGAAAAAGAAAGTTATCCAATATCTGAATTAATCATCATTTTGAGTTCGCCGGTCCCCAACCGATATCCAATTAAATATTTTTATATTTCTGTCAGTGAATTTTTCGTAAAGTTGAAGTCCAAGTATCAAAAAAAAAAATCTGTTTTGAACATACGTTTCTCTACAAACTATATGGAAACTTCTCCAATTTTACCATAGTACCGAGTATTAGGGTCTATTAGTTAAAGTGAGCACTAAAAACCAAAGGAATTAAAAGTATTTTTCCTAGGATTGGTTACCTCATCTCTTACTTCCTGATGTGTATCTCAGGCAACATGATTATTACAAGTTTCCGCCCTCACTTCCATAACCTTTTGATTGAGATTAAAAATTCAATAAATTTTATCGTAATTTTTGAGGGATTTTTATTAAAAATCAATATAAATTGTGAGTGAGCATTTCTTGCATTGAGATAAGTAAATCCAAACCAGATTTTCATTTGCTGTTTTCATGCTCAGTAAATAAACTTCAATTTAAGTAAAGTAAATTCGTTGGATATTTTATTATGAATTACTGAGCTACATACAAGTCAGTTCATGCAATTTCATTATTTGTAACACTTTTGTTTTTCCAAATCCTTAAAAATACGTGAAGCTAACAATATAAACAGAAAGAATATGGAGTAAAGAGTATTACTTAAACTGCATAGAATCCAATAAAAGTAGAATCCAATAAAAAAAAAACAAAAAAAAAAAAAAAAGAGCAACTCAATTTTGAAAATTCGTATCTAAAAAATTCATTGCTTTGCCTGTTTTGTTTGTGCATTTTCCAAATCCAAAGAACGAGAGAGAGAGAGACTTAGAACGACAATACGCACATAAAGCGAGGGAAGATAGAAAAAGAGAGCTGGAGAGAGAGAGAAAGAGAGAACGAATTCGTATCTTAAGTGTGAAATCACGTACATGCGCGTGTGCAGTTTTTACAAATATTTGACACATATGGTTGAAAAATCGAAAATCTCTTGTTAGTAGAAATAGTAAAAATGTTGATGCAGATGCAAAAAGGATATGGTCATTGTGCACTTGTTTCAATATATTAAATAGCAACCAACAGACAAACACCCGCTGCAATCTACAATATACATAGTACTTCGGTATATGGATAGAAACATAGATGAACATCAGCTTCAATATTGCAAAGTGATTCTGTTGCAGTTGTGGATTATTATCATTGAGTTGAGGAAAAGCAAAAGACACAAAAGCATGACAATTTTGCAAAAATTTCAAAAGTATTACAAAAGACTTTGGTTTTTTTCTTTTTATTTACTCTTTCTTTTTAACGAAATAAAATAAATTGTATCGGTATCTATTTTTATTGAAAAGTAGATTATATCAATATATTTGGTTTTTTTTTTCTTGCAGCTTTGACACGTACAAGAATTTGTGAAATATTCACTGATCATGTCAAGATTATAAATCTTCAAAGGATTATGTCTTTCTATTCAGCATAGCTTCAATTTCCTTGTAATTGCTTCTTTTTAAATAAATGTGCATTAATTTATGTTACAATGTTGGAATTTTTACATTTTAAAATTACCCTAAAATTCCAATAGATAAAATTATACAATTATATTAAATTTTATAGATTTATGACACATACCGTGCAGCTGTGTGAATACCATAAAAATTTGATTAGATCAAATTTATAATGAGTTCAATGTGAATAATTCGAGCGTTTGATAAATTTCAATAGAGGAAATTTTCTATACAAATGAAGGTATAGCAAAACCACGCACAGATTCGTATACGCTGACCCTCATTTTTTTTTTTTTTTTGCAATCAAAGCAGCAATTTTATATCTCTCTTTCAGGGGTCTTGAGTTACCCTCAATGGGAATTTATTAAAGACCTTTTTCAGTATATTTTTATTAAATAAATTTTAAAGTAAGACAAAATCTTTTAGTACTAACTCTTCACTTAACCCTTTCTTGACCGTAAAGCAACCAGAGGTGATAGAGCAAAACTTATTCTCGATTTCCATACACTGACCCCCATTCATTGTAAAAAGTTCATAAAAAGTTTTCATTGAGGACTTTTGGGTCACCGGTTACACATAAAAAAAAACTTTTATTTTCAAAGAAACAAAAACTTGAAAATATGGGAAATCATTTTTGAGTAAATAGTTCTTTCCACAGCATATACAAATTTAGCGTACTTGAGGAAAAATTGCCAACGATTGAAAATAGGAAAAAAAAAAACTTTTTTTTTTAACTTTAGGCCATTTTGATGCCATCAATAAAGTAACAACTACAAACCTTTTTAATATTAAGCGCAATTAACTATCTCTTAAATGAAAAACCATCTGTGAAAAAGTTTTAGAGAAAAATTCATTTTAGGTCACCAAAGGGTTAAAAATATGAGATGTGGAATAGCAATGCTTTCAAAATTTTTTAGTTTTAGAGTCAATTTCAAAGCGACTGAGCTGAGACAATTGTGTGAAGAGGGGAGAGAGGGGAGTTTTCTAGATGTATTACTTCAAATATGGCTGAAATAAAGGGTTTTTCAATAGGGAATATTTGAGATATCGTTCTGATATTTATTCTAGGTGTAGTACACATATTAAACTTAAGTATGGAATTTGATATCGATCATATGACCTTTGGAGTCAATTTTCCACCATTCTTCCACACATAACGGCCGGGACGTTGACAATTTCGCTTTCGGTATATTTCTTAAGTTGGCATAAACCAACATCTTAACGTAACCGCATAAAACGAAATCCAAAGGTGTTAAATCGCATGAACGAGGTGGCCATTGGACCTGACAATTTCTAGAGATTACACGATTACCGAATTGTTTGAGCAGCTGTGAGACATGTGTCACCTTCTTGTTGTAACCACAAATCACTGATGTCAAGTTCATTCAATTTTGGCAAAAAATAGCTTTCCAACTTGGCATGACAGCGAACTCCATTGAACGTAATATGGCGATCACTTTCATCGATGAAAACTAAGGTCCACACCAAACGCTCACTTTTTGTGGATACAATGGAGCCTCTTGAAACACTTGTGGATTTGTTGCTTTCAATTAAGCCAAGAATGATCTTCATCGCTGAAGATGATTTTTCGATGAAATTCTTTAAACTTTTGCAGAGCCCAATCTAAGAAATTTTGTCTGCTCTTCAAATGATCACGAGGACTCACTACTTAAATTAATTTAATCTTGCTAAGGTGAAGGCCAAGAAGATCTTTACGCAAAATTCGTCACAATGTAGATTGAGATATTCCTAATTCCTGTGAACTACGTGGAATCGACTGATTAGGCTCATTTTGAATAGAAGCACTTACGGCTGAGATATATTCGGTACTTGGACCAGTATAGGCGCGTCTCACTGGCACAGCAATATTCGGAAGAATTTCGGTAGTAATTTTTAATGTTTTCCAAGCATTGTTCGTTCTTGAACTTCACTATGATAAAAATGCAAACTTTGAATGACATTTTGACATTGCCAGATAAAAAAAAATTTAAGGTTGTGTTTGTACTTTAATACAATTTAGTTGTCAGGAAATTAGAAAGCTTACTCTGAAAATTTCAAAAACCTTTTTCCAACTATCTCGAAGGAATCAAAAGAAAAAAAAATTATGTGTCTGCATGCACTCACAATAGAAGTGAAACATTAGCTGTGTTTTATTCGCCACTTTCTTCTAGTTATGTATAACTAGCCGCGATAATTGCATGGAAAAACAACAACAAAGCGACAGAGATAACACGTATAATTATAGCTGTTATGTAGACTTAACAAGTTGTTTAACTACATCAAATTCTATTGTGAACTGCTAATAGCGAAACAAGAAGCATGACAATTTGGCAAAAAACAGAAAAGGAAAATATTTGAAATGTTTGGTGGTGAAAATAAGTTAAAATCATCGTTAAATATTCTTATAAAGAGTAAAAACTAAAGACAAATCCTGCAATTGACTGCAATGAGTGGGATCCAATTAAAATGTTTCAGCTGTAGCTGCTGAGCAGTTTCATTGTGAATAACATTATAACGAAAAAGAGACTTAACAACTTGGTCATTTTATTCGCACATGTTAAACTGACTGGCGAATAAAACACAGCTAGTGTTGTTTATTTGCAAATTATTAGAAAACATTTATAAAACATTGTGTTGACGTTTTTGCAATGTCTTTCTTATTATTTTGTTATTGCTTTTCTTCTGTTGATACCCTCTACACTTATTGTCGGTCTAGGTCGGCTCTCTCACTAAAGCTCTGCTTGATTGTATGTAGCTGATTAACAACTGAATAACTTCGTTTCTTACTGGTTTTGTATGAGTGCAACAAAAACGCGATTTTTCACGTGACTGTTGTTGTTGAAGCTTTTGCATTCTCTTTCTATTTTCTGAAGATTTTTTTTTCGGTTAATACACTATACACTTATCAGCACAATATAGTACACGTATATAGTTAGTTCTTCAACATTTTTCCTAAAGCGCTGTTCACGCCAAATTGGCACGCTTTGTTGTGGTCACCACGTCGCCCCTAGTCATAAGAACAACAAATTTTTTACTGGGATTTGTTTACAATACCGTTAGCGTTAGTTGATAAATTTTTCATATTAATTGATCGCAAGTTGTTGATTGTGTGCACAATGGAAGCTGCAAATAGAATATTGATTGTGAACAAATTTATTGAAAATCCGTCGTGGTCTGGTTCAAAGATTGCGAAAGTGTTAAATATCTCCAAAAGAACGGTATGTAGAGTTATAAAACGATATAAAGAAACTCTTAGTGTTGAAAGAGCTAAAAAAGTTGTGAATAAAACGGGAACCACCAACCTAAAATTAAAGGCAAAGATCTTGAGGTCCATCAAAAACCATCCCGGACTATCGGATAGCGATCGTGCCAAAAAATTCAATACCAGCAAAAGTACTGCTAGACAAATACGCATAAAAGCTGGGCTAAAGTGCTATCGTGCTATAAATTTCCCAAATAGAACAGACAAACAGAATTTGCTGGGCAAAAAACGTGCTCGTTTTCTTTATAATAATGTTTTGACCAAATTCAATGAATGCATTATTGTGGATGACGAATCATACGTAAAATTTGATCTTAAACAGCTTCCAGGTCAAAAATTTTATATGGCAACGAATCGTGGTAATGTACCCTCAAAATTAAGGTAAATAAAAATGGATAAATTTGCAAAGAAAGCAATTGTGTGGCAGGCTATTTGCAGCTGTGGTCTCAAATCCAGGGCATTTGTGACATCCTCTTCTATGACGTCTGATATTTACATCAAAGAGCGCCTTTCGAAACGACTATTGCCATTTGTTCGTCACCACCATTCACCAGTGAAGTTTTGGCCTGATTTCTCTAAGAAAACCATGGATTTTTATCAGACAAATAAAGTAGATGTAGTGCCCAAATATATGAATCCACCCAATTGCCCCCAGCCTCGACCGATCGAAAAATACTGGGCTATTACAAAATATAAGTTGAAGAAAAATGCAGGTATTGTCAAAAATGTGAATTCAATGTTACTAAAATGGAATCAAAAACAAAGAAATTTAAATCTTTTAATATTATAGTATTAAAACACAATATTAAACTTATCATTTAATGCATTATTTGTTATTCTGAGTGTTCTGGTTAAAAAGATACAGCAACTTTCCTGCGTGCCATTTTTGCGTGAACCGCGCTTTAGTCTATTTCTCTCTCTCTCTTTCTCTCTCATTTTTCTTCTTTTAATTACTTTATTTCTTCATTTGTTTCTTTCCTTTAGACCACTTTTAACTCTCTTTAATTTTAATCTTAATTTGTTATTAAATTCATCATTTTATTTGTCATTTACTTTATATTAAGCAATTTTTTGTTAATAACTTTACTAAATATGCTGTTGTATTGTAATAATTTGCGCATGTAAAAGATCATGTTTTAGATGCGAATATTCTTTAAATAAATATAACATATGAGAGGAAAGCAGCTATATGGAATCAAGCTCTCTCACTAAAGCACATGAGGTAAAACTGCGAGAAGCCGGCTTGATTGTATATATAGGTTGTAAGAAAGAGATAGAAGCTCACTTGTGTTTTTTTCTAACTACTTATTTTTTCTACCTCTCTCTTTTAGACAGGCGTTCATGCTTCCGCTCGTGTGAACTTAGCAAATTTATCTAACATGAACACATGAAAGAAATTTTTCTGAATATCTACATGCCCTGATGTGGCCCGAAATATAAAAAAGGTCATACTCTTTTTAAAAATATATCATGAGAAAGGTAAAGAGATAAAATTTTGACCCGAACAAAGAAATTCAACTCAATATCTCCGAGTCTGAAAAGTAAAAACATGCTCGTGATCTCCGTGATCTTCAGGAAAGGTGTATCAAAACTTTTTTCTTGTTTTACACTAAGTAATTGAACTGGGAAATTTTACAGCTTAATACGTACAACATTCGACGAGGGGTGGAATTGTCTGATCCGTGAGCGTACTACTCGCCACATAATACATGTAAAATATTCACTTTTTTCGTGGCAAGTTGTGCGTTCACAGATTAAACTATTCAACTCGAGGGTTGAAAAATTCTCTTTGAAATTCCAAGGTTTTAGCTGCAAATCCATACGTACATCTAATAAAATCAAAAGATTTGCTATAGAACTATACTAATTCCTTTGCTTGTATGTGTGTATTTACTTCTACATATTTGTCAACAATTTCCCATACAAATGTCGATTGAAAATCTTTTACCCAAAACAATTATAAATTTCTTTGTGAAATAAAAATTTAATACATAAAAATATTTTTAAATAAAATCAAAAATTTGTATTTGTATGTAATTTTAACGATCGTGATCGCTTGCGCGCTGAACGCTCAACCACACAAACTCTTCTTAAACTTAAACTTAAACCAAAAGTACAATGAACTTTCAAAAATTGTTTTTCATAAAGACTGATTTTTTTTTTTTCAAACATCTTTAAATGGCAACAAAACCAGGAGATGATGATGATGAAGGAGAGAAAGAAATGAAAGAAGGGAAGAGTGTGTAAAGTAATCAAATAATATTTAAGCGCTATAATGTCGTTATATTCGTAAGATTAGCATAACTACAAATGGGAATGACCCAACTAACGAAATGTTTTAACTCTAATACATAAATAATTTTGTATAAATAAAATCAAAATGTAAAAAAAAAACAACAAAAAATAAAAATAAAAAACCAAAAAAAAAAAAAAAAAATCGAAAAAAACTAAAAAAAAAATTATTTGTCTAACTGAATAGAAAGCAATATATGTTAGGTATTTATTTATATTTATATAAATTTATTTACCAATTTCTGTTTGTTTGTATGTATGTATCTTTTATAAGTTTATAGCTTTTTGTACCACATATTTGTAGGTATTCGTGCGGTTAACGACAGCTTTATTGAAATTTAGTAATAAATATCTTAAATATATGGATGCATGTATCTACGCTTTTTTTTTTCTGAGGTACTCATTAGTAAGCAGTTGAAATAGGGTGAGAGGAGTGAGATGGAATGGAAGACAAAAATGATGACATGTATCTACAACATGTAAAAAGTAGCTAAAAGAGAATTAAAAATAATTTGCCAAAGTTTTTAATAACCTCTTTCTTTCTTTTACAAGATTAACTATTATTATTATTATTTTTGTGGCCCGCTTGACTCGGATATTCTGATTGCTGATGTTGTTGTTGCTATATTCTAATAAATATTAATGAGTAATGTCAGCTATGGCAATTTTCTCCATTTTATTATAATTATAAAAAACATATTAGAAAAATGTATTTAAAATATATTTAAAATACCAAGATATGATTATATTTAAGCACTTGTGCTGAATCGTGACTCAGGGGATTTGACTACACTATTATTTGTTTGGGCATGTGCACTGCATTCTTAAGAATCGGGTTGTGCCCCGGGTTTGACTACACTGAGTGAGAATTTGTAAGATTGAATCGTTGCGAAAAAAAGACTTCATGAAAATTGAAAAATTATTAAATTATTGGTCCAATGCTGAGAAATAGAGCCTAAGATAGGATACGAACCCACGACTTTATGCATATGTCACAAAAGGAAATTCCCTTCAGAGTTTGCTAAATATAAAGTAGGGACCAACCCCAATCTTGTATTCATCATTACTTGAGCTGTGATTGTCATATACAGGCAGCCAGCAGAGCTGTAAAAGAATGCATTCAATTTAATTGCAATACATTGAAGTCACAGTTAATAACCGACAATTCATGATTACAGTTATTGAATAACATATTTGACTTCTGAATGAAATATGCAGTTCGAAGTCTTTTTTGGAGTCTCCGATTAGTTATTTATTTAGAAAAGTCTTTTTTAGAGTCAAGGGAGTGCAATCTTTTTTTGAAATCATTTGAATGCAAGTTTTATGACTCCAAAATCATAACTGCTTTGAAGTCAGTTGGAGTCACGTGACAACTTCCAATCAAAATTGATTTCATGTGTCTGCAATTGACTTCAAATCCCCAATTGACTCCAAATGACTTCAAGTGACTTCAATTTATCTCAAATTAATTGACTGCAAGCGACTAAATGTGACTTCAAGTGACTCCAAATATATTCAAGTAATTCTAAGTGACTTCAAAACAGTTATGATTTTGGAGTCATAAGATTTGCATTCCCATGATTTAAAAAAAAAGATTGCATTCCCTTGACTCAAAATGAATTTTCTAAATGAATAATAAATTGGCGACTCCAATAAAGACTTCGAACTGCATTTTTTTATCTGGAGTCAAATATGTTATATAATAACTGCAATGAAAAATTGTTATTCATTTGTGACTTATACCCTCAACTAATTGCATTCTTTTACAGCTCTGGCAGCCAGCAAGTCACCAGTGCAGCTATTGGGAAATACAGAAAGAGAAACGAGATTAGAAAGTTTAAAGACAGTAGTAAAATACTAGAAAAGCCTAGTAAAGTATGACGGAAGATCTCATAAAGGGCGATGAGGTTAGAATGAAGAAGACCTAAAAAAAAGACTGAACCAGATACATGTATCCTGAAAGAGAGAGAGACCAGTTCAAAAAGAAAAGAGATGAAGAGTAAGATTGAAAAAGAGAGAATATCAGAAAGGGGAGAAGATCACAAGGAAAAGGGATTGTAAAGAGAGAGGCGATCCGAATCTGAAAAGAGAAAAGTGAGAATGTCGGAAAGGGGAGAAAATCGGAAAGGGGAGAATTTCAGCAAGAGACAAAAGATAAGGGATAGAAAAAGTTTGGAAAGGGCTGAAAATCAGAAAAGGGGGAAAATCGGAAAGCGAAGAAGATCGGAAAAAGGAAAATATTGAAAATGGGAGCAGAATGGAAGAGGGGAAAATCAGAAAAGGAAGATCGCAAAAAGACAATGGATCTCAAAGAGATTTGGAAAGGAAGAAGAGAAGGAAGGAAAAACGAGAGAAAAGTAGAGAAGCTCGGAAAAGGTCAAAAGATCGTAATAAGAGAAAATATTGAAAACTAAAAAGAGATCGGATGGTAAGAAAATAAGTAAAAAAATTAAGAAGATCGAAATGGGGAAAAGATCGGAATTGATGGAAAGAACAGACCATAAAGACCTGAATTTCGGGAATGAAGTAAGATCGTAAAGTAAAGAAGATCGGAGAGGGGATAAGATCGGATTTGAAAGAATCTCGGTTTACAGAATAGGAAATATATTTTCTTGAGAAAAATTCCAAATGCAGAAAAGATCGGAAAGGACGAAGAGATCGTGAAAAGAGGGGCAACGGAAATATGAAAATATCGGTAAGCGGAAAAAGATAAAAAATGGAAATGATTGTTAATTTAAAAAGAAAACAAGATCGAAAAGAGATCATCATCAAAAAGGAAAGAAGATCAGAAAGGGGTAAGAAGAGATCGAAATCGTGCGAAAATCGAATTTTCAAAATTTTGGAAGAATTTTATTCAGTTGTATAAGAGTTTTCCTGAAACTTAGAAGCTTTGTTCACTGCATAAAATTTTTTTTTGTAATGCAACTCGCATAAACTGATTTTTTTATTATAAATTATGGGATCGTTCATGTTCATGATACCATAATGATAAAAAAAACAAAGAGGAGAGATCGGATAAGGCCGAAGATCGGAAATAAAGAAGATCGAAATGTGGAGAAGAAGATCGAAAATGAAGACAGATCGGAAAGGCCTAAAGTTCGGAAATCAGATATGATTGGAAAGAAAAAAAGATCAGAGAGGGTAGAAAATTAAAAAGAAAAAATATTTTCTTGACAAAATTTTAGTTGTTTTGATATTTATTTGTATCATCGTTTATTATCATAATTTTCATTCAACTTTTAGTTGTTTCAAAGGGCTTTAGCAAAAAGCCACCAACGGACATTATTATTCGTCAAAGCTTTAAAATCGTTTTAAAGATTTTCGAGAACGTTCTATATTTTTAAAGATGTTGTATTGTCAAGTCATTTTTTAATGCTTTTCGTCGTGTGGAACTTTTAGTGCGTTAAGCAACGGCTTGACTTCAGAGCACCCACAAATATTTCTTCGAGTACCTGCTGGGATTGGGTGTTATTATTAAATTGGGTATGATTTTGGTTAGGTGGTACAGATATTTAGACCCACAATAATTTGAACAATTTGGTTTTAAAGGTGCTATGTTTCGAGAAATGCTTTAAGATCAAAGTAATAAAGATCGTAATCTTCTTACAGATTTTAAAACTAAGAAGTTTAAACAAATTTTAAACTTAAATTAAATAATTAAAATTACACTCTAGTTATACACATGGAAGGTCATGCTAATCTTTACGCTGATATGGCGAACGGACAAGCAAACATGAAGACCATCATTACTAGACAATAACATTTTCATTATAAAATAATTTCTTCAAACAACAAGTAAAAAAAAAAACTGAAAATTATGATTTTATCATTGCTAATAAGAATTAATTACCCAGAAATAATTTGTTCATTTTCAGTTGAATTTGTTTTTTTTTTTTTTTTTTTTTTTTTGTATGTTTACAAGTAAATTAAATTTTTAATTAAACTAGAAAACAAAAAAATTAAAACAATAAAACCAAAAAACAAACAATAACTAGCCACAATTATGCTGAAGATAAGTATTTAAAAAAAAAAAAAGAACTCACCATCTCTATGTATGTAAATATGTACTGAAATTTATTATATGTAAATGACTTTAAATTAACAGACCGAAATCAAGTGAATATAATAATTGAGGTTAACCAAATTGCGGACAATGTAACGCAGTTCAATTGTGACATTGGTAGAAGAAAACTGTGCGGGTCACATACACAATCACACAAGAACAAATAAACACACAAACTCATACATACACACACATAAAACAAACACAGATAGACATATAGAGATATAGAAACAAATAAATACACGCCAACTAAAAAGTCACCTTGATTAAATTGACGTTTTTCACCTGTCTAACACTCTAAATATTGCTGATGATGATAATGATGTTATTATTGTTGTTGTTGTTGTTGTTGTGTTGTTGATGATAATAATGACCTACTATAATGATGACGACAATTGCAGCTGAAGCGTTATGAGGAGGAAAGAAGTGAGGAAAACGAATGGATGGATGGATGGAATGAGTGGCAGTTGTCCACTTTACCTAATGTTATTGAATTTCTATATAAACTGAAAATGTAAATATATCTTTGCTTTTGTTGTTTTTTGTGTTATTGCTGTGTTCGAACTTCAATTGCATACCTTGAATTTAACGTACGAAAAAATAAATTAAATCATTATATAAGGATATTTTATTTCATGTTTTTGGTTTCCTTGTGATATTTATTTATCTATCGAGAGACTATGACAAATATTTATCAATCATTTAATTATAAGGAACGAATCCTATACTATTTTTTTTGTTTTTTTTTCTATTCTATTTTTATGAAGCTTAGTTTTGTTTTTTTTTGTGTACTAGAATAGTTCAGATACATTTGCCCTCTTGCCTTCCATTCCTCTGATCCAAATAAGTCCTGAACTGAAGTTGAGAGTATTCATTTTTATTAGTGATTAAGCTAGTGGAAATATTGTGTTTTCATTTATAATATATTTCCAATTTTGAGATGCAGCGTGGTTTACCGTTAGCCGTAGGTTTCGGCGTTACATCGTTCAGCTTCTATTTGTGTTTTAAAATAGGTATCTCGCTTAATGAAAATTTTTCAAATCCAAAATGATGACAAATAAATATTTCAAAATAAATGCTTAAAATATAGTTCAATATCACTAAAAATCAATCAATTGTTTTATTTTAATAATTTTTTCGCTGTAAATAAGAAAAATTGCAGTCGATACTATGAAATTTACCTTGCGGTTAAATTGCGGCGGCGCGCCCTCTCGTGTAACCTTTCAGAGCGCGCCCTCCGAAGGGATAAAGAAGTAGCTGACTTAATAGTGTAATTACTACTACCAAAGTAGTCTCAGTATCTCTAAACGAGATATCTGAGCATTTCAAGGTACACCTGTATTGGGTACCAGGCACAACATTCCCCGTAATCAACATAGCTAACAAAAGGTGTAGAGAAACGTACACGTGCTCTCACACAAAACTTATCTGGCCGTCCTACAACCCCAAGAGGTCAAATTCTCTTGCTTCACTAAATAGATCTTCTATTAGCAACACTGTAGCAATAATCACTGGACATTGTCTGATCGGCAGATTGGGACTACCTTTAAATGACTTCTACAGAAGCTGCCTAGACGAGGAAGAGGAGAAAACTACTCTCCACTTTCTCTGTAACTGTCAAGCGCTTGCCACACGTAGACTAAAATCTTTAGGTCAATCCTTCTACAGCAATATAGCTGACCTCGAATCTGCAGACATCAGAGATTTGGATAAGTTTATTAAAATCACAAAATGGTTCAATTCTACTTAAGTTATTTAGCTTACTGTGAATCTGCTGGCATCAGGGATTCCACAGTTTAAAGTTCATTGTAAGATTAAGGAATTGTGGATAAGCCACGTGGTATTACAACGGACCTTATTGGCCCTAGTAGGTCTTATTATCATAGGACAACAACTCTAACCGAACCAAATCTATGTGTGCAGCTTTTTTCAATGCTGTTAACTCACCCTACCAAAATTGGTTCAATTTTTCCAAACAAATGAGAGAAAGTTGATGCAGTTTAATAGGTGAATGGTTACCGATTTTTACCTGTATGTGCCTCTTTGAAACCTTTGGAACAAACAAGGATTTCGAGTCATCTTCACAGGCTATAACGAAAGTAAAAACTTTTCTTCCGATTTATAAAATAGATGTGCAAGAACTATGGCATCTGGTTTGTGTCAAGGATGACATTTCGAATGCAGTTACCGAAGAAGGTTAGGGTCTTCGCTGTTTCATTCACTAACCGGGAATCAAACCAAAATATCACTAACTGAGGTGGTCTCTGTGTATTATTTTTATTTATTTATTTATTTATTTATTTATTTATTTCATTGAGTCAATGGAAATTATATAAAATTCCTTACAGACAAAAACAATAGTAACTTAAAATTAATTAAAACTAAAAATAGATTTAAGACAAGCTTAAGGATAGAATTCATTAAGTAGGTTCTTAAATGAAACTTTAGTAACCGAGAAATCTAAAACCAAGGAATTAGAAATAGAATTAAACTCAGTTAAGGCTCTAGAAATAGGAGCAAAAGAAGCATAATTTGATCGTCGCAACCCAACATAAAATAAAGCTGAATGACGCAAATCTCTTGTTGGAATATTAAAATTGATTAGTTCTAGAAGAGCAGGACAATCAACAAAACCAACAATGATGTCATAAACAAACATGAGAGACAAGATAGTTCTTCTGTTGTTCAAGGACTTTAGATCGATGAGCATGCAACGAGCATTGTAAGAGGGAATGGGCTCGGAAAAATGAAGACAACGCAATGCAAATCGAATAAAGACTTTTTGAATCCGCTCAAGTCTATTAATATGACAGAGATAATGAGGCCTCCATATAAATGCTGCATATTCTAACCGAGATCTTACTAAGGAAGTAAACAGTATTTTGAGCGTAAAAGGATCAGAAAACTCTGAACTATTGCGACGGATAAAAGCTAACATAGAATACGCTTTAGGAATGATACAATTTAAATGTGGAACAAAAGAAAACTTCACATCGAAAACAACCCCAAGATCTTTTATTTCACTCACTGATTTTAAGGTAGAATTGGCAATGTGATAAGATGTAGGGATAGTATTATGAACTTTGGCAAAAGTCATATGGGAACATTTGTTGATATTGATTTATTTTACTATCATACTAAGTAATTTCTCTATTTTGCTAAACATCACCGACCAAATTACCTTCAATCCACACAGGACACTAGTTAAAAAACAAAAAAACTTGTATAACAACAAATCACAAACAATAATTTTTGATTTTCATTTTAATTGAATTTAATCGATTTCCCTAATGGTATGAGAAAAAGTTGGAAGAAGAAGCTAAAGAAACTAAAACCCAGCAAAGACACAAAAAAAGAAAAAACAAAAGAAAATATCAACAAAATGAAACCAGAAACTAAATCAATAATATAAGTTAGAGTGAGAGAGGAAGAGAGAGTAAATACATACATACATCTCTGGCATATATACGCAAAAATTTACGATACACAAGGTGTGCAGCATAACAAGGCAACACTGATGGTTTTGCTAAGAGACTAGGTGGCTGACAAGCTGGCTGACAAAGTGGCTGACTGTAGATGACAACAACAATAGCATTAATAACAATAAAAACAACATGCTATGGTTTTTCAGAGAGGGCACTTAAAAACCGATGAAGACAAGATTATAGGCAAACATCCTGAATGGTCATTGAGAGAGATTTTTATTCTTTTTGAACAGCAGAAGAAGCAGCAGCAGTCATCAGCACAGCAGCAAGGACATGGTTTATAAGTGTGTGTGTACATAAGCATATAGATACACATGGACAGTTAGAAGGATGTGTCCTTCTTCAAGGTGTTTGCATAAAAATCTAGGCATACATGAATGAACATATGTAAATACATCTACATACACTGTTCAATCTATGGGAAAGTTAATTAAAGTCATTTTCTTTTGGTGTAATATTTCTATACACACTTAAAATAACGCACAAAAAATAAATGAGCTACTAGATATTGAAGTTAGATATCTGCACTTCCTTTAGAAAAATAAGAAAGCAAATAAGTATTTACAAAAGAAAAAAAAAACTTGAAAGTTGGTTTTATTTATTTATTATTATTATTTTTTTTTTATTTTTTAATTCAACGAAACACCTACTTTGTTTTCATCCATCATAATTATGTATGTTGGTATATGTAGGAAAATAAAAAAAAACATGTAAATTAGTTTAGTTTATTTATTATGCCCAACGCAGTATTTTGTAATAAAGGTTCCAACTACCACCACTACTTTCTAATTGCAAACACCTTAAATCATTTTAGTCACAAACCAAACAATAAAAATATAAATAAAAGCAAATAAATTTATTTGCCATTGTTTTAAAACTAATAACAATTGCTGTTGCTTGAGTTAGAGAGTTAGAGACTAAGTTCGGGGTCCGGTTTTTCATTTCGAGCATGTAATTCATTTGGACATTTGGAAAATGAAATGAAATTATATTATGATCTATTACGAATTTCAAGCTCTTGCAACTAACGCAAGCAACAAACAAATTTTAGCATATTTTATTAATTTAAATAATTCACTTACTTACTTAACAAACACACACACACACACACATATACGCACATTCACTTACATTGTCTGTTTGTCTATTAGATTTCGTATTTAGATAAAATTAGAAGAAAAAGATACATGCGTACACCTCGAAACCCACACACGCACACACGCTCACACATTCAGTATTTGAGTCAGTTGATTTTACTTACTTATGCCGCCCTTGTTCAACGGCCGGTAACGAAGCATCTAACGACTTTGAAAATGCGTTAAGAAAAACAACAAAAACAACAACCAAGTAAGTCAACCAAGCGTCAGAGTGACCGCATCCACCTTTTATTTATTTTTTTAATTTTTTTAATTTTCATTTTTTTTTTTTTATTATTATTATATTTTTCCCTTGTTCAACGCTAATTAAATTCAGTGGAAAACAGCGCATTTACCTAAAAAAAATTATTTTTTTTTGTTGTTGTTGTTGTGTTGTTGAAATGAACTCATGTGTTAGATACTTAGATATGTAGGTACATCTGCAAAATCGAGCGACAAGTGTTTTCAGCAGCACCTATCTACTTGCTTGAGTGTGTAAGTTTAGCTCAGCGGGAACATATTTTCTCCGAACCCAATTGGAAAAACATTTTTTTTTTCAATTTCAGTATATTGAAGTGTGCTGAAGTTTTTCTTTGAGAATTAGTTCTACATCTAGACTCATTAGTGGATCAAAACATGATAAATCCTTCCCTTCTTCCTATCCGATAAATATCTCACCTATTAAAATTATTTTTAGAAATGAAAAGACTTCCTGGCTTTCCAACAACCTTTGGTGCAAGGTGAAGATTTTGGGATAAATTCTTATTGTACCTTTTTGAATGAGTAAGCTGAAATGTCTATTCGCCTGTTAATAACTTTTACATGAAAAAAAAATTAGAAAGCTTTAGAGATTTTTTCAGCAACTTCAGTCGGGCCCACTGAACTAATTGTTCCTTCAAATCATCAACAACGATTATGATGAATGATCTCGTAAGAGAATTTTTATTTCTAAATTTTCACTTCCACCTCTTGAATCGACTTGTGTTTAGAACTAACTCAATTTCCAAGAAATGAGGGAATATAACTTTTTTATAAGAGGAGGAGGAAGAGGCAAGATTAGGTAAATCAAATTAGGCTGCTTACAATGTCTACTTTCCTATGGTGTCCAGTTAAACGCAATATTCCAAATGCCGTCAGCTAGTTTTCTTATAGTATCGCATCATCGTAGTGGCAAAAGAAATGCACATCCTCGTTGATTATATAAATTGCTTTGTTTGCCATTGCTACTTTTGTTTTTAATTTTCTTTTCGCACTACCACATTAACAATATGTTAAATAGTAAATAAAAATACCGTTCCCACTTATTTATCCCTGTTTAATTTCTTCGCAGGGATAGAAATTCCCGCAATCTAAGCGTGTATTGAATTTTTAAAGCGGGTATGCGCGATAAAAGAAACACAGCTAGTAGCAATAATTAAATACAATATACCTAAAGTGGCGAGAGGATGGCTTGGGATTCTAACAATCCGAATCCAAATGAATATAAGCTTAAAACTGATGTATATTCCTCACCCTCATTAAATATTTTTTAATTAAACTTTTTTCAAAACCATGAAAAGTGTAAAAAATGTATCTTCAAAATTTAAATCCGTATTACTTTATATTTTCTTCATAAAAATTACATTAAATTAACTTCTTTATAACCACGGCTATGAAGTAGAACTTGACAATCACCTACAGATGTGTACAAAATAATAGCAGTGCTCAATGATACGATTAAAGAAATATATTCTAAAAAAAAAGAAAATGTTGGGTTTTCATTCTTCATTATTATTTTGTATTTAAATAAAGCGTTTTTTAATATATGATGATATTTTACAAAATATGTGTGAAATAATAAAATTCACTTGTGCAAAAAAATAACAGTATTTTCACATTCTTAAAGTGACAAATTCAAGAAAAAACTGAAACAAAGTAATTAAAAAATCAAATTGTTAGCAAGAACAGCAACTAATCGTCAAGGCATAGAGTCTTCTATTTTTCTGCACTTTTCGTTCGAAATCGCTTTCCATGCTGACTGTACCGCACGCCACAAATCGTTGAGGTTTTTTGGATTTTTCTTCTCGACCGCTTCTTTGACATTCGTCCAAAGGTTTTCAATGTGATTGAGGTCAGGAGACTGTGCCGGCCAGCTCATGACATCAACACCATTCACCTTAAATCAATTTTTCGCTATTTTGCTGGTATGCTTTGGGTCGTTGTCCTGCTGATAAATCCATTTCATAGCATAAGACAAGGTAGTTGAACTCATTACGTCAATGTATAATTTGACATCAATGTTGTTTTTAATCCAATAAATTGGGCCTGTGCCATAATATGAGAAACAACCCCAAACATTTATTTTTGCGCCACCATGTTTTAATGTTTTGGAAACATATTTCGAAGACCAACCGGTCTTTGAACATATTGTCTACGTCCTTTAGAACCGAATAAAACAATTTTTGTCTCATCAGACCGTCAAATATTACTCCATTTATGAACTGGCCAATTTAGGTTGTCTTTTGCAAATTGTAATCTAGCCTGAATATGTTCTGGCTTTAAAAGTGGCACTTTTCTTGGGCTTCTACCGAAAAGTTTGGCATCATTTAGTCTTTTTCTGATTGTTGACGAGTGCATACTAAGCTTAAGTTCGGTTTTTATCTTTTGCGAAGTGAAAAATAAGTTTTCTCGCACCAAAGCTTTAACTTTTCTGGTCTCATGCCTGAAAAGTATCATTTTATGAACTCTCGTTTCAAGTTTTTCTTCCAATTTTTTGGCATTGCTTATCATTTTTGAAGAACAGCAAACAATATCCTGTCTAAATTTATAAGTTTTTCCTTTGGAAAGAAGTTCTTGAATAATCTTGCATCTTTCATCAGTGCAATGCTTCGCACGTCCCATTTTTCCAAAAATTTTAATTGATTTGATTTCAGAGGAAAGTATTTGGATAAAAGCTATTCGCACTCTTCAAAGTATATTAAAATCTGCTTCTTTCATATGACAAAAACTTCACCGACTACCGTTATACTGCACAGCTTTATTTTGCACAGTTCAAAAATTAAATTTTGTGAATCGAATAACGGTATTATTTAAATATGATGACTAGATTGGAAACAAATTAATTTTTAAACTGCTAAGTAGTATTAAACAAAACTTAAGAATGTTCTAACAACTGCATTGCTATTATTTTGCACATATCTGTACATTTTCATACATACGTACAGTTCAATACTTTCAGGGGTCATCTCGTGGAACAAAAAACAGTGTTAATGGGATTCAAGTACAAGTATGGCATACTCAAACCCCAGGATGTTGGCTGATTTGTCGTAAATCTTACGCGATCATCGCAAAATCGCGTATTCAGAAGTTTTTCACGCTGTTGGTCATAATCTGTTATTAAAGTTTTCAAAAACGAAATAGTGGGTCCAATCTGGCGATTGATTTGTCTTTTTTTGTTTACAGATACAGAGGTAAAAAATCGACTGAAGCTGAGTTGACTGAAATTTACTAGTGGTGCAAAAATTTCTTCCAATATTCGCATGAGAAAGAAGAAGAAAACGATGTGATGATAATTTAAGTAATATCGATGATGATGAAGCAAGGCCAGCTCCAAAGAGAGCACGTTCTACCCATTGATATTGATATATGAGGCATTTCATATGAAGCGGACAACGTAAAAAAAATGTGAAGTTCTGAAATTTGGCCTAATTGAACTTCTAGAAAATATGAATGTGGACACACAATTTTTTTTTGTGTATGAAGTTTATTTGCCAAGTTATGGGTTTTTAAAGAAATGACGTAAAAAGGATTTTTCAAAAGTATTTTTAAAATCAAACAAATTTACAATAAAATATTGAACTTGGTTATTTAAATAGGAAATTTACTGTTATTTTCAGTTATGGAATCAGACCGGAAATTACAATTTTTTTTTTACACCAAACCGGAAGTAAAAGTTTAAAATCAGAATTTTTATAACTTCGACCATTTAAAAAAAAAAAAGTATTTAAGTAATGCCCTTAAAGTGTAAAAATGGGATCTGCTTTAGTTTAGGAGATACATGAACTAAAGTACATAGCTACCACGCTCAATGCGACACCTATGTATCTATCTCCTAAACTAATGTAGATCCCAGTTTGAAATTTTAAGAGTATCATTTACATACAATGTTTTAAGCTAAATTCTGAAAATAATTTTTTTTTTTTTTAAATGGTCGAAGTTATTAAAATTCTGATTTTAAACTTTTAAAAAATTGTAATTTCCGGTTTGATTCCATAATTAAAAGGAACAGTAAATTTCCTATTTAAAATATCATGTTCAATATTTTATTGTAAATTTGCTTAATTCTAAAAATTACTTTTAAAAAATCCATATTTCAATTACGTCAATTCTTTAAAAAAACCCATAACTTGGCAAATAAACCTCATACAAAAATAAAAAAAAAATTATTATTTTCTGCCGGTTTCGAATTTCAACGAATTTCAGAACCTTACTTTTTTTTCGTTGTCCGCTTCACATGAAATGCCTCATATGTCAATTTAAATTTTCATTTCTTTAAAATGAAATGGTAAACCCAAAATTCAATGGATGTGTTTTCGATCAAAAGTGCTCAATGTATTTTTATTTCATTCATGAAAATTTTCAGGCTAGAAAAGAATACATTTAAAAAATGGACAAAAACTGAGATAAAAGTGCTGTGTAATAAGTATTGGCGCAAATTTCTTAAAAACAATATTATTTTTGAAAATTTTAGCAGGCTTGAGATTAACAACGTAAAAAACCACTGGTAAGTTTTCCGACCAATCAACCGCCATTCTTGATTCGCCATTTTATTTTTGAAAATTCGCGATCAGCAACATGAAAAACTCCTGTAACCAAAATTTCTAATATATAAAACAACGTATTATATTTTTTTACCATCTTTTCATCACACCTAACCAAGCGGAAAAAATTCAAACGCACATAATTTTAATTACCGAGCTAATCTGAACAAATCCATCCGGGGATTTGACTTGCATTTGAATCCCATGAAGACCATTTCTTGTTGTGAATTTATTGTTGCAGTGTGTAATTCCTATTTATAACGTTTCTAAGCATGAGTTTACACTTTCATCAATTGTTTCAATAAAAAAAATGTCGGAAAATGAATTTGAAGTCCTATTTGATTGCCGCCTGCTTAGATTACTAGGTTTAATTCAAATCAATGTGAGCTAGTTAAAAAATGTTTGAATCTTTGAAGTGGCTACCAAACCGAATTCAAAAGTTACGGTATATTTGTTAATTCAATCAGAGAGAAAAAAAAGCTGATTTTCTACTTTGCTGAAGAAACAAAAAAAATTTTAAAATTTGTTTAAAATGTAAAGTAACTAGCCCTAAAAGAATAGTTTTCTATTAAAAATCCATTTTTGATCCACTATTATAAGGGCCTTTGTTCCTCCCTGGAACCTTAGGAACCATATATATACAGGGTGACAATTGTAAAGTGACGCAAGTTTAATACTCTGCAGCAAGCTTTGCCATTTACCGTTACTTTAATTTAAAAAGCAAATTCATTCATCATTGGCTTTGCTTTTAATTTCATTTGAATTTTTGTTAGTACATTTTGAAATTTCCATAAAAATGGACAAGGAAAATATTCGTCGTGAAATTATGAAATTTCATTTGCAAATTATAGTAGCCGTCAAATTGCAAAGGCTTTAAATTTGTCAAGTCGTACGGTAGACCGAGCTATTATTCGATATAATGAAACTGGGGGTTTTGGAGATAGAGACCGGGGAAAATTTTCAACAGTTGCCACTACTGGTTTAACAGAAAAAATTCGTAAACGAATCAAACGAAATCCAAGGCGCTCAATGAGAAAAATCGCTAAGGAAGTGGGAGTAAACCGTGAAGCAGTGCGAATCATTGCAAAATCAAAGCTTAATCTTAAGCCGTACAAGCTCCGAAAAGCTCAAGATCTGACACAAAAAAAAGAAAGATTTGCGACTGCAAAGATGCAAGGCGTTGCTACGCTCCTCCGTGTTAAAAAATGTTGAAAATATCTTGTTTACAGATGAAAAAGTTTTCACGGTTGAACAACATTTCAATGCGCAAAATGACAGAATGTGGCTAACATCATCATCGCAACAAAGTAGGACTGTTGGCCGAGTTCAAAAGCCAGCTTCCGTTATGGTATGGGCTGGAGTCTCCGCTAATGCCAGAACCCCTCTAATATTCGTTGAAGAGGGTGTTATAATTGACCAGGTTGTTTATCGGAGCATTTTAAATGAACATGTTCTTCCCTGGGCCCAAGATACATTTGGAAATGAAAACTGGACTTTCCAGCAAGATTCTGCACCTTCCCACATGGCAAAATTAACGCAAACATGGATGAAAGACAATTTTTCTGGATTCATAACATCTCAAGAATGGCCACCATACTCCCCAGACTTGAATCCAATGGACTACTCTATTTGGAGTATTTTAGAGAGTAAGGCTTGTGCATCTCAACATCACAGTCTGGAGTCGCTGACAAATTCATTAGAGAAAGCCTGGACTGAAATTGATCAGGAAGTCCTGCGGCGAACAGTCCTACGATCGATCCGGATCGATTGAAGGCATGTGTGCAGGCTAAAGGAGGTTATATTGAATGAGGTGGGGTTCAAATGAATGCTTATATATTCAGCAATGTTAACACTTAATTGTACTTAATGGAAGTACGTACTTTTGAAAATAAGTGCTGAAATGTGTGCGTCACTTTACGATTGTCACCCTGTATATATATTGCAAGGGCCTATGAAAGGGTAAAATTAGCTCAAACTCGCTGTTCCTGTTATCGGATACACACATCATTTAAAAAATTACCTACCGGTACAAATTCTTAAACACAATATTTAAAGTAGTAATAAGTGTAATAAAAAATACCCAAAGCAACATAAAGAGTTTCTTGCCTTAGTTTAATACAAATTAAACATTAGAATACACCAAAAATTTACATACTTGCCACAAAAGAAATTAGCTACTGTCAAATGCAAACATACAAAACTCAGAGCGGCAAGGTGGTATTACAATAATGCGAACATCCCTCCCTCACATTTATAGGTAACATACAAATAGAGTTTACACATTGAGAGGGCGTTGTTATGCATTTTGTCTGCTCTAGTGTGAATGAAGGTATGCGTGTACAACACCATGAGGTCAGCGGCAGTTGTGGTTTGCTCACTGCATGTGTAAATCAAACATACTCGTATCCACTTCCGGAGTTGCGCATGAAATACAACAACAGTGACGGTGGCACATAGACGACAACGACGACGACGACCGTCGATATGTCGTGCGTAGTCGTTTTAGCGTTAATAGGAAAATTGGAAAAACAATGAGAGTATCTATGTACAATTTCATTGTGCGGCAATCAAGGTAAATGCTCAATTAGCATTTGTGAATATGTATATATGCATGAGTGTAATACAGAGGCCATCTAAATACATATACGTATGTATGTAAAGCATAATGGAGCAAGAAAACCAAACAATTTTGTAGCGGTGACAAAGAACTTTTCAACTACTTTAAAATCTTGCTTTGTATATTAATTCATGAGGTAAATATTTAACCCATTATCAAGCAAACAAACAAAATATAATCCAATCAATGCTTCTGTATTTTTGATGTTCTAACATTCACGGCATTCATTGGTGTTTGGCACGCGTCAACTTCTCACGCCTGTCAAATTTGATTGGTCCCTACACACACTCACGTATGGGATATACCATACAGCATGTGCGCTTGCTTTGCCTACAAAACCGTGATTTCTTTTACTTATGAAAATTTAACGCAACTCATTGTTTGGGTTAAAAATAACTAAGCAGACAAATCAACAAAAAAAAAACAAAATAAAAAAAACAAATCCAAAACAACAAGTGTCATTCTTCATTTCCCTCTAATCATTCGTCATTTGACAGACGTTATGATCATCATTATCATCATCTTCACTACACCACCATCAACATGGTCGCCATGATAATGTTGACGTTCTGACATCATTATCTGGCGCACTGACAACAAAGCACACGCTGCGGGTTAAGTAGAAGGTAAAACAATAATAACAAAAACAAATGCTAGACGTTACCCCCGAATGAAGCCAATCAAAAAGTCATCATCGAGTCATGATCGAGGCTGCCTAGAATCACAAATATATAATAGAAAATTCAAGTTACTGAGCGTCGGATTCGGATTGTTTAGAGTGAAAGGCGCATGCGTGATTATTTTGTAAAAGTCATCACAAATGAATACCAACCAACCAATATCCAAAAGAAAGGGGGACGGACGTTCCTGCATAGCAATTATTTGAATATCTCTTTACTTATTTAACTTTTTTATGAGATATGTTGGTATGCCTACTTGAAGCCCAAATCAACATGAGCTATCTCTTTGTTTTCTTTGTTGTTCAAGTTGTCATAATTTTGTAATTAATATTTGGGTATTAATTTCTTGAAAAGAAAAAATTATTTAGTTACACGTGTTAGTTCAATCAAAAAAAGCAGACAAATTTAGAGAAAAATCAATTAATTGATACTGACTATTTGGAATTTTTAAGCATAATTATTTTAATAAGCTTTGAATAAAACTTTTCAAACCGTTAGAACAATTATTGCTTCAGCAATTTAATCTTAGACTTAGAAAGAATTTCGTGACGATTAAGTATTTTGATTATTTGAGAATTTTCTACAGTTAATTTTCATACAATACTATTACAGTTACAGGTAAAGACAATCACTCAAATTTTTTAAAGTGTCAGATAGGAGATATCGAAATATGAAAACCAATTACTTACTTCATCACACGACATTCTTTGTAAATAGAGTGTAATAATAATGCCATATTATAGAGAAAAACTTGATTTCTAGGTTAAAACTATTAGCTGGACTCTTTGTAAGTTGGAAAAAATCAAAAGCCCTCAACAATTATTACGCTCTTGTTTGTTATGCCGGCCATTTGAATCGACTGAGAGGAAAATCTCAACTTTGATAAGGCCAGAGTATTCGGATTCTGCAGTTCCTCTCAAAAATGTGAATGCATTTTAAAATTTTCCAACAATTTATAACAATTAAATAAACTTCTAACACATCATTTTGAAATTTCAAAGTCAAATTATAAATGTCCTGCTTTTTGGTGTGATTTTTGTTATATTTTTGTGTTTGACTTTTGGATCAAGATTTGAGTATTTTTTTGAGTCTGAATTATATTCAAAGTTTAAGTCTGAACTTTGGTCGGAATTTGATTTGATTTTTGGTTTGAATATCTTTCTAAGTTTGATCGGAATTTTAGTCTGAATATCGATCAGAGATTTGGCAAAAAATTTTGTCAATTTTTAATCTGACTTGCAGTTGGATTTTCGGCCAAAATATCGGTCTGAGTTTTCGTCTGAATTTCAGTTTCAGTTTCTATCAGTTTTTAACATGCGTTTTTTTTCTGAGTATCGGTCTGAGTTAGGTCTTCAATTCAGTCTGAGCTTCTCTCTGATTCTCGTCTAATTTTTGGTATAAATTTTGTCTGAGTTTGATGCTTTGAATTTAATCTGAATTTATTTTAAATTTAGACTGAATTTTGTTTTGATGTTTGGCTTAAATTTTCGTTAAATTTAGTTGGAGTTTTAGTCTGAGTTTTGGTCTACATTTGAACTGAATTTTACTTGAGTTTTGGTCTGAATTTAGTTTGAGTTTCATTCTGATTTTTGGTCTACGTTTGAACTGAATTTGACTTGAATTTCGGTCAAACTTTGGTTTGATATTTGATTTGAGTTTCAATCTGACTTTTGGTCTGAGTTTGAATGGAGTTTTTGTCTGAATATTGGTTTAAGTTTTGGTAAAAATTTAGTCCAATTTTTGGTTTGACTTTTGCTTTGAGATTTCGCCTTAGTTTCGATTTGATTTTTGGTCTGTAAATCAGTCTAAACTTTATTAGGATTTTTGGTCTTTTACGTCTGAATTTCAGTTTGATTTTAGTCTGAGTTTTAGTGAAAATACGTTTGTTTCTTACTCTGAGTTTTGAGCCAAATATCGCTCTGAGTTTGGTCTTTATTTCAGTCTGAGTTTTGTTCTGATTCTCCTCTGATTTTCGATATGAAGTTTGTCTGAGTTGTACGGTTCGAGTTTAATATGAATTTATTTTCAATTTAGACTAAATTTTGTTTTGATGTTTGGTCTGAAGTTTGGTTTATGTTTTCTTTGAATTTTTCTTTGAATTTCGGTCTGATTTTTGGTCTACATTTAACTGAATTTAACCTCAATTTTTGGTTTGAACTTCAATCTGACTTTTGGTCTGAGTTTGGACAGAATATAGGTTTGAGTGTTTGCAAGAATTTGTTGCAATTTTTGGTCTGGCTTTCGTTCTGAGTTATAATCTGAGTTTGGATCTAAATTTTGATCTGAATTTTAAACCGTAAATTCTTATGAATTTTGGTCGCAGTTTTGGTTTGGTTTTCATCTTATTTTCGGTCTGATTTTTTCTGAATATCGGTCTGAATTTGGTCCGACTAACGATGTTAATATCGGTCTAAGTTTTAGTGAGAATTTGATCCGAGGTTTAGTTTAAATTTTCTTTGAATTTCCGTCTGATTTTTGATCTTCATTTGAACCAAATTTAACCTGATTTTTTGGTTTGAACTTCAATCTAACTTTTGGTCTGAGTTTGGACAGAATATCGGTATGAGTTTTGGCAATAATTTGTTAACATTTTTTGGTCTGGCTTGAGTTTTGATCTGAGATTTGGTCTAAATTTTGATCTGAATTTCAATTCGTAAATTAGTCTGAATTTTGGTCGGAGTTTCGGTTTGGTTTTCGTCTTATTTTTGGTCCGATTTTGTCTGGATAACGGTCTGAATTTGGTTCGACTATCGATGTTTATATCGGTCTAAGTTTTAGTAAGAATTTGATCCGACTTTAGGTCTTAATATCGGTCTGAGTTTTGGTAAGAATTTGGTCAGAATTTTTGTCTGAAATTTTAATTGCTTTGCGATTTAATATTTAATTTGGTCTAGTCTGCTTTGGTGGTCCACATTTTATATGTTCTGCAATTCACTTTTCTTACTATATATATAATAGTATATCCCATAAAACTTTCTACCTTCGAATTTTTTCACAACCATGCGCTTCGCCAATCCCAACCAAACCTTACACATACTTATCTTATTGCTTAATAAAGCTTTCTTTAAAAAATTACCCGAAAATGGGGGAGCGAAACCAAGTCGGCGTGGTGCCTCTTTTAAAGCTATCCGAAAACTTGAGATAAACTCCGAATATACAAACAATTACTTAATATGATGAACTTTGAAGGTTCCTCATGAATTTCCATACATCAAATCATGAATTCAATGATTTTGAAATTTTCGCTTTGAAATTTAAATTTTTTTTAGAATGGTCGATTTATGGTTGAAATGAAATCAACATTAAAATTCCATTCTGTAATTGATCGCGATAGAGATGTTGTACCAATAAAACTTAAAACCATATGAGTTCAACTCTTTACAGAATGAAGCCAATTAAAACGCTTATCGCAAGATGAGCATCAGTCATAAAAGTCAGAAATTTGTTGCCCAAAAAACAAAACAAAAAAACAAAAAACTAACAAAAAAAAAAAGTGTGAATCAATTAAACTTGCGATCTAATGAGATGAGATGTGTATTAAAGATACAGGGTACCAAAAAAATGTTTGACATATCAAAATAATTTGGTTTTATCATAGTAAATATAGTGGCGGCTCGGCGCCAAAATGTAAGTTCAAAAGTCATAAAAATGTTTCCATTCGGTAAAAAGGTGAAAGGTAATAAAAATTGCATCATGATTCTATTTAACAATGTATAAAATAAAACAACAACTCACATTTTATGTTTAGATAATTGTTAAAAATGTGTTTTCATATAAAAAAAAAAAAAACAAAAAGGAACATCAAATCATATTTTGTTGACCACAAGAAAAAACAAAACACCGAAACTAAAAAAAAGAAAAACAATTACCACTCTAAACATTTTACCATCACTTCATATTTGCCGTTGTGGTAGTTGTTGTTGGTATGATATTTGGCCCGCATATTAACTTATATACAACAAATAATACGAGTACTCACTCACTCATTCGTTCACTCAATGACTCGCTTTCGCTCGCCATACGTGGCATGTCGTACGTCGTCAATGCAAAAGAATGAGAATGATTAGTTATAGTTGTCAACTTTTGACAAGTGTTGTCATCTGAACTGTCAAACATTTTATTTTATTTTTCGTTATGCTTGTTGTTGTATTTCTTCTATATTTTTTTTCCTTTATTATTTGATAAATTAATTTTCTTCTCTTCATATTGTGGCTCCATATAAATAGTTTTGTTTTACTACTCTTAGTTATATATGACTGTTTGTTTCTATGTTTGTTTGTTGATATTTAGTAGTTGTTGTGTAGTCAATTTCAATAATTTTGTTTTGTAATTAGTCAAATGATTAAGTCTTTCCGGTTTGCATTCGATTTAATTGGTACTGAGAATTGCTTGCTAAATATTGTTAGCAATCATTTTGCTATTTTCAAAGAATCTACAAGTATTTGTTTAGGTACTTTTGGTTATATTGAGATTAAGTATATGTGGTGATTTTGTTATGATCTCATATTTATTGGAAATATAAATGCTTTATAATATTTGTCAGATATCTCGGGCTGAATTGTTGAAACTATTTAATAGGAGTTAGTAAATTTAATGGATTTCTTTTGCAGCACCAGCTGGTCGAATCTAGTGATTGAAATAAGAGTTTTTTGATTTGGCTTAGAGTTTCCATGAAATGTCTGGCATATGAAATAAATAAAATTGAAACAAGTTAATTCGACTACCAAAATATAGTCTATTGAGATAATTTATTTAATAAAATTATTCAGTTAAAATTTTATTAAAGTGAAAGGGGAAAAGAGAAAAAAGTCACTGCAAATTAAACACTGTTTTAAGTCAGATATAATAATAAAAAAGGGCAAAGTTTCAGGACTGGTAAGTCCCTTCGAAAAACCCCGAGAAACACAGATCGGTCTACCAGTGGAGGGTCTAGGATTTGAGTTTGGGCAGGGACTGATTTTACTATTGGAAGTATGAATGTATAAACTCGTATTTTTTTCGTAATTTGGACATTTATTGTGAAAAAGTGATTATTAATTTATTCTTTAAAATATTGTCCATCGTTAGCCACAACCTTTTCCCATCTTTCTGTTAGCATACGGATTCCGCGTCGAAAGAACTCCTCATCTTTTGAGGCTATCCACGAATCGACCCATTTTTTGAGTTCTTCGAAAGAACGGAAGTGCTGTCCAGCCAGGCCATGTGTCATCGATCGGAACAAGTGGTAATCAGAAGGAGGAATGTCTGGAGAATACGGCGGGTGGGGTAGCACTTCCCATTTCAGCGTTTCCAAGTATGTTTTTGCTTGCCTTGCAACATGCGGCCGAGCATTGTCGTGCTGAAGAATAACTTCGTCGTGTGTATTCTCATATTCTGGCCTCTTATCCTTTAATGCTCGGCTCAAATGCATCAATTGTAGTCGGTAGCGGTCGCCAGTGATCGTTTCATTCGGTTTCAACAGGTCATAATACACGATACCTTTCATATCCCACCAAATACACAGCATGAGCTTGGATCCATGGATGCATGTCCGGGCGGTCCCATGATTTTTTACGCTTTGGGTTATCGTAACGTATCCACTGTTCATCGCCAGTCACAATACGATGCAGAAAACCCTTTCTTTTCTGTCGTTCAATCAGCAGTTCACATGTGAAAAATCGTCGTTCGACGTCTCTCGGCTTCAATTCGTACGGCACCCAATTTCTTTGCTTTTGAATCATATTCCCAATGCTTTTAATCATTTAGAAATGGTTAATTGATCAACTTCTAAAGATTCTGCAAGTTCTTGTTGCGTTTGACATGAATCTTCTTCGAATAATGCCTTCAATTCTTCATCTTCGAACTTTTTCGGGCCGCCTGAACGTTCCCTGTCTTCAACATCAAAAACATCACTTTTGAAACGGGCATACCACACCTGACACATTCTAACGTCTATAGCACAGTCAGGATAAGCTGCAGTGAGTAAACGATGTGCTTCAGTTGCGTTTTTCTTTAAATGGAAGAAGCAAATTAAAACTTCCCGCAAATGTTGTTTTGTTGGCACGAAATTCGACATTTTCAGCTATATTAAAACACTTTTGTAAAATTATGAAAATTATTTGACAAATCAATTCTCATAGTATTTTTGGCGCTCTTCGAGATAGAATAGCTGTCAATGTCAAAAAAATGGCGCGTATGATAGATATGAAGTTAGTCACAATTACGAGTTTATACATTCATACTCCCAATAAATTAAAGGATAAATTTTTAGACTTAAAATTGATCAAAACCCTGACCTAGACCAAAAACTAGTGCAAAAATGGTTTCAATGTTCACACCAAAAATATTGGCCAAAAATTAAAAGATAACTGGAACAAAGCTGAGACAAACATTCAAACTAAAATCGGATAGAAATTGAGGCGGATATTTCGAACAAGTTTCAAACAAAAATTCAAACACTTTTTTTCAAATCGAAGTTCAAACCAAGAAAAGGACCAAATTCGGATCGAAAATCTGGATCAAAATAAGACCAAATTCAGACCAAAACCTTGATTAACTCATTATTGCCCAGCCGGTATGTTCACTTACCTATGACTTGTCTGAAGGATTTATATTGCTAAATGATCTATTTTGAATTTTGAGAAAACAATTTGAAGGAAATTTTGATTTCTCTTGAGAAAAAATTTTGATGAAACAATTTGAGAGATTGGGAAGAAGATAGGGAAAATAATAGGACGAGTTGAGAAAGGGTTGGTGGAAAGGGGAAGGAAGAAGAGAAGGGAGAAAGGGTTGAGAAAAATATGTTGGAAAGGGGGGAGAGGAAAAAATTAGTGAATGAGGCGAAAGGGTTAAGAAAGTGAAGGTGGAAAGGGGAGGTAAAGGGAAAAGGAAACATTAAGAAAAGGAAAGGTGGTAAGGGGAAAGGGTGTGTTAAGTTTTTTCATACTTTCAAAACTTATTTTCTTCATTATAAATCAATAATCAAAATGGCTGATTTTTTATTTGACAGGGTTTATTCTCAAGCCTGCTCCTAGAAACTCTCTTCTACATATTTTTCTGTCCCACAAATATAGATAATAAAAATAATAATGAGATATTTATAGTAAATTACAGAAATTTATCATATTTTTCACTATCATACATATGAAAAACTTGAACCAGAATGGGCAAGCACCTAAACTTAATTTCATTTACTTAATTCATTTTTGTAGATGTTCTACGAATGTAACATTAATATATAAAATTTGACTTGTCTTCTTGGTACTAGAATGTGGAATGTATGCATAACTGGTTTATCTTACTCGCGCTGTTTTCTGTCTCGATTGCTGTATTTATTTTGTTAGTCCAGCGCGTAATAATATAATGAACCAACTATAAAAATTATATAAAATCGAACAGAAAGCAAAAAAAAAAAAAAAATAATAATAAATTTTTATTACTTTTTTTTCAGTGTTGTTGTTGTTGTTGTTGTTAGTAGATAGGTATTCATGTACATTAAAAAATGTATAGAGGTAGTATGTAATATACATACAAACGAACATATCAACCTCCATATCTAACTTTAACCAAACCGAAAAAAAAAAACCGAAATGAATTGAAAAAATTAAGTCTCTGTATTTTTGTCATATAATTTGGAATTTGTTGTATTGTTTAGCATCGAGCGAGCGAGAGCAATGGAAAAAACTCTTTGCCTAATATATGTACCATTAGGGGCTTATTAAACAGTAACAACATCACATACATATAAAAGGTACTGATGCATAATAAATGCGTGTATCTTAGATACATATATACAAACAATATGTATGTATGTATGTATGTATCTAAATTGATCGAATTTGGGGACATACGGAATGTATACAGACGACTACATACAAAGACAAAGATAGAAGATGCATAGATACACCAAGTGTTTGTTACTTTTGTTGTTTTATTGTATGTTGGTGATGATGATGATTTGGTGCTCTTGGTGCTGCTGCTGCTGCCACTGTAGATAATGCAGGTAAAGCCGATGTTGGCGTTTTGTGTTGGTTGTTTGCCCTCAGCGTTAAACGTGAGCGCGCAGTTAAAAAAGTCGCCGCTAAAGCAGGTACAATTTTTTTTCTCTCTTAATTTTTTTTTTTTTTGTATTTAGTTTTGTCTTTAATTAAAGGTGAAGTTGAAATACAACAACAACAACAAATCAAGAATTATCGACCAGCAAACAGATGTGGTTGTTGTTGTTGTTGTTGTTTAGAAATCGATCGAAATTAACTGTGCAGTGTACCACCAAATATGACTGACCATGCATACACCCATACCTACACATATATGCGTTTTCTATACACATGTGTGTTTTTGTATATATGTGAGTGTGTGTGTATTTGTGTATCTATTGTGCTAAACATTTCGATTCGATCATTACCTCATAAATAAAAATTCGTTCTGCGTCTCTCCACAAGCATCGCATCCCATCGATGGGAAATAATAATAGTTAGAATAAAACTTAAATTAAAAAAAAAAAACAAAAAACGAAATTCTTTGGGAATACTTTTTCTTTTAAAAATTGTACTCTTTTTATTTTTTAGGTTTAATATTAAATTTTTTTCTGTATTTCGATTTTTTTATTATTATTTATAATTGCGTTTAAAATTCGTCAATAATAAATATTGGAATAAAATTTCATAAGCAAGCAATTAAATATTTTCTACTTTATTTTACGTAGATATGTAGATATGTATGTAGATATGCAGATGTTTATTGGTTTGTCTTTGAATGAGTTAAAAAAAAAAACAGCAAAAAATGTTGATTTGTGTGTGGTCTCCTCGGCGGGTAATAATAAATTTATATGGAACTATATACTAAGATATGCAGAAGGTCTTAAAAAAGTTTGTGGAGCTCAGCATTTTACTTTAATTGTTTTTTTTTTTTTTTGGAAATGAAGTAAGAGTTGCATATGAACGACCAACACTTATTTTTTAGGTCACAGTTATTTTAACACCTAAAACTTTTTGGAACAAAATTTCAGCTCAGTATGTAACTCTGGTAGTGCAGTTTGGCGAGGCTGTTAGCCAATCGCGCCCACTTTTTAGAATTATCTTTTTCCTGACCCACTGACCCACGGTGCAACAGACATTTTCGGGACTCAACGGAACCTGCCTCATATGAAAGTAAAACCCCAGGTGGGTTTTTGACCCACTTTAACACAATTTTTTTTTACAATGAGTTGAAATTTCCAGTTTTAGTCAAAAATAGTATAGAATGACATGAAAAATCATATGAAAATCTACATCTAACATAAATCTTATCTTCAAAAAACCCATAAGAAAAATGTATAAGGAATCTTTTCTCGTAGCATTTTAACCCTTTAATTTCTATTTATATGGGTCTTTTTGGTCCTTTTTTGAGACATTTCAAAAAAAGTCCCATTTAAAATGGAGTTCAAGGATTAAAAAATCCCAAAAAAAAATTCTACGAAAATTTCATTAAGAGGCACTAAAGACAAGAAGCACCTATGGGTTAAAAGTAAGGCATAAAACTCAACTTAGTTTTGTTGTGTGTGAAACACTCTAACTTTTCAATACCCGCTTTAAAGGAGACTTTTATGGAATTTCTCAAAAAGAACCAAAAAGAGTCATATTGGTAGGAATTAATGGGTTAAAGTATTCTAAGGAAATATTTCTAATAAAATTTTAGTATTGGTTTCTAAAGTTAAGATTTATCCTAAATGTTGTAAATCTATATTTGATATACATCTGCATATCATTTGATATAAAAAAAAATATTGGGAGTATGAACGTATAAACTCGTAATTGTGACTAACTTCATATCTATCATACGCGCCATTTTTTCGGCATTTACAGCTATTATATCTCGAAGAGCGTCAAAAATACTACAAGAATTGATCTGTCAAATAATTTTCATAATTTTACAAAAGTGTTTTAGTATAGCTGAAAATGTCGAATTTCGTGCCAACAAAACAACATTTGCGGGAAGTTTTAATTTGCTTCTTCCATTTAAAGAAAAACGCAACTGAAGCACATCGTTTACTCACAGAAGCTTATACTGACTGTGCTATAGACGTTAGAATGTGTCAGGTGTGGTATGCCCGTTTCAAAAATGGTGTTTTTGATGTTGAAGACAGGGAACGTTCAGGCGGCCCGAAAAAGTTCGAAGATGAAGAATTGAAGGCATTACTGGAAGAAGATTCATGTCAAACGACACAAGAACTTGCAAAATCTTTAGGAGTTGATCAATCAACCATTTCTAAATGATTAAAAGCATTGGGAATATGATTCAAAAGCAAAGAAATTGGGTGCCGTACGAATTAAAACCGAGAGACGTCGAACGACGATTTTTCACATGTGAACTGCTGATTGAACGGCAGAAAAGAAAGGGTTTTCTACATCGTATTGTGACTGGCGATGAAAAGTGGATACGTTACGATAACCCAAAGCGTAAAAAAATCATGGGGACCGCCCGGACATGCATCAACATCAACGGCAAAACCGAACATCCATGGATCCAAGCTCATGCTGTGTATTTGGTGGGATATGAAAGGTGTCGTGTATTATGACCTGTTGAAACCGAATGAAACGATCACTGGCGACCGCTACCGACTACAATTGATGCATTTGAGCCGAGCATTAAAGGATAAGAGGCCAGAATATGAGAATACACACGACGAAGTTATTCTTCAGCACGACAATGCTCGGCCGCATGTTGCAAGGCAAGCAAAAACATACTTGGAAACGCTGAAATGGGAAGTGCTACCCCACCCGCCGTATTCTCCAGACATTTCTCCTTCTGATTACCACTTGTTCCGATCGATGACACATGACCTGGCTGAACAGCACTTCTGTTCTTTCGAAGAACTCAAAAAATGGGTCGATTCGTGGATAGCCTCAAAAGATGAGGAGTTCTTTCGACGCGGAATCCGTATGCTACCAAAAAGATGGGAAAAGGTTGTGGCTAACGATGGAAAATACTTTAAAGAATAAATTAATAATCACTTTTTCACAATAAATGTCCAAATTACGAAAAAAAATACGAGTTTATACATTCATACTCCCAATATGATGAAATGGACCAAAACCCGACTAGAGTTTTACTACCACTAGCTAATACTTTAATATGAAGCAGGTTTCATTGAGGGTAGAAAAAATTTCCTGAAAATTGTTACACCGTGTAAATTATGTATGCAAAACTTCTACTGTTTTTTCTCGCTCTCAATACCAATTTTGAAAAATTTCAGAAAAGTCTCATTTAAAATCGAGTTTAAAGATTAAAATAATCTTAAAAAAATATTCTACAAGAAATTTCGTTAGGGATCACTAAAGACAAGAAACACCTATTTTGATAAGAGTTAATGGGTTAAAATATTCTAAAGAAATAATTCTCGTAAAATTTTAAAATTGTGATGAGGTGGATCGAAACCCAGCTAAGGTTTTACTTGTATATGGCGCAGGTTCAGTTGAGGCCCGAAACAATTTCCTAAAAATTATTGCACAGTGTAATTTATGTATGCCTAAATTTGAAACTTTTGCAAAACTTTTATTGTTTTTTCCCGCTCTCAATGTCAACAATATGAGGCTCAATAAGTACCTATGTGAGTTATGAACAAATCTTAATTTCTATTCTTGATATCAGCTATGTTTCTTCTGGATAATTTGAGGCTGCTCATACTGATTGTATTTATAGAAAAAGTATGTATGTATGTATGGCAATTGGCTTGACACTCCTGTCAATGTAAGGAGATCTCGGTGTCCATTGAGACCGCAAGAGTATAAATACGTATTGGCAAAAGAGATAAGAACGTAACCGCATATAGTTCTGGTAAAAAATCATATGAGAAATCTGTTTTTATAAAACAAAGGGGGGGCAAGGGGTCTTGCCAACCTTTCTTTCTCAACCATCACATTTCTTTTCTGAGATTTGAAACAGAAATAGAAAAATTTCAATGGAAAAATGTTTCAAACAAATTTTGTCAAAAATTTACTTGCTTGATCCACGGGCTTGGAAAGAACAATTAAAATCAATTTTTTTCACCCAGATAGAAATTCAAGAAATATTTTCTTGAGTATGAAGAAGTATAAAAGTAACGATTAAGAAAAATAAAAAACATTCTTCGGGAAAATATTTCTTATAAAACATTAGGAGAAATTTGTAAAAAAAAATTTTCAAATTAAAATATTAAAAAACATTAAAGGAGTGTTCAAAGGGTGAAGGGGAGGGGTGGGGGGGTGAAGGGGAGGGGTGGGAGGTGAAGAGAGAGCGGCTTAAATTTTGTGTCCCTTTAAATTTTTGTACAATTCGTGACTAACGAAAACGAACAAAAAGAATGAAGTTTTTATCGGCAAGGGTGGAGTTTTAACCCTCGTAGGATCCGCTAAAGGTCCTAAATTCATCTTTTTTCGATTAACGGCTTCATTTTGTGTAAAAAAAAGAACAACTTTCTGACCCAGATGGTGATTCAGGAAATATTTTGTACTAATTTAACGCCGCTTATCGCTGCTGATAATACCGGAGTAACAAAATATGCAAAATTTTTAAATTACCTGCTTGGATTATGATTTACTAGACCCTACAATCCCATGTTCCTCCTATTTTTGTGTGTTTTGAAAACCCCTTATTTCTTGAGCATAAACCTGCAGAGCAAATGGTTGAAAAAAGTAAGAAATGTTCTATGGAGGAAAAAATATTCTTCATAAAAAGTTAGAGAGTTAAGTCACAACAATAAAACTGCCTGCATATATCCTTGTACCAATATGAATTCAACCACTATTCGCCATTGAATAAAACTAAACCATTACAAGTAGATAAGTAAAACTCAAAAACCACTTGGTTTACATTACAAAACGCAATCATTATCTTACCACTTTACTATACATATACAACAATATAATAAAAAAAATAAAAAAAAATAAACAATAGCGTTTATTAGTACCAAAGTACCAAAAAAAAAAAAAAGAAAGAAAATTAGTAAAAAAAAAATGAAATAAAAATATTTCAGTACAACATTTTCACATACCAGAAAAAGAAAAAAAAAATTAAGAAAATTTACATAATTTGATCGAGCGGTTTGGGCCTTCAAGGCGACATACAAAAAAAAAAAATAAAAAAACCAAAAATATATACTTACTATAATTTCTAGCCAACAAATTCGATATACATACATACATATAAAATTATTACATGGAAGGTGATACAATTTTCTTGCGCTTATTCACTCCAACTCTTCTCTTTTTGTGTCTGTCACTCTCTTTTTCTCTCACATGCATTTATACAGTAATGATCACATGAGTTTTCTTTTTATCTGTTAGAGGATCTGTGCATATTATAGCCCGTTCAGCCCAGGCCCAGAGCACAGCTACAGTCACAGTGACTAAATTTATTCAAAGACATTTAAAATATAAGTAGTGAAGAAGAAAAAGAAGAAGAAGCAGCAGCAACAACAGCAATATTTCTCCCCTTTCTTTTCGTTAATTTCAGTTCCTATATACATACATACATATATGTATTAGGGTACATTTCTTTTTATTTCTTTCACCTACAAGATTTATCGCTTTTTATTTGTATTATTTTTAGTTACATTCATGCTGCATTAATATACGCTTATAAAAATTTATAAAGAGATACACAACGCTCGTGTGTACCTTTCAGATTACAATATTTTTTTTTTGATATTGAGTCACATATTTAAACACATACATACACACACAATCGTTCATGCTTCCAGAAAGTATGAAGCATTAGTTTTTTTTTTTTTTGTTATGTGGAAAATTCAAAGTGCTGTGCGACATTTATTAATATTAGAAGTTTAAAATATTTTTGAAGATTTCTTTTCTTTTTTTGTAATGCTTTTACAGCATCACGATACAATCGCATACATCTCCATACATATAAAGTACAATAGCAATGCAGCTTTTTTTGAGTTTCGTATGGCGCAGCTAGCTTAAGTGATGGTTAAAAATCAAAATTTAAAGATTATGAAAAGTTTAAAGGATGTTCAAAATCATTCCAATCTGAATTAGTCGAAGCAAAAACCCGTGTATCTCGAAGGTAGAGGTTTGTGAGAAAACCCAAATTTGTACTGGGAGGTCCGTTGTGGATTGATCTACTGCCTATTTTTATTGACCTCCGCAATCGATATGCATTAATTCAATCACTCATCATTCTACCAAGTTCATTTATCATAGCAATTATGCTCTGTCTGGGAATCGAGCCTAAGGCAGCTGATACTTCAATATAGAAAAGAAGATCAGGTAGACCTGAAAATATACAGAAAAAGTGGGGCGAGTATTTTATCAAGCAAAAAATGCTGCCACTGTGGGTAGCAAAGTTGACACATTATCATAATCAAGTGTTTATATTAGAGATGGGCGCGTTACATGAGTTTTACGTGACACGCGTGTACACGCACTCACGTGACATAATTTCCACGTGAGCATGCGTGAGCGTGATTTAGTTTCCATAATTCGTACGTGAGCATACCTGAGCGAGCGTGACGTAAAAATGCGTGTGTATAAATTACTTTTGACCATGACGTTGTACTTTATTGCTAAAACCTCGAATACACAGTGAAAATGTCGACCAAATTTTATTTTCAAAGCTAATCTTTTAGCTAGCATTTTTGCAGAAAATTCTTCTCTGCCAGATAGCAATCAGCCACTACCCATTATCGAATCTATATCTTGTGCTATGCCTGAGATACACTTTCGAACACGTGTAGTTAAAAGAGTGCTCGCGAATCTCGACATTAATAAGGCTTCGGGGCCCGATGACATTTTAGCCCATGTATTGCGAGCATGTTCGTTAACACTGGCGAGACCGTTACGCAATCTTTTTAACATTTCATATACTACAGGTGTATTTCCGTCTTGTTGGAAAGTTGCAAACGTTCAACCTATTCCTAAAAAGGGCAAGACTACGGACCCTGCGAATTACCGGCCCATCGCAATTTGTTCTACACTGGCCAAGGTCATAGAAAGTGTAGTTAACTTTCACTTGGTCAAATATTTAGAGCGAAATGAGTTGCTCAATGACCGCCAATACGGTTTCCGTTGAAATCGCTCATCGGTCGATTTCATGGCGGTTCTCACCGAGAAATGAAACCATAGTGTCCATGGCTTAGGTGTGAGCAAAGCGGTTGCTCTGGATATTACCAAGACGTTTGACCGAATGGGGCACAAAGCACTGGTGTCAAAACTGATTGCGTATGGGGTCGGCAATAACTTCACCCGATGGATCACGAGTTTTTTAAGTGACCGTTCTATCCGTGTTGTGATAGATGGTGTTACTTCGGAGGCTTGTGCCATCATTGCTGGAGTGCCGCATGGCTCGGTCCTCTTCTCAACCCTTTTCCTTATCTTTATCAATGACCTTCTGTCATTGACTAGGAATGCCATTCACTCATTCGCAGATGACAGCACCGTTTTGTCGCCTGAGAATTGATTTGGCGTATAGGTATATGAATTTGTACACACATACGCCAAATCAATCCTCAGGCGACGATGTGTCATTCATACACCTGCTCAAAACGCCCTAAGTCTTTGGAGATTGAGAGTAAACGGCATGCTATGAATAGCTCACTCAATAATGATCTTGAGTGGGGTCTCACGAATATGGAGTATATGGAGTCCGCCCCAAAATGGAGTATAATTCGCACTTATGCACGGGAGCTTCACGAATGCAACTAGAGCTCCTGGACCGTATTCAACATCGGGCAATAAAGCCTATAGGAGACAGTAGGGTTTCCAGCTCTATTGACTCCTTGGAACACCGTAGAAACGTGGCTTGTGTGACTCTGTTCTGCCGGTATTTTTATGGTAGATGTTCCGTTGAGATACGGATCTTAATTCCACCAGTTCATGTGTTCACCAGAACTGCACGAACTGCAAGCAGCAGTCACGCATTCCACGTGATAGTTCGAGATAGTTTTTTTCTCTGCCATACAGCGCGTATATGGAATAAGCTCCCTGCAACCGTTTTTCTTGACTTTTACGACCTTTCCAAATTTAAAACAAACGTTCACAACTTTTTCTCCCTCTTTCCTCCTACCGCTAATCTATCTTCCTTCCTCAATCAACGCAATGCTTTGCATTTATAGAGGTACCCCCTGAGTGTTGATTTCTTAAATAAAAAATGTAAATGATTAATTTAAAAGCGCACTATTTACATATGGCTATTTTTTGTATAAAAATTTAACAATAAAAAGACTGCGTGCGTGAACTTACGTGAAATTGTTTTAAAAACTTTCAACGTGCGTGAAATTTTTTTTTTTTAAAAGCCAGTGTGCGTAAACATGCATGAGTAGTATTTTCAAAGCCGTGAGCATACGTGAGCGTGAGTTAAAAAGTACTCACGCGCCCATCTCTAGCTTATATACAAGTCATAAACTTCTAATTGACAAAAACTTAGTATATATCAACAGACAAATTTTACTAACAGAGTCTATTTATCTCATTTTCTTTTAGAAGTTTTAAATAGAGAAAAATACATCGCCAAATTTTGTCAAATGAAATTGTGACTGATTGCACTTGAACAATTCCTAAGGTTAATCCTAATATTCTCCTCTGAATCAATCGCTTTGTAAGATATTCCTATTAAATGCGAGGCCTTGGTTGCCGTAGGATTATAAGTAGTTAGTGTGCGAGACCCCTACGCAGGGTGCCCGGGTTCAATCAATGTTCGAGACGGCCAAAAATCATAAAAAGAAAATAAAAATTTGTCTACACGTCACGACCTCTTCCCTAGCAATGACAAATCGCCAAAAGTAAAAATTTCCAAAAAAAAAAAAAATATTTTACTTGAAATGTCCCAAAACAGATCACGGGTTAACTTAAAATGAAGTTTCCGCAGTTCATTTTCTTACTATTTGGTCCATAAAAAAAACAGTACTCTGACCAGAACCACTACAAATGCTAACAGTGGCAAATGGCGACCAATTCCACCAATTTTTTCTTATATTTTATTAGAGAAGAGGGAACGGTAAGAAAAGAGACGGTAAAGTACATCGTTTTGACTCTAATCGTCTCATATTCATTCAGATAGGCTCAATTATTTGAAAGAAATTGCCGTATACTTGAAAGCCTGCGTGGAGACGGTGGAAAAACAAGTTTTTTTTTACTTATCATTTTTGAAAAAATAGTTTTGGCACATCGAGACCACTAGGATTCAAATAGTTACAGCAGAGAGCACCCTCTAGCTGATCAATCGCTTAATTTAACGGGAAAAGGCGCGGCTTTCAAACCTCTGTAAAAATTACCGACCACTCATGTCAAAAAAAAATTTTGGAAAGAGTATGACTATGTAATGTACAGTTGAGTATTAGAGAGTAGAGAATTGATCCTTACACGGACAATGCAAAATGTTGAATATTACTTCAACAATATAATCCAAAAATTACGAAGCTCGATTGACGACAGGGGATGGTAGGTACAATTTGACTTTGTTGTTGGTTTTTTTTTTAGTTATAGTCATGATTGTCCTGGTACATCGATATTGAAAATATGTTTTGGTGTTTTTATCAACCAATTAACCTATCCGTAAATAGTCGACAACTTATTGCCCGTTTCCATGAAAACTACCAATATATACCACGCATAGAAATTTTTAGATACATTTAGTTAAAACTTGCATTGGCACTAGTAAAATATTTTTCCCCCAATTGCGACCCTGTCCCCAGTGACACATTAGAATTTTCAAAAGTTGCCAAAAGAGGGGGAAATGAGGTTCAGATCTTGTTGTTCCTTTAAAAAATCGATTACATCAAAAGTTATTATCATATAGGTTGAGATCAGAACATCCCCCTGCCCCCCAGCACATCGAGTACTAGCTATAGAGAAGAGAACAAAAATTGTAAGGAGTGAGATTGAAAAAATCTTAACACACGTTTTACCTAATAATTTTTTTTTGGGTGTAAAATTTTAGAATTTCTTTGAATTAGTTATCTTTGAAAAATATGTAAGTTGTTATTTTTAATGACAAACATGTTGATTTATTGTGTGTTTGATCAAAATAAGTGAAGAAAAAGAAGTACGTCTTAAAATTATTAAAAATTTTCAAAAAAATCCAAATTGGTCCTACAAAAAATTGGGCAAAGAATTGAAGGTCTGCCGTCAAACTGTTTCCAATATTATTAAACAGTTTCAGGAGAATTTTACCATCGATAGGAAACCCGGTTCGGGAAGAAAACAAGGACCACATGATATTGGGAAAGCCAAGAAAATGGAAAGCATATTGAAAAGATCTCCAAACGCATCTGGTAGAAAAGCTGCCCGGTTAGCCCAGTGATCTGACTACTTGGTGCGAAAAGTTAAAGCCAATGCCGGGTTGAAAACATACAAAGTCCAAAAAATTCCAGACAGGAATGCTGCAAAAAATTTAGACGCCAAAAGTAGGGCTCGGAAATTAAAATCGAATTTCATACAAAAATATGAATACATGTTGTATAATGGACTACGAAACGTTTGTACTGGCAGATTTTACGAAGCTTCTGGGTAAACAATTTTTATGTTGCTGATGCTCGATCAAATGTCGAAGAACAATTTAGAATCCAAAAGCAGACAAAATTTCCTAAAAACTTCCAGGTATGGCAAGCTATATGCAGTTGCGGCAAAAGAAGCAAGTCATTTGTTACAGTGGGCTCTATAAATACCGAAATATACATCAAAGAATGTTTGAAAAAAGACTTCTTCCTTTCATAAGAGAGCACAATGTGTTCACATATTTTTGGCCCGATTTGGCATCATGTCACTACGGCAAGAAAGCTCTGGAGTGGTACCAAAGTAATAACATAGTTTTTGTACCAAGAGAGGCCAATCCTCCAAATTATCCGGAGCCAAGACCAGTGGAGAGATATTGGGCTCTTGTGAAAAGAAACTTAAAGAGCACAAAAAAGATGTGCCAAAATATCGAAAATTTTAAAAGGAGATAGACAAACTGTTTCAAAAAGGTATCTGAAACAACTATAAAATCTCTAATGGAAGGCTTACCAAAAAAGGTCCACGAGTTCATAAATAGTGGTTAGAACTATAAAAGTTATATTTTTCTGTAATTTGCAAAATATTATCAATTAAATAAAAAAAAATCAAAACTCTAAGATCAACCGTTTAAAAATTATTGAATTTTATATATGTTAAGATTTTTTCGATCTCACTCCTTATAAGTTTTCAATTATTTTCTACTAATGATACAAATTATCTTTCTCATTTCTATCAGTTAGATCTAAAATAACCATCTTAATACTCACATAACTGCCAACCCAACCCCACAATATCTTCCCCTCCCTCCCCTCTCCCCTCTTTATACTCTTGTCTCCACCAGTGATAATCTCAACAGTCAATTAAATTAACTTTCAATAATTAAACTGGCGACGAATTTCGCATAAAATTATTAATAATTTTATGTTCCAATAATTTTAAGATTATTTGAAATTCCTTTTCGTCTATTTATGGCGAATATGAGTACATAAATCTGAACATAGCCACAAACTTCTATGCCACAATAATAATTGCCTTTATTATTGACCATGGATTGTGGTTAAAACGACCACCAACTAACATAATCATTTACCACAAACAACAACAACAACAGCAAAAAACACAAACAAGCAGCCAAACAAATGCAAACAATCAAATCAAAAAAGAGAATAAGGAGAGAGAAAGAGAGCGAGGCAGAGAGCAAGAGAGTGCACTACTCATAATTTTGAATAAAATTAAAACAACAACAAAAGAATGTTGAGAAAAAATATGAAAGAACAGCTAAAACAAAAAAAAAAAACAAAAAACAAAAACAACATCAACAAACAGCAATAATAATAACAACAATAATAACTTATAAAGCGCCTTCAATAATATCCATTTTGTTTAATTGCAATTTCTGAGAATATAGAAAAAAAAACAGCAACAACAAAATAAAATTACTCAAACACACACACACACATATGTCGTTATATGAGGAAGCACGCAAGGCATATAGAACGGAAGTATGAAGCGAATGGCGGTGGTGATGTTGGTGTTGCAAAAATTATTCACACACACACACACATATATATATGCATGGTCGCATTTGAGCACGCGGTATCGTTTCATTTCTACAGGAATTCAAGTGAATCAGTATTTTAATTTATTTCGGCTTCCCTGGCATCGTTTCGTATGCGAATCGTTTCGGATGCTTTGGCCTCAGTTGCTCTGCAGTGCGAGTTGTTTACCTATGCATACGTTCATTGCAAGTAACTCAGCGCAACGCAGAAGTGTGGGAATTAAATTTTACTAAATGGACCAAATGAATAACGAAAACAACAACAACAACCAGCAACTAGCGCGAATCAACGAAAATGAAGAAGCTTTTCACAAATAATTCGATTGAATTGTAGCGATGACAGAGTGGAGTAGAACGGAGCTCGAGCGTGAACAGTATTACAATTTATGCCAGCAAGTATTTGTTGTTGTGGTTGTTGTTTTGCACTAATTTCCATTGAATTGGAAATAATTGAGGGAAGTAAATGAAATTCCGGAAGCGTGTGTGAAGGGAGAAAAAGTATAGAAGAAGTTTGTTTAAGAAAAGAGCAATGCAATTGCAATCTGAGAGTTCGGAATTGGAGTAATTGAAATCAGCTTTGATTTAATATTAATTGAATGCTCTTAGAGTTTTATTTTGGGGTCTTATGGAACAGTTGGAGATATGGGAAATTATGATGATGATGACGATTAGAGTTTTACTTCGAATCCGAACGCTGAAAGGCAACATAGAAAAGCATAGATTCTCTACTTTTGTACTTGGCACCAGCATGGCGTACATAAGATCTCAGTTCGGGAGGGAGAGGGGGGGGGGGCAGGTGGTTTGAGTATTCGTATTGACCAGTAAAATGTTTGATCTGCAATGTGTATTCATCCCGAACTTATGTACTTTGACCTGTTTCAAGTCAAATCCAGAATTATTACTTCACCATGCCTGAATCTATTTCACACTTAACCCATAGTTTTTTTATCCAGACTAAAGTAAATTCCGAAGCCAGAATCACGACTCAGCTTTAGACTAGTCAGCTTTAATATATTTTCCCACAAACCCATGTGTTTTGTCCAAGTTCGGAACAAAGCCTGAATTTGTTCCCCGCCGAACCCTTGTATTTTCTTCTGAATCAGGCCAAATCCAAATCGGTTACACACCGAATTCATGTTCTTTATTTAAAATCAGGTTCAAACTCAATGAAAAGTCTAGAATTAGAACCCAAATCAAAACACTTTCTTATAAAAGAAAAAAATAATGGCTGTTTATAACCGATATCTTACTGAGTTCTGAAAACATGATGAGTTTATAAATCAAGCGTCGACGTTTCAAGCTAGAAATTTTTTTAAGACAATTTTTCATATAATAACCTAGGCCCTTCCCCACCTTCCCAACCAACTAGTTTAACTTTTCGGCAGCTATAACTATTCAATCAAGCTGAGGTTTAGATCAAATCTTCAAATTTGAATCCCTTTTGAATATTTTTTACTGCTTCTTTGTTGACCTCAGTTCTGATAACAAATGGCCCAAATATCTTTTTAATTTCCGTATTGAATTTGGGGATAAGGGAAGCCAGATAAATTTTCTGATTTCAGGCTTGAGGTTTGTTTTGAATATGGGTCTGATTGAAAGTGGCAGGACAGTAACGTGCGCACGGCTAAATCTAGTGCTGGACAGTATCAGTTCAAGAGCAGTATAGAGTGCAGAAAAGTATCAAGTTCAAGGCAGAATCGAGCACAAGAAACTCGCTGTGGGGATACCTGCCTGTATTTCTATTGAGGCAGAAATATCGGTTCGATTGCAGCCGTGAACTAGACTAGTGGAAAGTGGTCTAAATTATTTTGATAGCTCCGTCGCGCTTGAATATTTTGCTGGGAAGCATTCTTGAACCTTTTTTTATGAACATAAATATTCTGTTTTTTATTTTTTATTTTATAGAATATTAAAAATTCGTTATAACTGTGTGCAATATACAAATACTTTAAGTATAATTCTATAATAAATTATTCACTCATAAAAAGATTAATGAAATTTTTGTTAATACTGTCGTTGTTGTCGGCAAAAATCACTCATTGACTGATACATTAAGTAAGGTACACATATCTAAATACATACATACATAAGTAGAGAAGTAAAAGTTATAAATGTAGGTAGAGGTACACATCTAAAATGCAGCCGCACAATTCCATTGAAATATATTAAAAACATGAAATTATTTTGCACTTAAACGCTAAGAAAGAATAAAGAAATATACGAAAAATAAAACAACCAAAGACGCGCACCTTGACATTGACAGACTGAATGAATGAATGACCAACTGACGAAGAACGAATTTTTATACAAAGTAGACATATCATAATGGGGCGGTGGTAAACGTATAACAGACAGACAGACATAACCAACCGACCCGGGAAGTCAGTAATTCAATGCGAAAACCCTAAAAAAAAACAAATAAAATAAAACTCAAAAATTCGCAGAAGGATTTTTTTAAACCATGCAACAAAGTAATTAAATATTTTTGCTTCCTTTTTTTCTTGCATGAATTTTAGTGTGTGCTGTCGATTGTTATTATTGTTGTTGTTGTTGTTGGAATTGTAGTGGGCGCACTGTGGATTCGTAGATATAAATGTAAAATACACAACACTGCCAATTTGCGCACGAGCGAGTCACTTTCGTCTGTGTTTCGGTTTCGCGTTTTGCGGCAAGTAATTCATGCGATGCGGAACGATTTTACGCTTTTGCAAACAACACCAACAAAAATGAAACTTTAATTTTTTTTTTCAATTTTTTTTTTCATTATTATGTGCGAGGAGCTATTAATTTCTTTGTTTCGTTTTTTTTTTCCTTTTTTTACAATATTTTTTTGTTTTATTTTTACACTTTAATCATTATTGAAATGAGGTGCTTAGGCTGCAATTCATTTTGCGAATTCTTAGAATATTTTTGTAAATTTTGTTATGATTATTAATTGTTGGGTACATGCATATAGTTGTACTCATACTCAGAGAGTTTTGAATTTTGCATCTGTAGAAAATCGAAATTTTAAAGCTCAAATTGCGGTGACTACGAATTAATTGTTCTGCGACGATTAGTCTATCAAATGAGGAATCGTTAGAGCAAACCACTCAAGAGGATCTCGATAGTAATCGTTGACAGCCGAGCAATCACCGATGCAAACTCACACTCAGTACATAGTCCAGACAACAGAGAATTATCAACGCTGTATATACCGACCTGGTATTCAGTCCAACAAACTAAGACTTTTTGGCTGCAACAGAACAACCACCCTATAATCCTGAAAGGGTATATTGTATAGACTATTTTTGTAAAACAAACTTACTTAGTAGGGACATAAATAAAATGTTACACAGATTTTATACTATAAAACTAAAAATATTATGCATGTAGAGTACAAAAAGTACATAAGTAGTTATTCGAAATGTCCGCCTTTGGCCTCTACTCACGCCTTGAGTCGGACTAGCCAATCATCAATAGCTGCACGCACCTCATCCATTGGAATATTTGCCACAGCACGAATCAAAGCTGACTTAGACGAATCAATGTTAGGGTATCTTTTGTGGCAAACTGTCCATAATTTGTAATCCAGCGGGTTTAAATTGGGATTGCCAGAGAGCCATTCTTCAGAGGAAATGAATGCTGGCAAATTGGTGTGAAGCCAGGTTTGTGTCGTTTTAGCTTTATGGGCCGACGCAGAGTCCTGCTGGAAGGTCAATGGTTGATTTTGGAACAGAGAATGGTTAAGTGGGTAAACTTTGGCTGATGTTTTGACCTCTTGTTCGCAGAAATGCAAGTCTGTGACCCCATCATAGGAGACACCCCACAAAACCATTACTGAAGCTGGGTGATGACCTTTTTCGACACGTGGAATTAGTTCAGATGTTTCCGTAGATGACCGTGCATACACCCTATCATTTTGTTTATTAAATTTTTCCTGCACGGTAAATATCTTTTCGTCAGTAAACAAGATTTTTCTATGCAAGTTGTCAGCGTGCTTCACCAAAAGACGTTTGCATTTGTTCATCCTATTTCCTTTCAAAACTGCAGTCAACAAGTGTTCGGTATGGCGTTTGAAGGCCCCCAAGTATTTTTTTAATAATCCGACTCATGGACTTCTGCGTGATTTTCATCTCACGGGCATGATTTTCTGTTTTCGCAGCGGATTTCGTTGAATTCTTGATTTGACAGCTTTGATGACTTGCGGCGTCCAAATTGTGCGTGGACAGCCCGACCGGGGGCGATCTTTAACATCTCCAGTATTTTCAAACAGTTTTATGCACCGATGGACGAACATGCGACAAATCCCGAGCGGGCAGCGCGTTTTGAAAATATCACTTTTTTCCATTTTACACTTAAAAAGCGCTATAACAGCGATACAGTTCTCGTTATCTGACCATTTCATGTAACAGTATTTATGTCCCTACTAAGTATAGTTCTGCACGTCTCAGTTTTTTTTTTAACAGTGGGACAAAGTTTACTTATTTCGGACGAAGGGTGCTGAATTCTAAGAGGCCGTTCACATATTACGTAATTTTTGACCAATTTTGACCCCTCCCCCCTGGTCGTAACACATCGAAACAAAACACTGCAAATCGTCAGACCCGCCCCTCTCTCCTCCCCCCTCGCGTGTTACTTAATATGTGAACGGCCCTTAAGTGCAAAAAGTGTTATAAATGGATGTCTGAGAAAAATCTAATCGGCGAAGTTGTACAGTAGAATTTTACGAGAATCAATTGTATAGAACTTATTAACCCTTTAGTTGCTCTTTTTATGGGACAATTTGACCCCTCTTTTGAGAAGAACCTTTAAAGCTATTAAAAAAAAAACATTTAAGGATTATAATATTCCACAAAAATATTTTCCAGAAAATTTCACTATGGGTCACCAAAGATATAAAAGGAAATAGCTTTTTACTTCTATCAAATTTGTAATTTACGCAGAACTAGCACGCACCTGGAATGTGATCTGCCGTTTTTATTCAAGTCATGGGCGTAGAAAATGTCAGTGGACTTACAGAAATTTAATTTTCTACTAGAGTTATCGATATTCGGATAATTTTAAACTGAATTATAAATCCTGAACTCGGCAAGTTAAAAGTTTGTCATCGCAATTAACCTCAATGATTGCCACACTTAAGCATGTGAGTGATTGAACTGAACTTTAAACACTATCTTTAAGAAAAGCAACAGAAAAAGCATTATGTTCGAGTACAGACTTGTTTCAAACTAATATACATTAGCTGATAGAAATAGAAGAAATTAGTGCTGCGAACTGAAACCGAACGCTAAAAAAAGTAAAATAAAACCATTACATCACTTATGCTGAATTTGTTTCGTGCAGAACTTACAGTTACAGAGCAAAGCCGAACCTGGAACCTCAACTGCACTTAACCTGAATCTGCTCCTTACCGAATAAATGAGTATTACTCAGAGATTCAGACCAAAACTAGCTCTGTCTGAATCTACTTCATAGCGAATGAATGTATTGGTGATATAAAAAGTATTTTCGGTTTTTTTGTCAATGTTTGAACAAAAATTTTCTTTATTTGAAGTTATATATAAACAGGTTAATGAACAAATGTAGTCATCACAAGATCACTGTTGAGGAATTGTGGCGGACTCCGAAACGGCCGTCTCTATATACATTGTTGTTGTGATGACTACATTTGTTCATTAACCTGTTTATATATAACTTCAAATAACGAAATTGACATGAACTTAAGTCATGACTTTGAAAATTAACCTCTAGATTTAATTTTCATAGTCTCCTAAAAAAATTTTCTTTATTAAAAATCATTTTTAATCAAGTACATATTGGCCATTATTATCTATGACCTTTTTCCATTTTTCCGGTAGCTTCATAATTCCATCGGTGTAAAACTTCAGTGGTTTAACGGCAAAAAAATTTTCGGCGACTCTTCTGCAGGCCAATTTTTTTCCATCAAGAGAGTTTTACAGAGACCGCAACAAATGGTAGTCAAATGGTGCCATGTCGGGGCTATACGGTGAGTGCATCAGAACTTCCCAGCCAAGCGCAGTCAAGTTTCGGCGGGTCATTAAAGATGAGTATGGCCTGGCATTATCATGGTGGAACACAACACCTTTTCTGTTGACCAATTCTGGTCGTTCTTTCTTGATTGCTTCGTTCAAACGGTCGAGTTGTGAGCAGTAGATATCAGAATTGACTGTTTGGCCAGGTTGTAGCAGCTCATAATGCACGATTCCCTTTCAATCCCACCACACACTCAACATAACCTTGTTTGCCGTCAATCCAGGCTTTGAAGTAGTTTGTGGATGGTCTTCGGCCTTTGACTATGTTCTTTTTTTCATTTAATATTCTCGTATTCAATCCATTTTTCAACGCCCGTAATGATTTGTTTTGAAAATGGTTCGATTTCGTAGTGTTTCAGCAGAGCAGCGTTTCACTGATGGTAATTCGGTCAATCAAATTTCGTTGTGTAAAGTCATGTGGCATCCACACATTGAGCTTTTTTGAGTTGGAAGCCTTTTTAAATGATTCCAAACTGTTATGTGATTGATGTTTAGTACCACCGCTATTTCCTGACAGCTTGAGTGCCGATCTTGCTCCACCAGTTGGAAAATTTTATCTGGTTTTTCAATAACTGGCCGGCCAGAGCTAAGTGTAGTTTTGATATCGAAATTTCCTGAACCGAATCCAAGTTCAACTAAAGTTGGACGGTTGGTCCTTTTAAAGTAACCTCACCGTAAACTGTACAAATTTTCGGAATGTTTTTGTAGCGTTTTAACCTTTTTTATAGTAAAAAAGCATCACTTTGGGTATTTCTTAAACAATTTCACTCATTTTCAAATCAATGTAACTTTTTACACGAATAATTAATTACAAAACTGTCTTCGCAAGAAATGTAGCCTCAAATATTACCTTTCACGCGCGTGTTCGTTTGACAGAATCAGTGATGCCAGATGTATGGTCATTAACACCATCTTGTGACAAAAACCGAAAATACTTTTTATATGAGCCAATTGTTTTGGGTTAAGTTTCGTGCGGATATTATAGATTATAATTATAATAGATTCAGGGATGCCAACTCATTTCTTCTGTCTCCCCGATAGCCCTCGAGAAATTCCCCGACTTTCTATCAAATTCCCCGCACCGGTTTAGTTCTATATTACAACAGCGCTATACGCACTTTTCATATAAATGTTTTATAAAAACGAAAAATACCATTACGTTGGTTTAAAACTGATCTCGGTGGCTGTTATTTTAAAGCGGCCCTGCACTATCTCGGTCTAAAACTTAACCATTTTTTATAGGATTGGTTAATAGAAATGTTCTTTCTGATTTTGGAATTCTTTTGACACATGAGTGATTTCATCTCAAGGGAACCCACTCTCAAAATCAATCGGGCCCATACTTGCACAAAGATTAGTACCATTGGGTAATAATTACCACACCAAATTCAAACGATATGGGGTGTTTCGAGTTACTAGACGTTGATTTTGATAGATAAACAAGCCTCAGCCTACTTTCGGACATCAAAGTTCTCAAAAGAAGAGGCATGGACTTTCTTTTGGCTCAAATAAAAAATGTCAAAAACCTTGTTTTAGGAAAAACGGGTTCAAAGTTTTGACTGTCGGTTTTTAACATTTAAAATATATTTCATCTTCTTTATGATGGCTGACCGTAGTTTGTAATTTTACAGATTAGTCAGCAAGGACTAAGAGTATTAATCAGGAGGTGCTGGGCCAGGGCATAGGCGACTATTTTGCCTGACTAACACTCGGCGTTATAATCGCCTATATCTACGAAAGCACTCTGAGTTTCTCTCTGACATTTTTACAAAATACTTTTGAAATGATAGACTTTCAAATTACACACTTTTTTAAAAATCGATTTCTTCAAACTAAGGGTCCACTTAAGAAAAGATGAAGATTTTAAGACCTAAAATATGAAAAATATTACAAAAACTAAACGATTTACATTACATAAAATTTGACAAAAAATATTCTACAAACTTTAATAACCAAAAGCTGAACGGTTTCGGATTCCCGCAAAAAACAGCTCATTCCCCGATTCCCCGCTAGTTGGCATCACTGAATAGATTTAAAGGAATATGGAAGACATTTATGGCCGAAACCATGGAAAATTAGAAAACTAATATACTTGGGCACAAGCGTAGGGATGACGACGGCTCCCATCTAAATTTAAAAAAAAAAGGAACAGAAATTTCGAAGGTTGTGTCTTAAAAATTTTTCGATATAAACCATACCCCGATTTCCGGCTGTAACCGAATTTCGGTATTTTTTCTAATAAATATTCTATCGTAACCGGAAGCAAAACCGAGTATTTAATTGGACACTACTAATAACTTCTACATTTGCCATTTTATTTCATTGATACTGTTATCATTTTGAAGATACTGTTACGATCTACTCATATTCTTCTAATTAACCAGGCGAAACTAAATTACACTGACACAGTCACAATCCAAATCAAAACTACATAGTTAATTAAGTACAGTTTGTAACAGTTATAAAGTTTAAGTACAAAAAAAAAACTTTTAAATAGTCTTCAAAGCAAGTTCTAGTAATCAAGACAGACATACCCAGTAGAATATTAAACAACAAAAAAATGAAGTTCCTAATAGTGGTAGCTTTGAAAACATACTCTTCAATTAACTTATAATTGTAAAATAATTAAACTTTCTTAGTTTCTCTTCAGTGTGACAGCTTTCATCAATGCATTATCGGATATAGAAGTAACAGATTTCAAAGATTTGCTTGATCAAGAAAAAAAGAAACATGAAGCGGCAGAATTGAAACGCGCTAATATCATTCCCTGTAATAAAAGAAAGGGAAGTATATGTACTAAAGAAAAACTAAAAAATGACTTAAAGATTTGGCATCACCAAGAAGAAGTGATGAGAAAATTGTTGGGAACAAACAAACCGAAAAATATCCAAAGAAAACCAGTAAAGACCAAAAAAAAGCCCAAGAAAAAAGTAAGACCTACTAAAAGTCCGCGTGAGACTACAGTCATATCTCATACAACACTAAATACTACTGAGAGCTTTCGTGAGACTACTACAAAATCCAATACAACTCCAAGTTCTACTGAGAGTTCTCATACGACGACAACTGAAAATATATCTTGGGAAAATGATCCTTCAAGCAATAAAGTAATGCATTTCTTTAATTTTACCGCATTTGAAAAACATTTGGAACAGGACAAACGTCCTATGTTGATAATGATATATCAGCCATGGTGTAGGGTTTCGAAAAGTTTACAACCGGAATTTGCTAAAGCGGCGGCAGAAATTGATAAAAATTTGTATATACTATCAGCTATAAATTTGAACAGAAAAGAAAATATACCTGCAATAAAAACTTATAATATAAATAGTAAGTATCACAACCTTATTTGTGAATATTTGAGATTAGAAACTTTAAATGATAATTACGCCATTAAGATCAAAAAGTCTGAGTTGGATATAAATTATCTACAAGGTTCCTGTTGTAAAAAAATATTTATGTTGCGAACACAGCCACACAAAAAAAAATGTTTTTCGGGTCTGGAGGTCAGGTTCCCGATATAACCTGTAAAATACTTCGTTATCTAAGCTAAATCGAAAATCTGACTTGCTGGGGTTTTTCGGACCTCGGATTCAGTGACCCATAGTAGTGGCATATAGTAAGCATGGTCTGGTCCCCGGGCTCGAAAAAACTTCTTTTTTTTGTGTGGCTGTGTAATTTATATTTCATGTTTTTTTTTTAGAATATCCTACTTTACTGTACTTTGAGAACGGTCGATTAAAGCAGAACTATCAAGGTGAATACAACAAAGAGGCTATTTTAAAATTCATGAAATCTGAAAAGGAACGCGAGATTAATAAGAATGGTGTAATTCGTAGGTTTTGTAAACCTAAACAAAAAAATAAGAAGAAAGTTATGAATTGATAAATATTAAAAGCATTTAAAAAAATGTTTTGCAAAATTTTTGCTAACGCTTAAGATCCAGACTGTAAGCTTTGGGCCTGCAGTAACCGGCATTAAGGGTCAAATAAAGTTTACTCAAAGTTATACTTCTAAATTTCTTTTACCAAAACCAGAGCAAAAACTACAACTCAAAATCAAACTCAAACCGAAAAGCAAATCAAATTTAAACCAAACTCAAGACAAATTTAGAACAAAAATCAGACCAAAACTTAGACTAAAATTTAAATTACATTCAGATTAAAACTGTGACCAGAACTCAAAATAAATTCAGCCGAAATTCAGTTTAAAAATCTGTCAAAAATTAACTAAAATTCAGACCTAATTTCAAACCAAAAAACAGATCAGAAATCAAACCCAAATTCGAACTAAACTCTAAAATTTCTAAACCATTTCAGACAAAATTTTAAACCGAAAATCAGGCAAAAAGTACAGATTAAATTTAGGTAAAATCAGCCCACATTTAGATTAAATTTCAGACAAATATTAGACAAACAAAGTTTAGACACAAGTGCAGACCAAAAATCAAACCAAAATTTAAACGAAATTTAGGTCAGAAATATGACAAAACATCAGACTAAAACACAGATCAAATTCGAATCAAAAACCAAAACTCGAGACAAAATTCTGACAATAGCTGCGTTTTATTCGTCACTTACTTCTAGTTATGTATAACTAGCAGCGATTATTATATATGGGAAAACAACAACAAAGCCGAAAAGATAACACGAACAATTATAGCTGTTATGTATACTTAACAAGTTACTTAACTACATAAATTCTATTGTGAATTTCTAACAGTGAAAGAAGAAGCATGCTAGTTTGGCAAAAAATACAAAAAACTAAAAGATTCAAAATGTCTACCTCCGAAAAGAAATTAAAATCATAGTTAAATATTTTTATATAGAGTAAAAACTAAAAACAATGCTCACGATTAACCGCAATAAGTGGGATGTTTCACCTCTAGCTGCTGAGCAGTTTCATGGTCTATACACATTGATAACAGCAGCTACATGAACACACTGCTACGAAATTCTGTCGGCTACAACTGTCGCCTTGTAGTCAGCTACTTAACACAATGAAAGCGGCACCACCTGCAGCAAACGCAGTCAAAACAACAAAAGCAAACTCTCGTCTCTCTCTCTGTCGCTTATCAAGTTAGAAATAGATTTAAAATTGGCTACAGCCACAATCATGGTCGGTGGTCATGTGGTCGTGTCGTCGTCAAAATAATCGTCTCCATAAGAACATGTTGTTTTTATAATTTGAGAGATGTAGTCGTGTAGTTGCCGTCGTCAATGTGTATTAGCAACATAACGAAGAACAGACTTAACAACTTGGTAATTTTCTTCGCACATGTTAAACTAGCTGACAAATAAAACGAAGCTAATAATTTAGAACAAGCTCAAACTAAATTTAAGATAAGAAGAAGGCCAACATTAAAACCAAATACAGTTCAGAAATCAGAATAAACTTCGGAACTTCGGAAATGCAGGACAAAACTCAGCCGATGATTCAGGCCACACTCGGATCAAACCTTAGACGAAACTTCTAAGAGAATTTCTAAAACAAAAATTCAGACCGAAATTCGGAACTAAATATTTTTCATCTTTTGTTATGGTTGTATGCCCAGAAGAACTAATTTCGCAATATTCTTAACCCGGAATCCAAAAACCATCAATTTACGAGAGAAACTTTTCAGTTGAAGGATACTCAATTTTTTTGTTCCACCACTGGGTTAACAAACATTACAATTGAAGGATACTTAATTTCTTTGTTCCACCACTGAGTTTACAAAAATTACAGAAGAATCAGTATGTATTTCCTACTTTCAAAAGCAATAGCAAGTAATATTTCTCATCTTTGATCTGTGTGTTGTATGCAAACATACTGGAATTAATTAAAAACATCAAAGATTTTTCAAAATATTCTTCTTTGTAATGAGTGAATCCTCGTTATTATCATTTATCAAAGAAAAAATGAATCGACTTTCAAAGCTTTGCTTTCATATTCAGTTCATTGACACATTTCGTTGAAATGTTTGATTTGTATTTGACCTATATTTTGTATTCTGTTCTTTTTTTCCTCTCTCTCTCTCTCTCTCTCGCTCTGTGTAGATTATGCAACTTTTCTGAAGGAGAAACTTGATATTAAAAACCAAAAAAAAAAAAAATAAATAAAAAATCAATCACACACACATACAATAAAAAAATAAAAATGTTTTAAAATCGAAAATAAAAGCGGGAAAAAAATATTTGAAAAAATCACCAACAAAGAAATCTTTGCGAGAACAAAAAAAAAATATTCCTATACATACATAGGGGAAAAATGTAACTCAAACTTTGCTTTTAAAGTGATTAATTTTAGGGCTATTTAACTTATTATCATCGATAGGAGAACGCAGCAGCAACAGTCAGCTTGACGCTCAAATCGACCACATATTTGCAAAAACACCGAAGTCAAGACCCAGGGAAGAAAAAGAGTCAGAAGAAGCTGAACGTGTTGCAAATCTTCAATGACATTTTTGCTTGATTATCCAATTGAGAATTACTTCCGTAAATATTTGCAAAAACTGGAATATGAAATACAAAAACGAAAACGATTTTTTTGTTTTATTAGAACCAGTTTAAATATTTATTGCATTACTGAATTTAGCTATTGTTATTTAATACAATTTTTATTTTATTTGTTGTTGGTGTACAGCTTTGGCGGCAGTTATTCTAATACAAGTTTATATAACGCTTAACATATTAAATCGATTTTTGTTTCTAAACTTTTAAATATGAAAAGTTCCTAATGTACCAATCACAATAATAAAATAATAATATTAGAGATGATGACATTGCGCGCACTTTCTCTTCTACTTTATATACTTAAATTTGTCTACATATTTATCTTGTTAATAATAAATATAATTTTTTTTTTTTTTAAATGTATTATCGAACCAGCATCTTTGATTGTTTGTTTGTTTGTTTGTTATGAACGTATATATTTTCTATTACTAACAATTTGTCTTGATTTTTGTTTGTTTGTTTTTGAACCAACATTTATTTGTATCAATTTACAAAAGATGCCATAAAATTTGTTTATCTTAGTTGACCATATTCAAGCAGAAGTAGATGAAAGTAAATGAAGGTTACAAAATTAAAAAAAAAAAACAAACAAAAAATTATACTAAAAACGCTCTACCATTGGACAAGTGACAAATATGCTCTAATCTTGGTTTAGTAGTTGCTGTGGTTGTTATTTTTGTCGAGTTTTATTATAACAAAATAGCTGCACATACCCATTTTATAAATACACTGAGAAAAATATGAAGTAATAAAAATTCAACAATAAATTTGGGATTAGGTGGCCGTCCCTGCTTCATCTTGAGTTTCACCGTGCCACTCTAAAAGTTGCAGATAGGTTTGAAGATGTAATGCCTACTAGGCGGACGTCAGGGACCTTCAATACCAGTGTTAGGCTCCTTGTGACTTAGAGAGAAATATTAATAAGAGCAAAGCTTTACCTACTGCTTTTTCATACCAGAGCGTTAAATAAGGCCATTTGGTCTTCAGAAAAATTGTAGTCTTTTGAACTGCCACGCTTAGGACAGTTGGGTGACCATTTAAAAAGCTTAAACGTTGCTAGCGGGAAATGGGATTTGAAGCAAGATCTGTCTACTGAAAAGGCTAAGGAGCGCAAATACTTTGAACTTACCTCAAATTAATGAAAAAAAAAAAACTGGGGGACTTACGCTATCATCCTAAATCCTGTTCCTCAGTTCTCTCTTCGAAATATAAATGTCCCTATAATTTTCTTAAGCCTTAAAATCTTTTCAGAATAAGCGCTTTGATCCCTCTGCCCCCTAGCCATCAAAGACCCTCTAAAAGTTTAAAGCCTCCAAAATCAACACTAAGACTAAACCCAAATCGATTTTTTTTTTATTTCAAACTCCAGATACTAGTGGTCTTGGTTGTCTATAGACGCCAGTGGCAAAACCAATAATTGGCTGCAGCGTCAGCAAAATTAGTTAGTAATCAACGGGAAGAAACTTGGCTTATTCGGTTTAGAGAGGCTCCAAAAGCTGTAACTTCTACTTTCTTGCCCCTGGTTAATTCGTTAGCGTCCCTTTTTTCAGCTACTTCTAATTTTCCGAAATCGCAGCATAGCTTAAATTTTTTTGAACTTTTTTTAAGACTTAATCTTCATCCAAATTCAGCCTAAAACTCAGACTAAATTTAGATCAAAATTTATATCATAATTCAACCCAAAATTCAGACCAAATTTAGTTTTTAAATCAGTTAAATAAATTAACTAAAACTCAGATCCAAATTCAAACCAAAACTTAGGTCAAAAATCAAATCAAAATTTAGATCAAACTCTAAAATCATTAAACTTAAAATTAAACAAAAATTTTGATTGAGAGTCAGACAAAAAAAACACTAAATTTAAATAAAAATCAGACAAAATTTAGATAACAAATCAGACAAATACCTACCACAATTTAGACAAAATTTTAGATTAAAATTTAGACTATAAATCAGTACAAAATTCAAACTAAATTCACTTCAGAAATCAGACCAAACATCAGACTAAAACTCAGACCAAATTTGAATTAAAAACCAAAACCCTAAATAAAATTCAAACCAAAAATCAGACAATATTTCAGACCAAACTAAAACCAAATCTGAGACAAAAATTCTAAGAGAACTTAGATCAAAACTCAGACAAAATTTAGATCAAAATTTACACCATAATTCAACCTAAAATTCAGACCAAATTTTGGTTATAAATCAAATAAATAAATTAACTAAAATTCAGATCAAAATTCAAACCAAAAATTAGGTCAAAAAATCAAATCAAAATTTAGATTAAACTCTAAAATCATTAAACCTAAAATTAGACCAAAATTTAAATTGAAAATCGAACAAAAAACACCAAATTTCTTAGACAAAAATCAGACCAAATTTAGATAACAAATCAGACATATACTTACCACTTTAGACAAAATTTTAGATTAAAATTTAGACTTGAAAACCATTTCAAAATTCAAACTAAATTCAGTTCAGAAATCTGATCAAACAACAGACTAAAACTCAGACCAAATTTAAATCTAAAACCAAAACCCTAAATAAAATTCAAACCAAAAATCAGACAATATTTAAAACCAAACTAAAACCAAATCTTAGACAAAAATTCTAAGAGAACTCAGATCAAAACTCAGAAAAAAAATTCGGACTAAATCTCCTTCATCTTTTTTTATGATTGCGTACACAGAAAATTTCACAGCAAGGTTTATCTTTTCTAGCAAAAAGTTTCAACTTACACCACAAATTTTATTAGTTCAGGTTGAAATTCTGGTTAAACGAGGTCTGAACTTCCAAAACCCATCCTCTCATACCCTCTCCCTTTCCGCTTTCACTTTTGAAATGGGCAGATCTGAAGAATGTAAAACGATCGAGGTACGTACAAGAAATCAAATGAGTACTCCATTTACAAATTTAAGTTGAAACAAAGGAAAGAGTTTATCTGGAAGAACAAAAGTAAGCATTCTCATATTTTTACCAGTAAAATTCGAGAAACGGATGCTGAATCTTTCAAAAGTACTGAAAAGAATTAAGGTAATTTCAATCCAATTTAATAATGATTTAAATTTTTATTGGAGATTAGACTCGTGGAAATACTATAGATCAATATATGCGGGTCTAATAGATATTTTAGGCCGCAGTGCACTCCCCAATAATTTTTATTATTTTTTTTTTATTCTTCTAAATCAGTCATCAGTTTGTTTCTGGGACTTTTAATTTCAGATTATGGAGAGAGATTCAACTAAGTTAAGTTAAGAGAGAGACTCGGTAGGAACATTTAAATACTAGCTTTCTGTAAAATAATTCCAGTATTTTTCTTTTTTTATTTCTTCTTTCATTGTTTTTATATTTTTAAAATTTTATTTAAAAAAAAAAAAAAACATTTAAATCCTAATCACTGAAATAGTAGATGAGGTATAGTGGCGGGTTTCTTTACAGGAACAGATCAGATCAGGTCAAGCTGCCTGATCTACACAATTTGTTTTTGTTCTCACTAACAAATTATGTATAACAGTCAGTCTAATCCGATTTATATCGAAACCCGCCATGATTTCTCACTGGTGAACTTAATAATTAGAAAATAATTTTTACAAACATTTGTTTTTCTCAGTGTCTTACGCACATACACTATAAAGAATTTGAAATTAAAAAAAAAAATATATATATATATATATATATACCAAACATAAGAAGAAAATAATTCAATAATGAAGGTGATTTTGTAAGATAATATAAATTAAATAAAAATGTATAAGAAACTTGAAGTAAAAAAAAAAGCAACAACAACGAAAAATTAAGTCCCAAAGATACATTGCTCATGTACTAAAAGAAAAAAAAAAAAAACTAGATACATAAAATAAAATCAGATGCTGTAACTATAAATTTACGATGTACGTATTTGTATAAGTGAGTAAGTGAGTGTGAGTGTCTTCCCAGCGGTTCCCAGCGGTTTTTTAGACAAGTGCTTCAAAATCAAGCGCTTAAAAAGTTCTTGCAAGTGCACCATTTCAGCCGGAAATTGCAAAGCAACCATGCGAAGAACAAATGACAGGCTGAGAGGAAAAGCGGGCTAAAATTTATATAAGAGCAAAAGTGAAATAATTTAGAGTGTCAGTGCAAGAATGGCATAAGTAATACGGTTTAGAGTGAAAACGAAACGCCTTAAAAGTAAGAGCATGATATAAAAATTCTTTCAGAGCAAGAACAGCATAGTTTTTTATTCCGTTTTCGCTCTGAACATATTTCGTTTCACTTTTGCTCTGAACATATTTCGTTTTGCTTTTGCTCTTAAGTAAAATTATTCAACTTTTTTCTGAACGTAGAAGTTATACCACTTTTCTTCTCAGCGTTTCAAATTAAGTTTTCAATCGTGTAATAAAAACGAGGATCGTTCAGGGAGACGCTACGAACGATTGACTGAGCGAGAAACGAAGCGAGTAAGTTTTCTTGCAACAGCGAAGTTAAGTGGTATGGAAAAGTGTGTGCGTTTTATTTTAATTATTTTTTTTTTTTCAATTGTTTTATAAAAAATAAATAATACATATATTTTTGGTTTAAAATGACGTTGCGATAAAAAATAAGAATGCATGGTTCAATACTCGATAGTTTTTTCTCTCACCTCTTTTCCTCAACTAAAGTAAGTACGAAGCAGCGAATGAATGAGCGAAAGTGCTTATAAAAGTAATGCTTTAGCACTAAACAAGCGCCAACAATAAGTGCGTTAGATAGGCACTTTCGCTCGTTCATTCGCAATGTTAAAATTTATATGGAACATAAGTATGTGTTTTTAGTGCACTTAAGTGCTTGCAGTTAAGCATTTATTTAGCGCTATTCTAGTGCTTCTGTTTACCGCTGGGTCACTACAAATTCAAAAACGCATATATAGCCATATGTATGTGTGTGTATGGTTGTATTGAGTAATAGAATTAATAATAAGGTAAAATTATTTTCAAGTTTTTATTTGAATAAATTATCAATTATTTCTTAAACCTTTATTTGGTATAGAGTTTAAAATTATTTTATATTTTTTTTTCTTTATTTTTAATTTAGTTAAGTGCCATTGAAAGAGGCATGTGTTTTTGTGTATTGCTGTTGTTTCTGTAACTTATTTTTTGTTTTAACATTCCCACTCTTTTTTTGTTTTTTTTGTGTTTTGTAGTCGTGTCCGTCATTGGCTATAATTGTAATTAAAAGGGTTTAAATTACAATTCATAATTAATGCTTTTCGATTTATATATAATTTGTGTCTTTATTTCCTGCATTTTTCCAATTTTTGTTTTAAATAATTTGGGTTTGATACTATTGTATTTTTAAAGATCCAAGTCTAATGGTAGATTAGATTAGATTTATACGGAGGTGGGCAATAATTTCCCAGATCACTGCGGCCATCTAGGGCCTATTGTGATATACCTTAAAGATTATTGTGTTTATAGGAAATTTAATATCTCTTTAGGAGAACAATCCGCAATGTCTTGCGGTTGTAGGATAGAATTTCCCAAGTAACGAAGTCGGGACCTCATTAGACACTCACAGTGGCATAAAATATGTTCTGCTGTTTCTTCCTCCTCGTTACATATTCGGCGCGTATCGTCTTGTGCTAGACCCAAGTTCGATAAGTGGTTTTTGACCCTACCTACCTACCCCAGTGCCCTGTATAGAATCCTGTGGCAATTCGGATTTGGTTCCTGCCTAAATTAAGCAGCTGTTTAGTTCTGCGTTGACAGATCTTTGGCACGAATGATTTAGCTTGTCTGTTACCGGGGGTTTCCCTCCAGTATTGTAGCGAGTTACTGTCCAGCCAATTTTTTAAACTGATTTTAACGGAACTCCATGGTAGACCGCTGAATGGTCGTGGTCCAGTGAATTCACTGGATAATTCTGTCCTTGCAAGTTCGTCCGCCATTTCATTGCCCACATGTCCTCTATGCCCTGGCACCCAAATGAGTTGTACTCTGTTATGAGAAACTAGGCAGATTAGGAGCTGTAGGCAGTCCCAAACTAGTTTGGAGGTAATTTTATATGCAGTTAGTGCAAGAAAAGCCGCTTTGCTATCAGAGTGTATGTAAATGTTCTTGCTGTGCACAGATCTGTTTTCATACTCCCTTAGGCAAAGCTCGATGGCATGCACCTCGGCTTGGAAAACTGAGTTACCTGTGCCCATACCAGCATAAATATCTTTTTTTGGTCTAATTCCGTACACTCCTGCCCCAACTCCTTCGTTTGTCTTGGAGCCATCTGTATAAGTCTAATGGTATGTAATATGTATAATAGAATTATTTTTCTATTTTTAACACTGGCTGTATCTGGGTTAGAGCGCCTCCTACAGATATCTTCTGACTTCCACTGAGAATCACCAGTTTAGTCTGAGAACTTGAGAAATCTTCTGAATACCTCTGACTTCCTCCGATTGTCAGGCTTTCTCTTTGTTATCAGCTTCTGACCACTTCTGACTGCCTGTTAATACCTCCAACTGCCTCTGACTTCTTTTGTTTGCTTGGAGCTGCCATGTAATGTCTCTGATTAAACTCTGACTACCTCAGTGTAGTCTATATTAATGACTAAGTACTAACAACCTCCAAATAGTAACTAAGCGAAATCTACGATATTTTTCAAGCATGAAAAGGTCAATTACCTAAAGGTCTAAATGTCAAAAACTAACGGTAATTTGATTAAGCCTGTATAATAGCAAATTAATATTAAAAAACTTAGAATTACAAATATATACACATTTTTTTTTTGTCTAATGAAACAAAACTACATAGTAAAATATTAAAATAATCCATTAAAAAAAAAATGTATTTAAAATTCTAGAGAATTTAATAAATACCAAAATAGTTGCTAACGATTGCTATCGTGAAATTTTGTTCAACATAAATGCAAAACGAACAAGTAATATTTTATATTATTCACTGTCCAAGAAAAGTAAAGTGAAGTGCAGGGGTAGGGGTAGACGTAGCGGTACGAATATGATATCATAACGCGGTTATGATACTCTAATTCATGCAAAATACATACAAATTGTACATAATCCAAAAAAAAAAAACAATAAAATATCTATTAAAATAAGTAGGTTTTAGTTTGCCAATTTCTACTACATCTCTTCTCTTCATCTTTCGTTGAGACCACAACAGCTAAAAGTAATAAAATTTGAATATTTTTTGGTACACAAAACAATACAAAAATAGTAAATTTATAAGGTGGGGTATATACAAAATTATTATTCTGTAGATATGTATTTTTCTGTTTATTTGTACGTTGGAAATTATTTAGATTTAATAAGCTCTATGAAAAGATACAAAACTCATACAGTTACGGTTAAATAATTGGTAGAAATTTCAGACATATATGTCAGATTTTTTAGATATCTATAAATTATAATTCCAAAGCTTCTTGTTCTCTTTTTTATAGAAATACGTACTGGGAAGACATTATTTGTGAATGGAAATGCCGGTGCTGATTTCAGTTATTAGAAGTTGAAATTTTGAATAATGAGATAGTACTCGTTCTGGAAGAGCTGAAGAGCTAATCTGCTCTTAAATCTCGCAGTCGAAAGAAATCGCACAGTAACGGTGAGAGAGCTTGCTGTCAAACTACAAGTATAAACTGAACTTAAATGAAGTTAAATTAATAAGAATAGAGTTAAATTGAACGAAAACAGAATTAAAAGGAACTACAACCAAATTAAATTGAACTACCACAGACTTTAGAATAAAAAAAATCTACGCGGTACCTCCTATTGAATGGCAAACCTAAGAAAAGCTTTTCACTTTGTTCGAATCCAGCATAAAACTGTAGGTCTCTTCCATTCGTGTATAAATAGAACTTACACAACATGAATGGATGCTAAAAGCTAGGCCTAGGCCCTCGACGGGCTGTTATGCCATTATAGTAAGTAGTTGTTGAATATACTTAATTAAAGCTAGAAGACTAGAAAACAGTTTTGTAAATATTACAAGAACAGAGTTAAATTATGCAAGAACAATATTAAAATGAACTAAAACAGAGTTAAATTGAACAGGAACACTGCTAAATTTAACTAAAGCAAAATTAAAATTAAACTAGAGGAATGTTAAATTAAACTTGAGCAGAGTTAAATTGAAATTTAGTCATCCATGGTCATGTTAAATGTAAAAGTCATATTAACTTTCTAACAGTAATTTTCAGCAAAGAACTAAGGTCTGCACTAACCACATTCTTGTTTCTTGCGAAGCAGGAGCCATCTTGATACAGATCGCAAGATTTGGTCTTGTTTTACTCCAACTTTTGTTTGACTTTAAGCCAAAGTTTTAGTCTGATTTCTGATGCGAATTTTGATATAATTTGTGATCTGAATTTTTAATCCAAATTTTTTGTCTAAATTTTCGGTCTAATATTTTGTCTAAATTTCGGTCTTCTTTTGGTCCGAATTTTGACCCAAATTTGACTTTGATTCTAGCCCGAATTTGTTTTTGTTGTTGGTTTGAATTTGATTTTAATTACGGTTTGAGTTTTGATCTAATTTTAAGTTTAAATCTTAGTTAATATTTTGATCTGATTTTTGGTCAGCCTTCGATCTGAACTTACTCTGACTTTTAGTTTGCTTTAAGGGGACATTGACGATCTCGATAGTCTAGTGGGTAGTGCACTAGACTTTCTTCTGAGAGGTTCGGGTTCGATTCTTGTCTTCGTCTGGCGGTTAGTTTCCATAACTTTCTTATATTCACAACCAATATGAAGTGTATGAGAATTATAAGATAGTGCACAAGTACACACCTTGGTTGGTAATGGCCAGAGCTGGGTAAATTCAATTACATTACAATCCCAATTCCAATTACAAGGAGTTGTAATTGGTACTTTAATGTTTTCAATTCCTTGGTAATGGAATCGGTAATTAAAATTTTTAGTTCCTAGGTAATGGAATTGGAAAAATTTTCGATTCCTTTACAGAGAATTGTATTTTGTAAATAAAAATATATCAATTCCTTCAAGGAATTGATAATGTATTGTAATTGAAAGGAAAGGAATTTATTATTTAAGTGTAATCAATTACTTTCTTCGAATTAAATTCCAATTTAGTTGGAATGATTCCTTGATCCAAAAAAGCAAGACAAAAAAAAAAATTTTTCGCAAAACATTGTAAAATGCTTCTAATAAGCCGTTACAAGAGAAGTGACCCGCAATTAAAGTACCAATTACAATTCCTTGTAATTGGAATGGAGATGGAATTTAATTCCTAAAGGAAATATTACTACCCAACTCTGGTAATGGCAAAACCAATAAGCTAATAAAAAAAATTCCCACACCGCCGTTCGGAATCGGCGTTAAACTGTAGGCCCAACTGGGCCGTTCAGGCCTAAGTATGTCTCTCGACAGCCACTCCAATCCAACCCAACCCAAGGGGACATTCCAGTTTAAAATTTGAAGACCATAGATTTTTTTTCTTTTCGATTTTTGGATCCCTTATAGTTTCAAGAATACTCTTATAAAATATTAGTGAAAAATTCAAAGTAAAACGAAAGTTATACCTAGAATTGTTCCGTGGTGTACTAAAAAATAGACCTAACGTTCAAAAAGAGGTTTTCGAGAAAACAGCTTCAAAATCAGACATAAGATTTTTGAAATTCAAAATGGAGGGAATTTTTTTTAAAAACTGATTCGGTTTCTGGGGACGCTGATTAGGAATCTGAGATTGGCTTTTCAAAACTCAAAATAGCAGATCTAAAATGACCGATTATTTTCAAGTTCATCGGGTTCGCTTGAAACTCGTTACTCGTGGGTTTTCAGGATCGCTGATTACAAATCTAGCATTAAATTCGTAATCGGTGACCTCAAAAATCCGCTTGCAACGAGTTTCAAGCGGATCCAATCAGTTTTTTTTTAATTCTTCCGCCATAATGGATCTGCCATTTTGCGTTTTTAAAATCTGATGCCAGATTCGTAACTAGCGACCCCGAAAACTCCCGAGCAATGGGTTTCAAGTTAATCAGATCAAATTTTAAAAAAATTTTCGCCATATTGGATCCGCCACTTTGAATTTTGAAAAACTGACATCCAAGTCGTAAATATCGAAAACTACGTTTTCATGTGTTGAAAATCGAAGAAGCTCCCATTGCTCAAGGCAACAGAATGAGGGAAGAACATTCTAAAGAAGCACATTCAGCGAGAAAAAGAGCCCAAGTGCATCTGAAGAAGTTGACACAACTTGAGGACAATCAGCATGCACCAGGGTTTGTTGACTAAAAGTAATTTGCATAATCGATTTCAGTTTTTCTCAAAATGATATTTTTTGAACTGATAGGACTGATATCTCAAGTTCTACTGAACAGATTTTGAAAAACCAAAATTTTTTATTGAAATGTCTAACAAACCATAGCTTTTCTAGTTTATGTCTCTATCTTTATTAGGAAGCTCGGTATCCGTTATACCACCAAAAATTGACTTTTTTAGATATGCTCTCTACCACCGCCATCTTAGACTAAAAGTGGTCAAAAAAAATTTTGTTTTGATCTACTTTAATAAGATATTTATAAAAAATATTATAGTTTCTTTAAAAAAGATTTTCAAATAGCCAATTTTTTTTCTAATTTTAAACTGGTCTACTTTTTGGTCTGAGTTTTTTTAAAATTTTCGGTCTAGTTTTTAGGTGATTTTTGGTTGAAACTTTCGTCTGATTTTTTGACTAACTTTTGATTTGTAATTTTAGTTCGATTTTGGCGTGAGTTGGATCTTAAAGTTAATTTGATTATTGAGCAGGGTTTTAGTTTGATTTTTTGTCTGTATTTTAATCTAGTTTCTGGACTAGCTTTGTTCTGGGTTTTAATCTGATTTTTGCTCTGGTTTCCGGTCTTGTCTCTATTCCGATCTATGTTGCTCTAAACCAGATTTAATATTTTAAATATTTTTATATATTATGCTGTACTTTTTACACCAAATATGCCTTCAGGAAAGCGTTTAAAGCTATTCCTTAAGTATACGTTTAAAAATTGAATTAAACGAGCGAAGCTGTATATTTTTCTGGAAAGCGTACGAGTTTATTTGGAATCGATCACTGTTATTCATACGTTTCAATCTCGGTCTAGCTGAAAGTATTTTCGAGAGCTATACTCTCAGTGACTTCATTACATCTTTCTTTAAGTTTCCTTGACCAAAATCATTTTCTGTTTTTACCATAACATGAATTTACCCCGTCCACTGCCGGAAACTTTTAATACCAAAAATTAATTTTATTGTTTCTATTATTTTTGTTTGTGATTTGGTTTTTTTTTTTGTTTTTGTTTTTCTTCTTTATTATTAGAAATTGAACATAACCACCGCGCATGGGACAACATTAATTAACATAAAAATCGCTTCAAGACTATTTCAATGATATTTATGATTATATTATTTGGTAGTTTCGATATTAAATTCAATGCTAATTAATGCTATGGAATCTTTTGTCGATCAAAATAAAAGAAAAAATTAAAAAAAATAAATAAATAAATAAATAAAAATATCAAAAAAAAACATCGATTGAACTCACGTAAATCGAAATCGAAACACGTGTAAATTAGTTTCCATTAAAAATACAAGTAACTAAATTAATATATGTATGAGTAAATATGACTATGTTTAATGCAATTTATGAGAACTACAAAATGGTTAAAGTTTCTAAAAAAAAAGAAGAAAACTTACCTGTTGTGGTTGTTGTTGTTGTAGACTATACTCGAAACCGTTGTATAATTCTGTTGTCGCTATAACAGCTTCAGCTTCAGCAATACTAGCTGTAGGACTATTATCGTCCAATTGGGAGAGGGATGTCTCCTGTAAATTGCTGGTATTCATCCCAGTTTAAAAACTTAGATCATTATATACACTTTTTTTTTTATAGCAGCATCAAAACACAATACGAATATTCATAAAAACAACACAATTTTTTTCCCATTTAATTAATTAGGAATTTTTGAATTAAAAATTAAATTTTACACACACAAACACGACGGCAGTTGAATTATTTCAATTAAAATTATATATTTATTATTATATTTTATAACACTTTCTTTTTTTTTTTTATTTTATTTTCTTTTTTTTTTGAGGGGGTAATAGATATTTAAAACAGCTTCAATTTCATGTGAATATTAAGGGTATTCACTGGACATTTGATTTTTAGGCGATTATTTAACTATTCAGATTTTTGAGATATTTTGAGCTGAAATTAAAATTGAAAAACAAAATTATTTCAGATTTTTGAATTTATTTTTAAGTCATAGATTTATAACAATTTTACAAATACGTAGTGTTTGAATACGCGTAAATATACGAGCGCAACATTATACGCCTATGTTGTAATTGTATGAAAAACTGTTCTATCAAAGTGTTTATTATTTTTTTTTTTTTGGTTTATTGAAGTACTTGTAATTGAGCTTATTTACATAGTTACTTTATGCAGTCATACATCCATTCACACAAGCATATATACATATAAAAACTACTAATTGTTATAATGCATTTTGTTGTTTATATGCAATTATTATTTTTTTTTTTTGCTTAGTACTTATAGCGCGCCAAATCGTGATTCACAAAAAAGTAATTGTTCTGGTGTAGAAGTCGTTGCTAGCCACCATTGCCAACATCACCCTTTAAGTAATTGTAAAAACTTATTCTTATTCACTGCAAGGTAATATATATATACACGCCTCTCACTCCCTCTTTTTTGCTTTATCTTACCTACTTTCTTTACATATTTCATCTTAAGTACACAGTTCAAGACCCCTTTCTTTTCCCTTTCCCATCTATACTCTGTATTAAGTATAGGAGTAAAGTATAATTTTTTTTTCTCATTGTCTTTTACGCTATAGAGTATCACAATCAGATTACTCTACTTCAAGTGTTTTACAGAAAACCGAATTTAAAATTACCTAAATTTGTAATAAAATGAAAGTAGTCGAATATTTTTAGATTTTCTACGAAATAAGCAAATAACAACTCAGTCATTACTCAAATGCAATCGGTAGCGATATCTATAAAAAAAAAGGTAAATATATACACTCTCTTACTTCCAGGGCATGGGAACCTGGTACCTACTTGGCTATACTCCTCTCACACATATTTATTCAAACTGACTAATTGCAATACTTACGGAACTTTAGATAATATGGAACTATGGATTTAGACCCTGTATCGCACACAGCACTCATTGCAAGACTTATAAGAACTTGAAAAGAAGTATCTCTCTGATGGTATCTGTTACTGCACTGCTCTTTCCAAAATCAAACTGAACCCATTCCATAAACTTCTCCTATACAACTTAAGGGTACCCCCCCCCCCCCTCCCATTCTCGGGGTCAAAAAATCGATTTTTTTTTTATTGTCTTGTTCGAAACCAAGAAAACCAAGCCTATGAAGAGTCTGAAGGGATTTTGTATGGACCAGGCATAGCTGATTGAAAGTGATACACGATATACACGAAACATTGCTTCACAAAACTTTAAACGCATTTTTCTCGAAACAGTGTTTTTACGATTGGCGGACTTTGTAACTCAAAAACTATTCAACCAATCGCTTTGAAATTTTGCAATGTTATTTAATACATCAATAGCTATAACTTTGACTATTAAGAAGAAGATTGATAGAGATTTTCTATAATTTTTAGCTCAGCTTTTAACCAAAAAGCATTGAATTTTCGAAATACAATTCAAAGGTCCGCCATTTTGTGAATTTTTGTCCGAAATCAATAATAATAGTCTATGTTATAGAAAAACATGTACTTTATCTAATTCTGTTTGATTTTTTGATTTCAGGCATTCCAGTGATTTGCAATCGTTTCCGCCATCAAAAAACAGGCTACCACATTCACATATTTTGTCCTTCAGTTACACTAAATATTTTATTCTTCACACACAAATGTTTCCTCATTCTTTTTTTTCCATTTTTATTTGTTACCATTTTGTTCCACCCAATCCACTCAAATCATTTATTTCGTTCTCAGATATTTATCTTATCTTCAGATTCCTTATATTTTCTCTCTTTTAATGAACAATGCCATTTCTCTCCCTTTTTCCTACAGCTAGATATTTTCTCCTTCAAAGCTCCTATACTTTTAATCCAAAAATATTGCCCCTTTGAGATCACCCATTTTTATCTCATTTTTCTGCAGATATTTCGTTCTTTAGCATCTCTATACTTTTCCACTTTTGCCACTGATATTATTTCTGTCATATTATCTTTTTGTTTCCAGGATTTATTTCTTTCAGTTCACTTAAATTTTTCCCTCTTCTTTCTTCATATATTTTGTCCTTCAGATCTTTTATATTTTTCCTTTTCTATCAACAATTACTTTGCTCGTCAGAACTGATTCACTTTCCCTCACTTGAGCTGAACGATTTTGTCCTTTAGAACCTTATGCTCTTTATTTATAGATATTTGTCATTTCAGATCCCTTATATTAACCCTCTTTTGTCCACAGATATTTTGTTCTTCGGACCTCTTAATTTTTCTTCCTTTGTTAGGATATCTCTTATCCTTTATATTTTTCCACAGATGTTTTGTTTTTCTGATCTCGATGCCCACAAATATTTTGTCTTTTTGACCTCACATATTCTTTTGAGTTTTGGTGCAGATATTTTCACCTTCAAGCTTCTCACGTTCTTTCAATTTTTCATTAATATTTCTAGTCCTATTCAAGAATAACATTTTCTTTCATGTTTTACTTCTTTTTTTCATAGATATTTGGATCCTAAGACTACTAATATATTAGTAGTAAAAAGGAATGTCAGCTTTAAACTTAATTATTTTCTTGTCAGCCGAGTTTAATACCCTTTCAATAAAAATATTGAAAAGACTATAGCACTGTTTCAAAAAACCCTCAGCTCAAATCAAAGACCATTCTTAAAACAATATATGTAATTCTAAAAATTATTTAAAAATTTGTACAAATTTGATTTAAAACAATAAAAATATATGATAAAATATTTTCGATCTTAAGTCGAGTTATACCATGTTTCCACTGAGCCGAAATTGCGTAGTTTCGGCAAATGGTTTCGAACGAAACTGTAATCGTTCACATTGCAATGTGATGCTGGTTTCGATTATGGTTTCGTTCTATAGTTCATTGTTTACTTCATGTTGTAAAATGCCGGCGACTAATATATACATTGTTGTTGTGATGACTACATTTGTTCATTAAGCCTATTTATATATAACCTCTAGCAAGGCCGTATTTAGGGGGGAGGCTTTGGGGGTTCTGACCTCCCCCCGAAATCTGGAAACTTTGAGATTAATTGCCAATGGATGGTGGAAAGTCAAAATAAAATTTATTTAACGATATTTTTTACTTCCATTGGTTTTTTTTCTAAAAAGTCAAATATAAAAAATAAATTTGAAATCTTAGTTACAATAAGCGATCAAATCCGATTTGTTTTCTTCGACATGAGGTTTGACTACGGATTCAAAAAGAGAAGCTGATACTGAGCACTCCTGCATTTATAGTTTTTCTAGGTCAGTAACTGTTTTTGGTTTAAAGTTTCGTTCGCTGAATCAGTTTGAAAAGTTTAAAAATTAATAAAAAAATAGAAAAAATTATCGGATCCTTGTAAAATTAGAATTGCTTGACCCCATTTTTTTCCTAAAACGTGACGTGATGGAAAGTTTTTGACCTCAGATTCGTGTTCAACGTGAAAAATTCTATCGCAAAAACTCCATCTTATGAGCAGTTTTAGGAGAAAATCTAAAAATATAATTAACTTTTTAACCCATTATTGCTCAGAGCACCACGACTAGAAAGATCTCTTTCAATGCTGTGACTTCACGAATTTAAAGAATATAAGCCAACCTCATCCGGGTTCCTTATCATTGATAATGGCCCCAATAATGATCATTTGGAAAAAATGATCCTCTTCTATTTTTGGTAATTTTTTTGAGGTTAGGTACATCATCAGTAGCGGGAAGTCAATGAGTTAACGAAATTATGTCCTTCGCGATAAAAAAAATGCATTAAATAATTAAAAAATTTACTTTGATTATTCAGTGAATTTTCTTTGTCGCTTTTGGCCATATTTCAGAGGTTAAGATTAAAAAAAACCGGAAAATTTTTCCTAAAGTTTTAAGACATTCATCTACTTTTGTCCTTAGTCTGATAGGGTTCATCAAATGTACCATCGATTTAATTTATTGTATTTAAAAATGAGTTTGTTAAAAATTATTTATGAATATTTTCTTCAAATGAAACCTCCCCCCCCCCCGCCCCCCCGAAAAAAATTTCTGGCTACGGCCCTGACCTCTAGATTTAATTTTCATAGTCTCTGAAAAACTAACATGGACTAACATAATTATTGTTAATATTGAAAAAATTTAAATACGAAGAGAATCACAATGATAAACGAAATATTAAGCAACGAAATAAAAGTGTATAGGAGAAAGCGTCTATCTTGTTTAACTTCAACCATAGCCACTATGCAGCCCTGCTGCCGCAGCTCCTCCGCCATTTGTTCATATGTATGTATGACGTTTTTTTTACCTTATGCAGCTTCCTCACTTTTTCTGTCCATACCTTCGGCTATACGCTCTTCTTTCCGCATACTCCTTTATATTTTCTTTCTCCATACTCAACAAGTTGTACGCAAAGCAAAATATAAATGTCTGTATAGAAATATAAGATCAAATTCATTTCAGTAAACACATTTAGGGTTGCATTAGATTTCGAATGTGGTTTCGTTGAAATCAGTTCATTTCGTTTCGTTTGATATATTTTTATATGCAGAAATTGAGGATTTCAACGCAGTTTCAACTGAAACCACGGAAATGATCAAAACAACGCAATTTCGGCTCAGTGGGAACATAGTATTAGGCAATTTTTTGCTTCTTGACATTAATTTAGGTATTCCTTTTATCCATAAAAAAAAACCGGTTCAATATATGAAATCCGATTATTCATAAATACACTATTTCTCGTGGAGTTCACTTTTCTCTGCTGTTGTTGTTGTTGTTGCCATAACAAAAATGGGGTTAATAAAGTCGCATATGGTACGCGACTTGTACATGTTACATGCAATTTGTATGGTTAAATAAGTGTGGTTGCTGTGTGGTAGCTATTGTTGTTGTTGTTATTATTGTGATGTCGCTTATGGTATTATAGTAATTCTCAGAAGGAGCTGCAAGTTGTCAGGATACTATAATTTCATTTTCAACTTATTGTTGCTATTATTATAGTTATTATTATTATTATTATTTTTATAATGGTGGGGATGATGGTGCAATGAGTATATTACATAAAGAAAATAATAAGCACAAGTGAAAATAAAATAAACATAGATACGATTTTTTTTTATGATCTAATAATAGACTTTCTGCGAGCTGTGAACTATAAGCAAATCCAACTTTCATCTTTATCTTATTAAGATAAATCAAAAAAAAAAAATCTGTTATTACATACGAATACATTTTTAAAAAAGGAAGTTGCTAAGAAAAGTATAAAATTGATTGCGTAAGCATATCATTTATTTATATGTAAGTAAACAGAACTACTTACATACCTTCTATATGCAATAAACGCAGCGCGAGAAGAGAAAAAAAATAGAAGAAAACAGAAAATTGTCAAGGGTATTATCAATAAAACTTGACCCAATTGGCGCGTATACTGAAAGCAGCAACAGCAGCAATAGCATTCTTTTTAGTATTTATTTACATATACATATTTACATATATGAATTGGTATTTATTCATATACATGCATGTATGCATGCATTGGAATATTCATTCGAACTTTCTATTACGAATAAGTAAAGTAGGTGCGCCTGAAACTCTTGTTGAAACTGAAACTGCTCGCTTGCAATTTTTTGAATGCTTAAAATGCGTTCAAAAAAAAAAAATAAATAAAAAAAAAATAAAAAAAAACCAAAACATACACAGAAAACTGTAAAAAAATAAAACAGCATCCCCAAGGCTATTGTGAGACAGGGGCATCTAAACCTTAACCACCACCACCACTACCTCTGCCGTACTGGCTCTTGCTTTTGTATTGGGTGTTGCTAAAAATGTGGGATTAAATATGTTTGCATTGTTATTATTTTTTTTTTATGTTGTTGTTGTTGTTGGCAGAATATCAAAATATCTTTAGAGAGTTGCTGGAAAATAAAGGGAGGTTCTTAAAATTTACTTTCATTTAAGCAACACTGTTTTCGTTAATATTTACTTTTATAGCATATTTTGTTTGTTTGTTTTTTGTTTTTTTTTTTTCTTCTTAATGCATATTAAAATAATTGAATTTCGGAAGCTGAGGTATTTAATTTTCAATTATTTTCTTGCACTTTGCACTCTAGGTGAGTACACATTAGACGTTCTTGATCAGCTTCCTGGAGTCTATTCAGTCTTGTTTCTGGGTCATTTAATTGACTTTACATCCTGACTCTAGCTTGGAAGAAGCTACCACTGCATTTACAAAAAAAAAAAAAAAATACGGGGCCTTAAGATAATAATTCAATATTCTATAAAATAGTGAAAAAAGTTTTAGCTAAGAAGTCAAAATTAAGCACATCGTAAGATCGGGACTCTAGGCCCAATATTATTATTTATTATTTTGGGAAGCCCAACCAGGCAGGCACTGCGACCTAAAAGATCTTTTGTGCCATTCCCCATTTTATGACAAAAGACGTTCAGCTGACCTAATAAAAGTCAAGACATCTTTTGTAGAAGAAGATTTTATGTGATTAGCCGTCAGAAAAGGAATACCAAAAATTCTTCCTCTGAGCCGAGCCAAGGCCGGACATTCACACAGAATATGAGGTGTCGACTCGTCGTCTTCCAGACATAGACGACACTCTGTCTCATTAGACAGACCTATTTTGTTTAGGTGATATCTGAGCCCATAGTGACCAGACATGTAGCCCACCAGTAGCCTAAGGTCAGGTTTGGAATAAGAGATGGGCTTATTTTGGGCAAGCGGAATGATAAGTGCTTTTGCCTGTCTTAAACCTGGGATAAAGTTCCAATACTCTAGCCATTTTGGCTTAGACTACTCCTCAACGATAGATTTCGTAGAGGTCCAGCCGACTCTAGCCAGTTCACAGGGTCTGAGCAATGCTTGTAATCAGGGTCGGAACGCCGAAAATTTTGTTGTAATGATGCGTTTTGACTCGGGAAATACATTTTTTCATCCGTGCTTGTTTTTCATTTCATTTCATCATATCGTATCGTGTTTTAATTTTGTTTTTAGATTTCCTTTTTCTTTTATTTTCATGTTTCATATAAACCTTATCCCTTCATTTCTTATTGGTTTTTTTACAGTGCTCCGAACCTGACTACAATTTTTATTTTTTGTAAATGTCCATAACTCCTGAACTATTGACCCAATGATATTTTAATGGTCATCAAAAACATTGCAATTTCTGAGGTCTTTTCAATGATATGCAACATTAATAACAATTCGGCATTCAACGGAAGTTATGAGCAAAAGTCAAAACATGCTCCAACCCTGACGATACTCCACTACATTCAGAGCAAACAGATCAGTTATCTTCTTCTAGTTTTAGGTTAGATTGAATTATTAGAAGAGGTGAGTAATATGTTCCCTGATTAGTACGGTCTTATCTAGATAGTTTTTGATCTAAAAGATAAAGTTTGTAGTTCCCTTATGAGACCATCTCCTTTCAAGAAATTCAATTATCTCTTAAGGAGAGCTATCGGCTGTAAGTCTTTCACAGTAGCACAAAATATGTTCTTTTCCTTCTTTCTCTTCACTCTAACACAGATCGTTCTATATTATGCCAAGGAATGGAAATTTTTTTTTAACCCTTCAATGCCCTGTGAGAAACTTTGTGTTAATTCGAAAATGGTTTCTGTCTAGGTAAGAATTTTTTGGCTTTTTTGTTGCCAGGCATGGATAATTTGTATTGTCTGTTACTAGGCGTTTCCCTTGACACAGATCTATTTTCATACTTCATTAAACAGAGTTTAGTGGGTTGGGAAACTAAATTCCTTACACAAACACATCCTCTGTCGTGCTTTGACTTGTAAACCATACATGGTAGTCACATGTAAACCTAGATATTTTCCATTGCCCAGTGATTCTATCCGGGAATATGACCATAAAATAAATTGATCGAATTTTCGATTTTAAAAAGAATCACTCTTTCGAAATATATGTACAATTCCCCCGACCCCTTCTTTTTTTTTCTTAAGATGCTTTAAATTTTTCCCGAAGGTTATTTCTTAACTTTCCCCAGAACTAAATTCTTATCTTTTCTGTGAGAAAAACAAGTAAAAGGAATAAAACTTCACATCATATAATATTAAATGCATTTATCATTTTACTTGTGCTAAAATTTAAAGTGACATATTTAAGAAAAAAAAAAAATATGGTATAAAAATAAACAAACAACAAGAAAAACCTTAAGGAAAGCAATTTTATTAAATTCTAATGAAGTTTTCCGACATCAAAGTAAATGTAGTCGAGGTAACTACATAGATACATACATTCATCTCTATGTACATATGTATAGTAGATATGTATGTATGTAAGGACATGTAAATATGATGATGTTGTTGTTGTCCCAGTTTCTTATTGCAAGGGAAAAGGAAAAATTTCACATTTTCACTTCTAGCATTTTTTGCAAAAAAAAAAAAACAAAAAAGCAGAAAAAAGCTAAAATAAAAATGAAGGAAAAACGAGAAACATTAGCAACATCAAACGCCAACAGTTGCTCCACTTTGAGAAAAGCCATTGCTAGCAAGCTGGCTGACTGGCTATTGTATGTCTGTATGTATATATGTGTAAGGTACGTGTGCTTGTATGTATGCGTTGGTAAATAGGTGTGTGTGTGTGTGTGTGCCTCTGAATATAGAAATGTTTTAAGCTCATCTACTAGATGAATAATACACTCAACGGCACCAGCAACAACAACAACAATAACAACAACAATAACAACAACGATAACAAAAATTTAAACAAATTTTAATAAATTATGGAAATTTCAAACTCCAAATTATAAATGGTTGAAATCGAAAGTATGTACTGGAAGCTAGTTACAGAAGGGACTTGATATTAATTATATCTCTTTTTGGCATTTCATATACAATTTTAACAGAAATGGGAGTGGCATGCCCACTTTAAATTGTGTGTTATATTCAGGTGGCCTTGAAAATGATATAATGTTGACTTTATTGAAAGTATCGAGTGAGTTTTCTACATATTTTTGTTTGGTTTAAGTGTAAAATTTAGACGATACTACCGATAAAGTTGACATTATTGATAATATAGAGTTTTCGCCGCAGTTTTTCTATATTTTGCCAAGTTTTTGCTACATTTCTGTATCGAATAAATGTCAAGTCAAGTCGACACTAACGTTAATGTCGACACTAATGTTAACGTCAACATTAAATCGTCATTGGTAAGTCTAATTAGTTGATAAATAGTTAAATTTGTTTTAAATTCTCATTAATATAGCATTAAGAAACTCAAATTGGAAAATCACTTGAAAAACAAAGTAGGCGTGGTATTAAAAATCCTAGATTATTTTAAAAACTAAGCCAATATAAAACTCTACTTTACTTTTGTTTAATTTTTCTAATTTTTCAAGTGCTATTTTTTTGTTCTGCAAAAACGCATTCTAACGATTGAGATATTTAGGGGTGATAGGAGACAATTGTTTATAGGACTACTAGCGATTTTCAGAGAAAATACAAGACCTAGGGAATATTATACATATTAGGGAGATTCTCAAAGTCTAGTATATGCCCCTGCACGGTAGCACGATAGCACAAATTGTAAAACTTTCCAATCCGTACAACGAAACAAAAACAAAATACACGTCAATCCACTCTGCAACACTTAAAAATTTTTCCTACGGCGATACCCATGTATATGTTCAATGCAATGAAGTGTAGTATATTAAATGCAACTCTGTGCCTCTCTCTCACTCTCTGTGTTTACATTTTCTAATATATTTCAGTTTTACGTTCATGTGCGCTCTCAAATCGTAATATAATTTAATATAATATTTTAGCATTTCGTGCTATCGTGCAATTATACTAGACATAGAGAATCACCCTATTGTTAAATAAAAGAAAAATGTTGTAAATTAAAATTACGAGCCCGACGATTTTGGTCCCTTGTCTTCGCGTTCCCTCTCTGACTAGATCTAAAAGCTAATATTCCATTTACTACTAGGGGATCCAAAGTTTTAGAAAGTGGAGGAGAGGAGGAGAAGGTTTAGGTCTGTACATTCCTTTTGAAATCTATTACATCAAAATGAACCTTCGTATTAATCGAGAAGAGAGATAGAGATGGTTTTAAATGAGGACTACTAGCGGTTTTCATAGAAAATACGGATATACGGAAATACGGACCTATTTTTCTAAACATTAAAGAGATTCACAAGTTTATCGAAAACTAAGAACACCAAAATATTGAAATCAGTTTCCGCTTTGTTCTCATTTAACATGACCTGAAGAAGCTAGGAGGGGAGCTGGGGTCTCTTTGTTCCAAGAGGAATGGTCATAATAACTGGAATGCTTAACCGGAAGGGAGATTTATACCTGAAACATCTTCCACTTGAGTTCACTAATTTACTTTGCTACTGTTCATTAACCCAGATATGCCCAATGTCCTTTTCCTAGTACACTTCAAAAGTTTTATTTTGATGGAATATATTCTCATTTAATCAAAATCAAACATTTCTGAAGTGACATATGACAATGATGATATAGGACAATGAGCATATCTAGGTTAAGGACGAGTATCCATCCAAAATTATTCTTTATATGAAAAGTGAAAGCTGAAAGAAAGACAGGTGAAAAGTTTAATATTTCAAAATTGCTTTAATAGATCTAAAACTATCTACAGAAGCCGTCTACTGAGTAGAAATTTTGGGTTAAAATTTCATTTAATTTTGTCCAAAAATTTCATTCTACGGTCAATAGTTCATTCTATGGTTCTTGACTCAAGGATCTAAATAATGTGGATACAAAACTTTTGATTTTATTTGACTCAGTTCCTTTCAACGATAAATAAGTTACTTCACTCTATGATACCGGGACGACCTCGATAGCCTAGTGGATTGATGCACTAGACTTTCATCTGGGAGGTTCGGGTTCGATTCCCGTCTTCGTCTGGTGGTTAATTTTCATTAATTTCTTATATTCACTATCAATATGAAGTGTATGAGAATTATAAGATAGTGTACAAGTACACACATTGGTTGGTAATGGCAAAACCACCAAGCCGATAAAAAATTGCCACACCGCCGTTCGGAATCGGCATTAAACTGTAGGTCCAACTATGTGGTATCACAATGGGCCGTTCAAGCCTAAATGTGTCTCTCGACAGCCACTCCAACCTAACCTAACCTATGATACCGGATCCGTATCACTTGAACCAGTTCTCTCGAGAAAAGTAACAATATATTTACAGTCGCTTTTAAATTATACCATAAATTAAATTTATAACTAAGCATTAAAGTTAATCCCAAACGTTTTCATAATTAAAAAACTTTTATAATTTTTGCCTCCACTTATTAAAATTTATTAAATTAAAAACAAAAAAAAATAAAGAAAAAGAACTTGCCCTGGCCCCCTGTTTCTCCTATACATTACAAATTGAATTGGCGCAAAACGGTGAGCGAGGAGGATAATTTTTCTAGCCAAGCTGCAAACAACATCGATTTTTCTACTAGGTATGCATTCACAAAAGTCACATATGTGTGAATATGAAATAATATATATGAGTGCGTGTGTGTATGTGTGTGTGTGTGTGTGTGTATATGTATAGAAATGTATCTGTGTATACATTTTACACAGTAGCTTGGCAGCTTGGCTGCTACGCGCACGCCAGCACTTTGTCACACTTAGCAGTGTGTTGTCTGTCACGTGCAGCACAAAAACACGTTTATAGCCTATTCACACACACATACATGCAAACATATACTGGCACATACATATCAATGCATATGAATATATATATAAATATATATATATAAGTTTGTAAGGTAAGATATGTGCATAAACTAACAAGCAACGACGAACGACACACACACATCATCAGCAATTTTAATCATAAAGAACACATTTACTGCAGCAACTGCTACTGCTGTTGTTGTTATTTACTTGTGCAACCAGCAACAACATTCGCAACAATTTTAAATGCTAATGATTTTAGCGACAATTTTCATTTTACTCTCTTAACTTATTTCAATTACAAATACTTGAAATGTAAATGTTTGAATGTGAGAGAGAGACAGAGAGAGAGAGGAAAGAAGGGAGAAAGGAAGGAAGGAAGGAAACAAGAAACCAGATGCACGAGAAATTCATTCTTTCTATTAATTAAGTAGAAGAAGGTGTGCAAAATACTTTTTCTATTGAAGTTATTTATTTATGTTTTATTTTTTAAAGCAATTGGAAATCCTGAATATTCTATAATAGATAATTAGTCACTATCAAGGAGATAATAATGAGTTTATTGAGCTGTATATTAAATTTTGAGTACCCACCCCCACTATACTGATTTAATGTAATTACTTTTATATAGAGAGATAGCCAAATTCTTATCAAAAACTTAACTTCCAATCGTAACTTAATTGGACTATTCTTTAGGGTACACAGATTGCTTAAGAAATCAGCGCGTTTCAACTAATCAGAGAAAAATTCTATTGGTAATGTTTTAGAAATCGGAAAAGAATAGGCCTATGATATAGGAAACTCAATTCTGAACTCGCAGATAACTTAATACTTTGATTTCCTAAGACCTCGGCTTTGATGAAATTTTGTAAAAAAAACACTATTTTTACTGAACTGAATTCTTTCACCATTAGTACTAATCTAATTTCGGAATAGAGGTAAAAAAAATTCATGTACAATATCTTTTTTGAAAATCCCGTATGCCAATGGATCCCTAGATGTACACAAGGTCGCGGCTTTGGGGGGAAACAGATGAAAATTTTACTTTATTCTTTTAATTTTTTGTATGTATATGTATCCACTATAGCAACATTTTAAGTATGTTTAAATTACAGGGGTGAGTAATTTCTCCCTCTCCCCAAATCTAAACCCCCTCCGTACGTCCATATACGAATCAATGGCAAATAATGTTTCTTTACTGTTTTGCTGGACTTGCATACTCGTACTTTTGCTATAAATAGATCTAATTCTCAAACCATGCAAGTAACCATCGCCCTATAATTTGTCCCTTTTAATCGATCAATGATTGACAAGTAAACTTGATTAGATTTTGAGGTTTTACAAGGCACAGTATTCTCTTTTAAATATATCAGTACTAAATACACTAAGACAGATACGAGTGAAAGCAGACCAGAAGCGTGAGAAATGATTTGCCCTAGTCTACTTTTTCACAGTATGTACAAAAGAAACTGTTCAACAAGAAAGCCATTTTCATTGGAAGCCATTTTCAGCAAAATTAAAGTAACTAACTAGGGCTGCCAAAGCTCTATTAGTTTAACCCAGAATCAGAGGGTTTCTACGAGTTTAATTATTTTAAGAAATTTTTTGAAAGCAATTCTTATGAACACTAGCGGATTCAGAGATGCGGCATTTCAATTTTATAAGTAGATTGAAAACAATCAGTGGTCTCACATGTATACTTGTGCTCTGCATCCAAATCGAAAGCTGAATTTTTCTATCATATCAAAGTTTTGAGAAATTTTAACTCAAAAGTGCAGGAACTAATAGGTTAGGTTAGGTTAGGTTAGGTTAGGTTAGGTTAGATTAGATCAGGTTGGGTTGGCCGCTCAAAGCGGCAATCAAAGCTACACCGGAGGTGTTCGCGAAGCTTTTCAGCTCGTGCTCGACAGAAGGAGTTTTTCCAGACTCATGGAACCGACAGCTGTTAGTCCTCCTACTAAAACCAAAGAAGCCGCCGGATGAACCGGCATCCTACCGCCCGTTATGCATGCTGGATACACTGGGCAAAGTTCTCGAACGCATTATAGGGGACAGGCTCCAGGAGTGGCTTGAAAAGCCAGGAGAGCTATCAGCACGACAGTTTGGATTCAGAAGAGGACGATCCACGGTCGACGCAATACAAACGGTGATGAATATTGCACGCGAGGCCACCAGCGGCAACCAATGGGGAAACGGCAAGAAGAAGTATTGCGACGTAGTATCGTTGGACATCAAAAATGCCTTCAATTTGGCGAACTGGCCTCAGATTATGAGTGCACTGAGAGGATTCGAAGTACCGAAGTATCTGTTGCAAATAATCGCAAACTACTTCGACAACAGAATTTTAATATACGATACTGATGACGGCGTGAAGCAGTATCGTGTCAAAGGAGGCGTTCCGCAGGGCTCCGTTCTCGACCCAACGCTATGGAACGCAATGTATGACGGCATCCTCAAATTGGATCTCCCGGAGGATACAACAATCATAGGATATGCAGACGACATCGCGATAGTGGCAGTAGCCAAACACCTGGACTCGTTACAGGCTATATGTAATGATGTCATCTCAAGGGTGAGAAGATGGCTATACAACTCGAAGCTGGAATTGGCGGAGCAGAAGACGGAAGTCGTGATATTGAGTAGCAGAAGAGCACGTGAAGAGCTGGTCATCACGGTTGGGGATCATAACATCACCTCGTGTCCACACATTAAGTACTTAGGAGTACTTATAGATTCTAGAATGACGTTCAAGGATCACCTGAAAACTGCTAGTGGAAAAGCAGCACGAATAAACAGCGCATTAACACGCATCATGCCGAATATAGGAGGCCCGCGCTAGGGCAGGCGCGTGACACAAAATCAACCGAAGCCATAAGAAGAGAAGAAAGACAGCGTACCATCATGGAATGGCAGCGAAGATGGGAGTCATCCGAGAAGGGTCGATGGACCTACAATCTCATTACGGATATAGAAGAGTGGATATCACGCAGACATGGTGAACTGAATTACCACATTACGCAGCTGCTTAGTGGCTATGGGTGCTTCAAGCATAACTTGCATAGAATCAACACCGGAGAAGAAGACCCGTTTTGCCCAGATGCCCAGAGGAGCGGGAGAACGCGCTGCATATACTTTTTAAATGCCCACGTTTTAACAAAAACAGAGATGAGCTGGAGAAAGCCTTTGGAGAACCCCCTACAGAAAGGAATCTGACGACACAGATGTGTAACACAGCGGAAAAATGGAATGCAGCATGCAAGGTTGCTGCAGATATGATGACCACTCTGTATGATGCAGAACGTGCGCGCAAAGTCGAGCGCACGGCAAATACTACAAATATGGAGCCAGATATCGTCAACCGACGATAAAACCGAACAGAATTAGACAGAAACCAAAACTGACGATTGAGCACTAAGCTCATTACGGCCTTCCGACGTAATACCTAACGGTGGTTCCGGGAGGAATATCCGTACGGACGAGAGGTGGTTTTAGCGTGAGAATGTCACGCACTGACTGGGTGGCTTTTTATGCTTTCCTCCTCGTTAAAAAAAAAAAAAAAAAAAAAAAAAAAAAAAGGTTAGGTTAGGTTAGGTTAGCTTAGGTTAGGTAAGGTTAGGTTAGGCTACGTTACGTTACGTTAGAGTGACAGAGAAGAAAGGTGAGCCCAGGATGGGCATTCGCACATGAAATGGAGGACTTTTTCTTCTTCTTCCTCGGAGCCACAGCCCCGATAGAAGTCATTGAATGGCAGTCCTAGTCTTGCAGCATGTCTCCCCATTACGCAGTGTCCCGAAATTGTAATACTGATGGATTTTCTGCTAAGGTTGAGTAGCTGTCTAGTTCGTCTATTGTCCATATAAGTCCATGTTAGCCTGATAATACCACAAGTATGCTCCGCTATCTAGGATCTTTTTACTTCCTCAAGGTAGTTTTGCTTAATGGATAATTTAATAGACGTAAGAGGGACACTAATGGTGCAAGAAGGTGATATATCAGTAAGCTGCGAGCCTTGTTTTGCCAACTCGTCGGCATTGCAGTTACCTGTAATATAGGTAGACCTTCAAGTGACTCGACAAAAAGTTGAGTGAAGATCGGCAGTCAAGAGAAGCTTTGAGGTAGTGAAAACACAAGCAAGGAACTTGATTGCTGCTCGACTGTCCATGTAAATACAAATATTCGCATCGAATGAATCGTTACACATAAGCCACTTGGACATTTGATATATAACCATTAAATCCGACTGAAAAGGCGCTGCAATGGTAAGGAAGTCGCAAAGAGAGTCAGCTTACTAGAGAAGATGCCACAGCCGACTCTTTCCTTGAATTTGGACCCATCTGTATACATGATAATTGAATTGTCAATGACCACCTAGTCATTAACCCATTCCTCTTGAGTGGAGATATGGATAAAGAACGTGCGGTTTAAATTAGCATATGCTTTTTCATCTTGCAACCCCTCAAAGCCCCCCATTTGTGAAATTGTGATTCACTTTATTACATAGTAGTGTTAGTGATAGAAGGAAACAGGCAGACAACGTCGTTCAAGTCGTCTGTCTTGAAATTTCAGTCCCCAGTATTGGCGGATCTTGGGTGGGGGTTTTAATGCAAAATCTTGGATTTTTCGACACATGAATCTTGTGATTCCCAGGCAAGCCTGCAATCATTGAAAAATAAATAGTTTTGATGTGTTCACAACAATCAGACTACAATATGTACAGTTAGTTATTTGTGGGCTCCGGGGAGGTTTAAAAATAACTCAACCAACCCCTCTCTAGAATCCACTAGTTATCTCCAGTATCTTGAAAGGCCTTGGATTTATGTTAATTTCAAACTAAACTTGTCAAGCTTGAATAGTCTAGTCTATTAATCAGTGGAGGGTAGGAAAGGTTTTTTTTAAAGGCGGTCAGGGGTTTTTTTGATTTTACTCTGTCAATTAAATGTGGAGTGTTATATGCCGCGAAGCACCCAAACGGGTCAGATTCACAGTACTACTAGGAGAAGGGGATTGCAGTAAATAAGTAAGTGAGTAAGAGTTCATAATAGGTTTGCCATTTGTCAAGGGAGAAAGGAAGGAGAGAGGGTAGTGTTGTTGTCGTACAGGAAATTAATATTTATACTGAAAAATGAAAAGATGGGGAGACATGCTGCAAGCATAACTTTCTATTTAACTTTCAGGTATATATACATATATGGCTATAATCAATGACGTGGCGGCATTAGAGCTGAGTTAAGTTAGGCTGCCCAGACATACCATTTATAAATTTTGTTTTTTTTTTTTTTGCTGAATTTGTTATATATTTTCATTAGTTAAAATACGAGCAAAAAATTCAAATAAAACAAATGAAAAGTATGTAACTATGTAATATAAGCAAACGAAAAACAACAACACACCTTCAACGCCTGGTTCAATACAGAAAATTTTCTTTTGCTTTCACAACAAGCTTCCTTCTTCCTTGCTTTAAAATGATTTTCAAAATATTTCTTAGTATTCCAGATTTATTATTATGAAAGCTTAATAATTTTCAGGCATTTCCACGAATACAAAACAAACGAACAGCAATAACAACAACATCACCAAAAATGACAAGCTTATTACATTTTTGGAATAATTGTACCTAATAATAATAATAATATTAAAGCACTCTACATTAAGGCAGGAACATTATATACACATAAATTGACAGCTGTTTCATTTCCCTTTCAGAATACATATACAAGCACATAAACATCAATATATATGTGTAAAGAGATAAACTGATACTCATGGAGAGAGGAGAGAGAGAGAGAGAAGCAAATATGGAAGGACCGATTGGGATTTTGAAGTACTTCTCTCTTTCGTGTTAAAAGTAAATAGATCCTTCTTTTTTTTGTTTTGAATTTATTCAAAAACTTTAGAAATCTTAAAAAAAGAAATAAAATGTGAATTTGATAGAGCTTCATTTCAAGCATGTGCTCGTACGTGTGTATGTGTGTGTTTATGTTTCTATGCTTACATTTGTGTGTGTATGTGTTAGTGTGCGTGTATCTAGATCACACGCCCGAGTTATGAGACAACAAAACCAGCGCCAGCCAGTCAGCTAGTCATCCAGCAATGACGCTAGCAATAAAACCAATAATCATAACAAAAACAAAAACACAACAACAACAACAAAAATAAGGAAAACAAAACTAAAACACTAAAAAAAAAAAATAACAGTAAAGGAAAAAGGAAATGTATGAGCATGTGAAAAGCAAAAACGAAAAAAGAAATAAAAAAGCACACACACACACATACACACACACATACATAAAAACTCAAAAAATAAAAAAATCAATTTATTTAAGAATTAAATTTCGATTTGACCACGAGGAAAAACGAACGATGAACGCGCAAAACGAGCCTCAAAACGTGCGAGGCAACGGTGACGAAAGCAGCAATAAAATAGCTCAATTTCCCATACACACACAAACACAAACACACACATAGATACAAATGTATCTTTTGCTCGTTTCGTTGTTTCTTTCTTAGCAAACGTAATTGTTCTTTTTTGGCTTTTACATAATTAAATTTTTTATGCTGCGTTTTTCGTTTACTTTTCATATATTTTCGTATTTTTCAAGAGCCCTTCACTCATAGGATATTTGGCAGGATTTTTAAACACTTTAGCTAATGATTTCCCCATGGATACTATTATTTATATTACTTATAATCATCAGGATGATTATATTGATGGTGATATATAAAACGTTGAACCAAGAAGAAAGAATTCATCTTAATATGCCCCAGAAATAAAATGACATAGCCTCAGAAACACACACAAACACACACGCCACACACGCCACACACATAGACTCCAGCATAAACACTTTTACGGAAATGACACCTTTCGAACCAGGTTACAGTTTTGGCTGGACTTTACATATATACACACACACACACACAAACACACATACATGTACCTACTCCTTGCCGTTATCGTTGGTGGTCGTACATATATGTATATAAACGCATATACAAACTCACATCACTTCTCTTTTCTTTTTTTTTTTTACTTATTTCATTTCACTTCACTTCAGCACTACAGAACTTCAGCATAGGTAGCACAAAACCCCACAGCAACACAAGGCATAATGTGAGTGTGTAAGTGTGTTTTTAAAAAACCAACAAAATAAAAAAAATTTTATTATTATTATTATGATTTATGTATATAAATACATATATTAAATTGTATTAAATTTATGTAGTATATAATATCGTCAAAGCATCAAATTGCGACAGTGACAAATAGCGAACGCGTACGCGAAAATCGTGCAACTAACTAAACTCACTCACTCACTAAACTAAACTTGCTGCTGCCGCTGGTGCGGTGCGTTTTGACGTCTTCGCTACTGACACCACTATTCTCTGTTACTTGCTTGATTGCTGCTACTGCTGGGTGCTGCTCTCAAGCTCTAGGATCAAAACTAAAAAAAAAAAAAAGAAACAGAAAAAAAATATTGCCTGGAATTTCCAATTGGTTTGTTATTCCATATAGACGGCAGAAAAGCGCCGTTACATGTGCTGTGATAGCGGCAACTGCAGTGCACTTACAGTTCCTCCCATTTCTGCATTTCTATGCAAACGCTCTTTATACATATTCGGTGTATTCCAATGAGAGAATGTTATTTGAATGTTGTAACAAGGGCTTCCGTACTTGTGTACGGAAGTTTTGATTCGCATTTCCTATTAAAAGCTTCAAGGTATTTTCAGACACCAACCATTTTCGAAGAGCTTTTTGTTTTTTTTGGTCCCTGTTCAAAGCTTCAAGTTCAAATCAACGTATTTTTCGAGAAAAGAATTTTAAAGACATTAAAAGGACATGAATAAAAATTGTGTGTCTGCAAGCACTGACAGTAGAAGTGAAACATTGTTGTTTATTTTAAAATTATTACAAAACATTCATAACAAATTCTGTTGAAGTTTTTGCAGTCTTCTACTCTCTATTTTGTTGTTGCTTTTCCTCTGTTGATACTCTCTGCACTTAACGGCACAAACACGAAGTAGTATACGTATATAATACAAGATAGAAAAGTTCCGCTATATGCAATCAAGTAGAGGCAACTTGGTCGGCTCTCTCAATAAAAATTATGAGATAAAACTGCGAGGAGTAGACTCTCGGGTTGATTGTATGTAGCCGAATAACAATTGCATAACTTCGTTTCTTACTGGTTTCGTGTGAGTGGAACAAAAACGCGATTTTTCACCGTCCGTTGTTGTTGAAACTTTTAACTCATCCTCTTTCTATTTTTAAAATAATTTTTTTTGTTGATACTCTTTACAGTTATCGGCACCAGTACGACGTAGTACACGTATATAACACTTGAGAGGAAAGCATGAGAGAAAACTGCGAGAAGTCGACTTTCTGCATGATTGTATGTAGCCGATCCTCATATGTCTTCGTTAGCTAAACACTAACAACAGAATAACTTCGTTTTTTATAAGTTTCGTGCAATTTCCGTTGCCATATTTTCGATTTACCCTCGCTAAAGAAGTTTCACTTCAAAAAGTCACAAATGTGTGCGAGCACTTGCATAGAAATAATGGGAGGACAGAGCCAAAATGAGAGAGAGAAAAAGAGTAAAAATACTTGTATTGTGTTGTGTAATATTAGAGTGAGTCCGCTATAGAGCGAAGAGCATATAGGCAAGAAATTCCATTTTACTCCATCCTGAATAGGAACACTCTCCTAAGTCTGAAAATTCGGCAATAGCCTTGAATCTACCTGAAGCCTTTGTAAATTTGCATAGCTTGCATAGATCAAGTTTGGGTAAGTATTCATTCGTCAAGAAATGTTTTTCCAGTGTAGCACGCCTCGTCCGAGAGAAAGCAGGAGACATTCATAAATGAAACTTTCTGCAGTTTCACCATCTTCAAGACATGCATCAAAAAGACTCCAAGTAAATTCCTTGACGACGGTCGTTGACTGTAACGAAACCTGGGACGAATACAGCAATGAGTCTCAAATCATAAGCTTTGCCGACTAAACAGATACATACATACATAAATATATTTTGCATAGAAGAGTCAATAAACAACTTCGTCTATCGGCAGAAAACTAATACCCGCTAATGGTCGCTATGCAATTAACGCAACCTCGTCTCCATTTCTTGTTTAATGAAAGAAAGGCAGCAGACAATGGCGGGGTTTCTGGGATACATTCGTTGCCAGACACCCATATCCTGAATTACTACTCGCAAGTTTGTTAAGCTTAACAATTGCTTCACCCACGATTTTTGAGGCAACGTGAAGTCACTCGTGTATACCGATAAGCCAGGGTCAATTACAGTCTTGAAAAGCAAGATTACATTACACGTGTTATTAGTGAGATACTAGCCGCTATGCTCGAAAAAGTAGTTAAAAATTGGGCTTCTCGTATGGATCACTTACAACGTAGTTGAAGCCAACAACATTTACATGAAACAATCTTTAAAAATCTTCCTGCAAGGATGAAGACGGAAATCTGGTCCAGGTTATGGGTTATGAGGTTATGGAGAGAACACTTCTCGCAGCTGCTTTATGGTGATGACGGTAACAATCCGGTCATTTGAGGAAGCTGTTTCGGAAACCCCAATCACTTGCGGCATTATAGTACCGCCGCCCGACTAGGTCTTCACAGCCATCGCTCGGCTGAAAAACAATAAGGCTGCGGATGCTAAGTTGTTTAAGACCGAAGTCGAAGAGCTCACAAAACGCATGCATAAGCTTTTAAGCAGAATATGGTAAGAATATGGATGTAAGCATGCCCAGTGATTGAAACCTCAGCATACTCTGCCCAATCCACAAGAAAGGTGATTCCACGATTCGTGCCAACTACCGTGGGATAAGCCTTCTATAGAGCATATGAAAGACTGAAGCCCATCGTCGACAAACTGATTGGACCTTATCAGTGTGGCTTTAGGCCTGGTAAATCCACCATCGACCAGATATTCACACTACGCTAAGTCCTGGAAAAGTTCGGAGAAAAACAAATCGACACTCACCATCTATTCGTTGATTATTAAGCCGCATTCGACAGCACGATTAGAGATCACCTATACGCGGCAATGTCTGGTTTTGGTATCCCTGCAAAGCTCATTCGTCTTTGCAAAACGACACTGACCGACACAACCAGCGCAGTGAAACTTGGGATTGACCTCTCCGCTCTATTTGATACCAAAAGAGGTTCCAGACAAGGTGATTCTCTATTGAGCGACTTCTTTAATCTAACGCTGGAGGAAATAATTCGAGCTGCGAACATCGACATCTCTGGCACTAACTTTTACAAAAGTGTCATGCTACTGGCATACGCTGATGATATTGACATCATTGGCACCAACTCGCGAGCAGTCAGTGCAGCATTCTCCAACTTAGACAGGGAGTCTCGTCGAGTGGGTCTAGTGGTGAACGAGGACAAAACGAAATACCTTGTGCCAACAAACAAAGAGTCGCGGCGTCTTGGACAAAATGTCACTGTTGACAATTAAAAAGTCGAAGCAGTCAATGATCTCGTTTATCTTGGATCCAGCATCAAAACTAACAGATGTTGCCGACAGGAGTTATACTACGGACTCAGTAGGCCCTCTCTCGACATACGAAGATAACGCTCTTCAAGTCCCTCATCCTTCCCGTCCTAATGTATGGCGCTGAGACGAGGGCATTGACCATCAACGATGAGTGGCAGTTGAGAGCGTTCGAGAGGAAGATACTCTGCAAGATCTATGGTCCAGTGTGTGTGGATGACGTGTATCGTATATGATGGAATCATAAGCAGTATGAGCTATACGCCGACATTGATGTAGTCAAGCGTATAAAAATCCAGCGACTTCGCTGGCTGGGTCATGATGAGCGGATGTTAAAAAGTGCTTCGGCCAGAAGAGTGTTTTATTCGAGAAACGGAGGGGAAACGCTCAGAATATGACGACCTAATCTGCGTTGGAAAGACCAGATACAGGGGGACCTGACTGCACTTGGAGGACCTTACTAACTGGCGCCGGCGCGCGGATTGCAGAAGAGACTGGCGAGGCTTTATAGAGGCGGCCAAAACCGATAATCGGTTGTAAAATAAATGACAAGCGTTGATTTATCGACCCTAATAAAAATTTCATACTATCTTGAACTTTTTGGACCTATTACCATCACAGTTTCAGGAATTAGGAATTACTTAGGATAATGTCTAAGGGAATTATGTATTCTCAGTAATTCGATCTATTGAATTTTTGATTAATTTTTGCGAGGGATTAACCAACTAAAACCTCACTAGAACTTCAACATACTAATTTTTCTCATTAAGAACTATTCAACTACTAGATAAGCAAGGCGTCCTCCTAACTAGGGAAAAGTAGACATTTTTCCAGAGGGGCTACTTTATTTATTATCCTTTGTATGAGAGGAGCTAAGCCCATCTAACTAATTTTGCCCATTTAAAAACATTATCTTCTTCTGGTTTGATTGAGTTTTTCAAGTTTTGTTTGTTTTGGTAAGAGAGATGAATTGCCCGAAGAACTTTCACAATTATTCCAGAGGATTCTTCAAAAAGTCTTTTAATTCAGGAACAATAATCAAAATGGGCGTGAAAATTGTGAAAAGTCGCGAAATATAGTTCTGTAGTAGTAGTAGTTGTCTTACTAGTAGTAGTTGTCTTACTAGTAGTAGTTGTCTCACTAGTAGTAGTTGTGGATGAGAACAGAGTTGGGTAGTACTGATTCCTTTAGGACTTAAAGTCCATCTCCATTCCAATTGCAAGGAATTGTAATTGGTACTTTAATGTTTTCAATTCCTTGGTAATGGAATTGATAAAACTTTCAATTCCATTACAAAGGAATTGTTATTGGTAATTAAAATTTTTAATTTCCTAGGTAATGGAATTGTATTTGGTAATTAAAAATATATCAATTCCTCATAGGAATTGAAAATGTAATTGAAAAGAAAGGAATTTATTATTTAAGTGTGAAAAATTACTTACTTGGAGTTAAATTCCAATTTAGTTGGAATGATTCCTCGAAAGTGATTGATTCCAAAAAACGAAAAAAAAGAAAAAAACATTTTTCGGAAAACATTGTAAAATGCTTCTAATAAGCCATTACGTATAAAATTTGGGTCACTTCTCTCGTAAAATTTTCCGAAATTTTTTTTTTTTTTTTTTTTTTGTTCTTTTGGAATTGAACTAAAAGGGAATTAATTACTTTCGAGGAATCATTCCAACTTAATTGGAATTTAATTCCAAGAAAGTAATTGATTACACTTAAATAATAAATTCCTTTCTTTTCAATTCCTTTAATTAATTTTTTAACGAACGAATCCCAACGGACCCACTTACCCGCCCATCCGCACGAGGGGCACATCCGCATGACGTACGGATTTGGTGACCGAATCAGATGCATTCCGGAATGCCCTGATAAAGCGCTGATTGGGGAGAATAAATCTCTATTTGGTCTTCTTTACAGCTACAGATTATTAGTAATCATCAGCTGTTTAACGATTAAGAAAATTTAATACATTTAATTTTATATACTGGAGAGAGTCGGAAATGTCAAAAATGTCGTGCAGAGAATTGAAATTATTACACATACAACGAAAAGGGTTATTTTGGGCATAGTTTGTTCTACAAGCATCAAGTTTAATAGGAATTGGATATCTAGAACAGCGATTTGGAACATTAATTTTGATTTCATTGAGTAAAAATTGAGAATCAATATAACCATTTAATAATTTAGTCACAAACATCACATTTAGCATAACTCTTCTGCTCCGAAGAGTTGGCAAGCTTATAAGTTTTAACCGTTGTTCATAAGGCGGGAGGTGCTGTGATGGACTCCAGTGTAACGAACGTAGAGCAAACAAGAGGAACTGTTTTTGCACAGATTCCAACTTATCAGCATAACAGTTGTACTGAGGGCTCCACACAGCAGAACCATACTCCAGAACTGGTCTTACAAGTGCAGTGTAAAGTGATTTCGTGACATATGGATCGTTAAATTCTTTAGACCATCTTTTAACAAAACCAAGGATGCCCTTAGCCTTATTAATAGTTGAGTTGATATGTAAATTAAAAGTTAATTTGGTGTCCATTGTGACACCTAGGTCAACGAACGAAAAAACCTGCTCCAACTCGTGATCATCTAATCCATACCTAGAAAAAATAGGTTGCCTTCTAGAAAAAACCATGAACTTACAATTGATATATTTTTAATTACAAAATACAATTCCCTGTAATTAAAAATTTTAATTACCGATTACAATTGAAAGTTTAATTAATTCCATTACCAAGGAATTGAAAACATTTAAGTACCAATTACAATTCCCTGTAATTGGAATTGGGAATGTAATGTAATTGAATTTACCCAGCTCTGGATGTAAAAAGCTCAGTCTAGGACCTTAATGAACTGCTGTGCGTGTAATAAATGAAAAAAGTTGGCAGTGGGCGTCCAATATTTCTTACTGGCTTCCGGTCCTTCAGCTAATTTACTGGCTGGGCCACTTGGCAACCGTAAGATGCCAACGTAAAAATATTTTTTTTCGACAACTCTTTTTCTATGAGATTTGCCATTGACATAGAAGAGGAAGTATTCCAACTAATTTTCTTATTATTTTGTGTTTGTTTTTTTTTTTATCTTTTAGATAGAAGCTAACCTCAAAACATATTTTGACTTGTACAATTAATCAGAATAACAATCCAAGCATGCTCTATTAGCAGTTAATAATAATTGCGATACCACATAACCCTTGAATTGCACTACAGTTTTTCAACGTCAAGCTTTTACCTTTTCAAATATTAACTTCGAATGTTTTTAACCTACCTCAACAATTTTTTATACAAAAATACCAAAAAAAAAAACAGTAGGGAAATGTGTAATGCCGAGAAAGCTTTTTTCACTGCGGCTTATGCATACTTCCAGTAGAAAATTTTTGGATTTTGCGCACTAAACAGCAGAAAATCCAACAACATCATAATAACAACAACTAGAGCCAAACAACGGCCTAACATTATGGCCTTAGCTCACCCCATATAAATAGATTCTCCTGTTTTCTCACTCAGCTAACAGAAAGCATGCATGATGCATCCGTCCATCTGGTAATTTGACGTAGCACTGGAATAATGTACTCCTTCTCTAACTACTTTGTTCAATGCATTTTTCTCTGACACTTTGTACTATGATTTCTAATTCGTGCATTCAACTGAATTTTTCACAATTAACAGCAATGTATGCAGAAAAAAGAGTGCCTCTCTGTGTGCTAACAAATAGGAGAAGAAGAACAAGAAGAAGAAGAGGAAGAGGAAGAAGCAGCAGCAAAGCAGCAAAAGAATTGGTCATATGCAGGCTTCGCGTCATTCATCAAATGCTGCTAAAAATAACACCAGCGCAGGATAATACGCATAGGTACATAGTCTAACACTGGTAAGGTAAGGTTAGGTATGTAGGTGCAATGAATATGAGTGTGAGGGCAGTCATGCATAAAGTCATGCAGCTAGGTTAAGCTCTAGGTATATGTACCTTTATGTACGTATGCATGTATGTGTGCTTTCAGTGCAATTGCACTCAGTTGTGACTTGATTTTTATTGTTGTTTTTACACTTTTTCATTTAGGAATGTGCAAATTTGCTTAAAGCATGAAATTTTCTTTCAACTCTATATAGAAACTCGTGCTCTTATTTATCGTGTCATTCTATATAATGGAATGTACATACTTGTATATATGTGTAGGTAGGTATATATACATAAACATTTATGTATTTATCTGGACCATTGATTTTTAAATAGGTTTTCAGGTCATATTGCTGCACATCATCTTTATGACTTCGTTTTCATTTCTTTTTTTGTTTTTTTTTTTTTTTTTGTTCTTCATGTAACCACAGTGTAACATATTGGCGAAGTAATATAAATAGCAAATAGTTTATTTCTTTGAACTTATTATAGAGTAAATTTGGCTAATTTACTGCATCTTTGCTAGCATCTTAAGTTTATAGGACATTCATACACTTTCGGAAATCGCTGCCAAAAACTTCCATGTCGTTAGTTTCGCTATCAGAAATTGAAGAACTTACCGAATTCTGTGTGGAAAAAACCAGAATCGGGAAAGAGATATAAATCTTAACATACCGTCGCCTGAGAATTGATTTGGCTTATGTGTATAAGTATTCCTATGATTATACGCCAAATCAATACTCAGGCGACGATACATAAAATTCAATATTTTTTAAACGGTTGATCTTAGAGTTTTGATTTTTTCATTCGAAGAAAATATTCATAAACAATGTTTATCAAACTGATTTTTAAATACAATAAATTAAATCGATGATTCATTTGGTGGCCCCATAAAATTAAAATTTTCAGATTTTTTAATCTTAACCTCAAAAAAATGGCCAAAAGTGACAAAAATTCCCAGAATAATCAAATTAAATTTTTTCAAATAAATATTATTCAATATGCATTCTAGTGCATTTTTTTTTTATCGTGAGGGACATAATTTCATTAACTCATTGACTTCCCACTTCTGATGATGTACCCAACCTCAAAAGAATTACCAAAAATAGTATAGGCTAATTTCAAATGGGGAATTTGAGCCATTATCAATGATAAGGAACCCGGATGAGATTGGCTTATATTCCCTAAATTCGTGAAGTCACAGCATTGAAAGAGATCTTCCTAGTCGTGGTGCTCTGAGCAATAATGCGTTAAAAAATTAATTACATTTTAAGATTGCCTCCTAAAACTGCATGGGTTTTGCTAATAATTCGATTATATATAACTATTTAAAAAACAATAATTTAAACAAAAATAAAACATTGAATAAAGTTGAATCCAATCATATACGATGCACAAATTTTAACTATATAAAAAAACCCCATCTAAAGTGAAAATTTGAACTATATAAAAAATTAATCACAGCTTTTCATAATTCCGCCGTTCGGACTCGGCATTAAATTGTAGGTCCCCTCCAAATACTTTCCAAAAGATGGAGGTGAAAAGTTTTAGACTATCCAAATTATGGTGAATACAAAACATATAAAAGACATCCCAAAAACCTAAGAAAAAATATGAAAAGTGTGAAACCCGAAAAAAAAATAATAATAATAAAAGGACATCTCGGTAGCCTAATGGTAGAGTGCTAGACTGGAAACCCAGCTGCCTCGGGTTCAACTCCCAAACGGTGTATAATTGCTATAATAAATAGTGAAAGGAAAACAATAAGTAAGCCATTTCGGTGGAAAAAAATGGGGTTCAAACAAGTCTTATTTTACAAGGATCCGATAATTTTTTCTATTTTTATTAATTTTTCAAACTGATTCAGCGAACGAAACTTTAAATCAAAAACAGTTACTGACCTAGAAAAACTATGAATGCAGGAGCGCTCAGTATCACCTTCTCTTTTTGAATCCGTAGTCAAACCTGATGTCGAAGAAAACAAATCGGGTTTGAGCGCATAGTGTAACTAAGATTTCAAATTTATTTTTTATATTTGACTTTTTTTCCATCCATTGGCAATTAATCTCAAAAATTAGAATAAAGTTTCAACATTTCGGGGGGGGGGGGGAGGTCCGGGTTGTTAGAACTCCCAAAACCTCCCCCCTAAATACGGCCTTGCTTGGGAGTAAAGATCTTCTAGGTCGCAGTGCCTAATTTTCGGGTCGTCCCAACTGAAAAAATAAAAATAATAATAAGAGTCAAATAAATGTATGCTGGAGATATCGATATTAGAAAATTACGCGGTTACAGAGTCGAAGTCAAAATTTCGATATCGAAATAGTCGGAACTAAAAAATTCGGTGCTTAACCCTCGAGATCCCAAGCGTATCTCTAGACAGCCTTAACCGTTATATGGCTGATAAAAAAAAACACCTTCTGTAGGCTGACAAGGTATCCGGGTACCTAATATACAATATCCGCCCACAATTCGATCTAATTTTACTTTAAAAAGTTAAGGAAACCTTTATATAAAAATTAAACGTTTTTCAAGTATGTATCAATTTTATTTTGAAATCGACACGGTCAGTTTCATAGCAATTTCCTAGATTAAAAACCCATATTTCGAGAAATAGCACATAGCCATTTATGTACCCGGGTACCGTATCAATCCGTTAAAGGTTAACCTAAATGGGTTTAATGGGAACCATTCGAGTTTTCTGTACTTTATAAAAGATTGGAAATTTCCCATTCATCGGTGCTGAGTTAGATTTCTCTCAATTTCAATAAAATATTAAATATTTTGAAGTTCACCAGTTAAAATTTCAATATCTCAAATTTATAACTAATTCATTCACCTCTAGATTCGTTAAGGATTGAATCTATTTTAAAAAAAACTTTTTCCTTACTTTGAATTGAATGTTAAAATTCTTTAACAATATTAAATTGCAAGAAAATGCCATTGAAAATTATTTAAAAGAACAAGTATAAAAATTTAACTCAAAAAAGCTTTAAACTGAAATTATTCCGTCCCTTTTTTGTCAAACTGGCTATACCTTATTTTATATGTAAGCCAAAAATATAATAAAACATTTTTTTTTTTATATTTTTTTTTATTATTACTTTTATAAAAACCAAAATCTAACAAACTATTTGGCCAAAAACTCACGAAAACCAAAATGAAATTTCTAAGACCTCCGGATGATGCAAGCTGGTTTTATTACGATGAAAATTTGACAACTCCCAAAAAATCGGTAACACATGAAAGTCTGGAAAATACAATAAAAATGGGAAGAAATAAAAAAGCAAAAACTCGAGTCATTGCAAGGAAGCAATTAAATTTTCAATCGTATCCCATAAATGAGTGAGTATCCACAGTTACAGCAGTAATATCAAAACCTTTTACATTTCGTCGCCTGAGAGTTGATTTGGCGTATAGGCATAGGAATACTTATACACATACGCTAAATCAATTCTCAGGCAACGATTTATTTCTTCATTTTTAGCTTTCGATTCTCGCTACTACACGTTGACAAGAAAAAAGAATATCCTTTAAGTACCTCATATCAGCGGGACTTTGTTCAGCCATTCCGTAGAGTTTGCCCGTTTAAAAATCCCCATGATGTCGATATGCCCGATTGGCTTTTAAATCGCAGATCTCCAAATGACTTTGAAACTCGAGTGGGGTCACGCTTCAAATTCATGGATGATCATTTAACGAATTTGACAAGTGCACGCAAGAAAAAGAACTACTTCAGGCAATTGAGGTAACGAGAAGAGTGAAAAGATTTTGAGATTGGAAGGAGAAAAACTTATACTATATATATGTTAACTTCTTGCAGAAATGTCTCTTTCGAGTTTGTATAACACTACGTGGAGTTCAAGGGTTAAGAATGTTTTGCAGATAAATGACAAAAGTAACTGTGGCATGCATCATCCAAAGTCTTCTAAATTAAAAATAAGAAGTTTCATCTTTTGGATCTGTCATATAAATAACGTTCAGTGTTGAATATTTCAATAACTAAATTTCTTATTGAAATATGGTAAACGGAAAATTATACTGGTCAAATTTGTTCCAGCAAGTTTCGTTCATGAACGAAAATGATTTACTATATACTTACTAGAATAATTGAATGGGTTTCAAAATGAATTATTTAAAAGTTAGAGGGACTTTCTTTTAGTATTAGATTTCATTTTTGTTCATAGACCAAACTTTAAATGAAAGTTGACCAATTTAAATTTATTTTCTAACTGAACTTAAGCATTTCAAGACACCTCGCCGATTTTTATGAAATGTGAATATAATGATCCAGACTGAGAAATTCAAAAACAAACCGGTTTTATTATTTTGTGACTCTAAACCATATGACTCAGACTTCCTCAGCACACACTTTTCTGGCTTCAGGTTCTCTAGATGAGAATTCCATGGTTCCGTGATTATGATGTCTCTATACGTGGAAGCTTCAACAATTTTACTCTATTGTTACCATTTTGAACCAACGTATATTTTTGATGAGCTTCCGAGGTTTGCTGATGCCCTCTTCCTCAGTTCCTAGAATTCTCCGAATAATTTAACTTAAACAAAAAACGATGTCGACGGATCTAGAGCAGAGGTATTAAGAGGACTTGTTTTTTGTCGTGGAACCCTTTCGGATGGCATTCGATTTCGCGGAACGCTTGGAATAAAATGGCAAATAAAAAAAAAAAACAGCAATTAGGGTCACCGAAGGTAAAAATGACCTAGGTCCAATTTTACTTAAGAAATTACCCTTTGAAAGTCAAAAAAAATTTTCCCCATTGTAAATAATGTTGGTTCATTAAAAAAATTTCGGTTTTGGAACTTCTTCCGAGGTTGGATTAAAGAGGTTTTATCTTCAAAGACCCCAACTATTTTTGTCTGAAAAATATTTTTTCCGCAAATTGTTTATTATTTTTTCAAATGGTTATTCAGTACAAAAAAAAATTATTGGTTGTGTTCAGAAAACGACCTCTGCTCAGCAACATGTTAGCTAAAGTATCAGAAAAATAATACGGTCAATGAAATGACGATTGTTCAATACAATTTTTGTTGATCATAAAGTGATCAATTTGCATTCATAAGACACACAGGTAGCAGTGGCGGAGCAGAGGCGTCTTCTGAACGTGGCTATTAACAAAAAAAAAACAAATTTTTTATTTTCAAGGAGTAATTTCTTAAGAAAAGTTTAACTTAGGTAATTTTGACCTTCGGTGATCCCAACTACTTTTTGATTTGAAATATCTTTTTTAAAAACTATTTGTTTTTTCTTCAACGATAAATCCAATGCATTATAACAAAAGTAAATTTTAGTCTTTCAAAGATTAATTTCTAGGAAAAATTTGGACTTAGGTGGTTTTGACCTTCCATGACTTCAATTATTTTTGGATGGAGAATATTTTTTCCGAAGAATATTTATTATTTTTTCCAACAATTATAAAAAAAATAAAAAATTTAAGGGTTAATTTCTTAAAAAAAAAGTTGAAGCTACATAGGAAACTTTGATCTTCGCAGACCCCAACTACTTTTCGATGGGGAACATTTTCCCTCAAAATCCTATGATAGGTTTCGCGATCCTTTACCCGGTATAATCATATACCAAATAGTGGCTTCATTTAACTCCCAAGAGGGTAGGTAAGGGATGTTAGAGGAGTGTTGTTGTCTAAGTAATTTTGCCTCATTCCTCATTTACATGATAAACAACTTTCTTTTAGTTATGAAACATGTACAAAGTAAAATAAAAAAATTTAATAATGTTTATGGGTTTTGGAATTTATATCAGGGATGCAAGACGTAATAGAAAAAATCTGAATACAGGATCGGAGTCAGCGATCCCGAATTACCTTTGAAAAGTTATCCATTTGCCATTTTAAATTTACTGTTGCACTGTGTTATTAAAAATTCAATTAACAAATAGAACAAAAAGGTAATTTAAAAAACTAAACATAAGTGATTTAAATTGGAAAATATACTCATTCATTCATTCTTTTGAAAATTTTACATATTCCCGCAGAGCCTTATACTATGTTCTCACTGAGCCGAAATTACATAGTTTCGGCAAATGGTTTTGAATGAAACTGCAATCATTCACATTGCAATGTGAAGCTGGTTTCGATTATGGTTTCATTTGAGAATTCATTATTTATTTTTTGTTGTAAAACGCCGGCTAGTAATATAATTATTGCTAACATTGAAAAAATTTGAATACGAAAAGAAACGAAATAAAAGTGTAAAGGAGAATGCGCCAATTGTATTGTATCTTGTTTCACTTCAATCGCAGCTACTATGCAGCCCTGCTACCGCAGCTCCTCCGCCATTTGTTCATATGTATTTCCTTTTTTTTGCGCTACGCAGCTCTTCCATCTTTTCTGCCCATACCTCGGCTATGTGCTCCTTTTCCCGCGCAATCCACAAATTTATTTTTTTTTATATATTTATTTCTCCATATTAATTAAGTTGTAAGCAAAGCAGCGAACGCATTCAGGGTTGCATTAGATTTTTTCCTCGGATTCGACGTGGTTTCGTTGAAACCATGGAAATGATCGAAACTACGCAATTTCGGCTCAGTGGTAACTTAGTATTATTGGGAGTATGAATGTATAAACTCGTAATTGTGACTAACTTCATATCTATCATACGCGCCATTTTTTGACATTGACAGCTATTCTATCTCGAAGAGCGCCAAAAATACTATAAGAATTGATCTGTCAAAAAATTTTCATAATTTTACAAAAATGTTTTACTATAGCTGAAAATGTCGAATTTCATGCCAACAAAACAACATTTGCGGGAAGTTTTAATTTGCTTCTTCCATTTAAAGAAAAACGCAACTGAAGCACATCGTTTACTCACAGAAGCTTATCCTGACTGTGCTATAGACGTTAGAATGTGTCAGGTGTGGTATGCCCAATTCAAAAGTTGTGATTTTGATGTTGAAGACAGGGAACGTTCAGGCGGCCCGAAAAAGTTCGAAGATGAAGAGTTGAAGGCTTTACTCGAAGAAGATTAATGTCAAACGCATCTAGAACTTGCAGAATCTTTAGGAGTTGATCAATCAACCATTTCTAAACGATTAAAAGCATTGGGAATGATTCAAAAGCAAGGAAATTGGGTGCCGTACGAATTGAAGCCGAGAGACGTCGAACGACGATTTTTCACATGTGAACTGCTGATTGAACGACAGAAAAGAAAGGGTTTTCTGCATCGTATTGTGACTGGCGATGAAAAGTGGATGCGTTACGATAACCCAAAGCGTAAAAAATCATGGGGACCGCCCGGACATGCACCAACATCAACGGCAAAGCCGAACATCCATGGATCCAAGCTCATGCTGTGTATTTGGTGGGATATGAAAAGTATCGTGTATTATGAGCTATTGAAACCAAATGAAACGATCACTGGCGACCGCTACCGACTACAATTGATGCGTTTGAGCTGAGCATTAAAGGATAAGAGGCCAGAATATGAGAATAGACACGACAAAGTTATTCTTCAGCACGACAATGCTCGGCCGCATGTTGCAAGGCAAGCAAAAACATACTTGGAAACGCTGAAATGGGAAGTGCTACCCCACCCGCCGTATTCTCCAGACATTTCTCCTTCTGATTACCACTTGTTCCGATCGATGACACATGGCCTGGCTGGACAGCACTTCCGTTCTTTCGAAGAACTCAAAAAATGAGTCGATTCGTGGATAGCCTCAAAAGATGAGGAGTTCTTTCGACGCGGAATCCGTATGCTACCAGAAAGATGGGAAAAGGTTTGGGGCTAACGATGAACAATACTTTAAAGAATAAATTTATAATCACTTTTTCACAATAAATGTCCAAATTACGAAAAAAAATACGAGTTTATACATTCATACTCCCAATATTTTTAATGACAAACATGTTGATTTATTGTGAGTTTGATCAAAATGAGTGAAGAAAAAGAAGTACGTCTTAAAATTATTACAAAAATTTTTAAAAAAATCCAAATTGGTCCTACAAAGAATTGAAGGTCTGCCGTCAAACTGTTTCCAATATTCTAAAACAGTTTCAGGAGAATTTGACCATCGATAGGAAACCTGGTTCGGGAAGAAAACAAGAACCACATGATATTGGGAAAGCCAAGAAAATAGAAAGCATATTGAAAAGATCTCCAAACACATCTGGTAGAAAAGCTGCCCGGTTAGCCCAGTGCTCTGACTATTTGGTGCGAAAAGTTAAAGCCAATACAGGTTTGAAAACATACAAAGTACTAAGTCCAAAAAGTTCCAGACAGGAATGCTGCAAAAAATTTAGACGCCAAAAGTAGGGCTCGGAAATTACGCAGCTTCCGCGTCAAAATTTTTATGTTGCTGATGCTCGAGGAAATGTCGAAGAAGAATTTAGTATCCAAAAGCAGACAAATTTTCCTAAAAAATTCCTGGTATGGCAAGCTATATGCAGTTGCGGCAACGGCAAAAGAAGCAATTCATTTGTTACAGTGGGCTCTATAAATACCGAAATATACATCAAAGAATGTTTGAAAAAAAGACTTCTTCCTTTCATAAGAGAGCACAATGTGTTCACATATTTTTGGCCCGATTTGGCATCATGTCACTACGGCAAGAAAGCTCTGGAGTGGTACCAAAGTAATAACATTGTTTTTGTACCAAGAGAGGCCAATCCTCCAAATTGTCCGGAGCTAAGACCAGTGGAGAGATATTGGGCTCTTGTGAAAAGAAACTTAAAGAGCACAAAAAAGGTGTCCATAAATATCAAAAACTGTTCCAAAAAGGTGTCTGAAACAACTATCAAATCTCTAATGGAAGGCTTACCAAGCAAGGTCCACGAGTTCATAAATAATGGTTAGAACTATAAAAGTTATATTTTTCTGTAATTTGTAAAATATTATCAATTAAATAAAAAAAAAATCAAATTTCTAAGATCAACCGTTTAAAAATTATTGAATTTTATATCTATTAAGATTTTTTCGATCTCACTCCTTAAATATTTAGTCTGTCACATATTCAAAGATTACGAACTTTTACGCTTGCTGCTTCAGTTTAAATTAAGAAAATATTATTATATTTATTTTTAAAATATTTTAAGAATATTTTTTATTCTACAGAAACCAATGTGGAATGTGCATATGTAGCTACCTACGTTACAAAGTTTATAAATCTTAATTCAAAACAAACAAACAAACAAAACAAATTCTAATTTTAGCAGCCCCTACTAATTAAATTATTTTTCAATAAATTTAAATATAAATAAAGAAAAAGGGAAATTAAAAATCTATATTTATTGTACTAAAATGTTTTTCATAACTCGAGCAGCATAAATTATGTGTGCTTTTTGAGAGCTAGCTAGACATAGTGATAAACTCAATTTCTTCGATGGGGGCTGTGTTTATACTCGTTAGCATGAAAACACCAAAGCAACACCAAAGTTTATATCGACATCATAGTGATTTTAATAAGTATTGACTGCATAATATATCTAAACTTATTTGGTATACATGCATACATATATAATTTCAAAGCACATTGCAAGCTCAACTGTTGTGTTTACACTCTCGAGCATACCATCCCATCGTCCATCTCAGCCTCATCAACAGAAATATGATTTTTCTATATCTAAAATTATTTAGTATACTTGCACAAATGAGTCTAAAGCTTATTGTTTTTGTACTGAAAGTGGCAAAAGAACAATGACACACTCTTGAGTGGAGTGTGTGTATAGGCAACACATACATACATACATACATACATACATACATACATACATATTTGAATGAAAGTTTCTAACAATGCATGGCTTTTGAAAGCTGCTTTGCTGATTTAGAAAAAGAATAAAGCCAGCGTGAATGATTTTTAATGGTTGCAGATATTTTAATGCAGCAAATTTTCGCACAAATTTGTTTGGGAATTTTTTAGTTTTTTATTTGTTTTTGGGTGGGTATTTTGAATGGCATAATTCTAAAGAAAAGCGAATTTTGCATAATAATATAGATTCAGCAAAAAGATTAAAATGATTCAATACAAAATTTAGACTTTTGTTTTTGTCATCTTTTTTTTTTTTTTTTTTTAATATTGTTTTGTATTGGCAGCAAATTGCTGCATTGGCATACAAATCGATGAAAATTTCTGGCGTTGTTGACAACAAAAAAAAAAAAAAAAAAAAAAAAAAAATTCTGTTTTATTGAACGGAAATGATTTTTGCTTTAAAAGCACAAAATAAAACAAAACTACAAATTTCAAAAAAAAAAAAAAATCGTTTATTTGTATTTTTTGCAATTTTATTCTACTATTTTCGCCTACGATAACAAAATATTTTTTACTATAAAACCAATCGATTGCATACAATTCTCATACAGTTTACATTGAGCAATCTCAATCGTTAAGTCCGGACTTCTATAGTGCAGTTAAATCGTTTATTCTCCCCCTCCTACTCAAACTCAACATGAAATCCTTTGTTGTTATTGCTGCCGTTTGCTTGCTGTTGCCTGCTGCTGCCATCTGCGCCGATGATATGCCACAAGCAATGGTTGGTTCAGCTTATGGTGGAGGTTCAGCTGCTGCTGCTGCTGCTCCCTCTTCGGGCGGTTATGGTGGCGGTTCTGCTTCCATTCCTGCACCACCATGCCCTAAGAATTACTTGTTCAGCTGTCAGCCCAGTTTGAGTCCAGCTCCGTGCTCACAAGGTTCTTCGGGCTATGGTTCTTCTGGGTCTTATTCCGAATCTTATCCAGTTTATGCCTTGCCTTTGGCACATTATGGTGGTGGCTATCAAGGTTACAATGCAGCATATCAACAATATTAGAGAGAGAAAAAGCAACCGGGAATAAAATAAAAACACATCATAGCACACATGAGCAGTGAGAAGACAGATTGGATAGTCATACTACTACATATATAGGAAATTGAATTCATGGACAAAATTAATAATAAATCGAGTTTTTAAAAATTATAAAAAAATTTCCTTATTTTTTTTTTTTTTTTTCATTGCAAATGAACTTCATTTTTTTTCAGTTTCATCAATTTGGGGTTTGACTATGATCACTCAACATGATTATTGTGAACGATCGCAGTATTCGAGTATTTTACTCGATCATTTCATTCAATCACTCAACGCGACCAAATCTACTTGATCTTTTCGAACGATCACTCTTCAAAATCTCTCCACACGGTCAGTTTTCAACGATCACTTTACACGGTTACTCTACATAATCACTCTACACCATCACTCTATTCGATCATTCTACAGGATCACACTATATGGTCACTCCATTCAAGCACTCTATACGATCACTCCATTTGAGCTTTATACATGACAGGCTGAGAGGAAAAGCGGGCTAAAATTTATAAAAAGCAAAAGTGAAATAGTTTAGAGTGTCAGTGCAAGAATGGCATAAGTAATGCGGTTTAGAGTGAAAATGAAACGCCTTAAAAGTAAAAGCAAAAATGGTATAACAATTCTTTCAGAGCAAGAACAGCATAGTTTTTTATTCCGTTTTCGCTCTGAACATATTTCGTTTCACTTTTGCTCTGAACATATTTCGTTTTGCTTTTGCTCTTAAGTAAAATTATTCCATTTTTTTCTGAATGTAGAAGTTATACCAGTTTTCCTCTCAGCCTCTCAAATGAGGACGATTCGGTTTTATATCACTTTCGAATGATAAATGACAGGTTGAGAGGAAAAGCGGGCTAAAATTTATATAAGAGCAAATGTGAAATAATTTAGAGTGTCAGTGCAAGAATGGCATAAGTAATGCGGTTTAGAGTGAAAATGAAACGCCTTAAAAGTAAGAGCAAAAATGGTATAACAATTCTTTCAGAGCAAGAACAGCATAGTTTTTTATTCCGTTTTCGCTCTGAACATATTTCGTTTCACTTTTGCTCTGAACATATTTCGTTTTGTTTTTGTTCTTATGTAAAATTATTCCATTTTTTTCTGAACGTATAAGTTATACCACTTTTCCTCTCAGCCTCTCAAATGAGGACGATTCGGTTTTATATCACTTTCGAATGATAAATGACAGGTTGAGAGGAAAAGCGGGCTAAAATTTATATAAGAGCAAAAGTGTAATAATTTAGAGTGTCAGTTCAAGAATGGCATAAGTAATATGGTTTAGAGTGAAAATGAAATGCCTTAAAAGTAAGAGCAAAAATGGTATAACAATTCTTTCAGAGCAAGAACAGCATAGTTTTTTATTCCGTTTTCGCTCTGAACATATTTCGTTTCACTTTTGCTCTGAACATATTTCGTTTTGTTTTTGCTCTTATGTAAAATTATTCCATTTTTTTCTGAACGTATAAGTTATACCACTTTTCCTCTCAGCCTCTCACATGATCTACAAGATCACTTCACTGAATGGTTCACTCTTCACGGTTACTTCAATTGCGCAGTTTACACGATTTCTCCGTTTGCGCAATCTACACGATCACTCTACTGAATCTTTTTCAACGATCACGGTTACTCCATGTAAACAATCTACATGATCGCTCTAAATAATCACTCTATACGATCATTCCATTCGATCAGTCCACACGATAATTTCAAGTACTTCACTTGCACTCATACACCTTGCAGGAATTTCATTTTTTTGTTTTTCTCTACCTACAGTTTTTGGTCAGTTTTAGATAATATCCAAAATGATTGATTGATCTTGTTCATATTTGTTGTATAAGAAAATTTACATACTTAATCCTCATATATAGTAGTTAGTTACTCGTCGTCGCCATCGTACAACATTAAATTGTTCTAACATTTTTTTTTTTTTGTTTTGTTTTTCAAAAAGTAATTACGCCAAGCTCTTATTACCAACATACACTCACTCATAGCTAGCAGGTGTAGGTTCATTCAACTTCCAGAAGAAGTATCAACTAATTGTACACACGCAAATTTGAGTTTCAACGTAAAAAAAAAAAACGTAAGTAAAAAACCAAAACGAAAAAACTTAAAACAATTAATAATTTATTTTATGCTTAATATTTTTTGCATCGCTTTTTTTTTTTTTTTTTTTCTTACATACCTTAGCAAGCAATTTTCGACACATTATTATTTGCTTGCGCTGAGCTTAAATATAAATATTAAAATAAAAATAAAAAAATAAAGTTTCAGTTGCTGGTTGTCTTTTCTTCACCTTCTTCTTCATTTCGAAGTATGAGTACGCAGCATTAGAGTACCCAAAAATAATTAAAAAAAAAAAAATAAAAATATTGTTTGCGAATTGCCAATATAAATTACGCCAAAAAATAAGTTAATAGTTAATATTTTTGGTTTGGGAAAAACCAAACGCTGCTAGCTGCTAAATATGTAAAGTTTGGATAATTATCATCTGCACTACACTTATGGATTTGCTTCTTTGCTTACTTGTTTGGCTTGGCTATTATTATTATTTTTGTTATTACTCTAACAACGCTGAAAGGTGAGTCTAATGTGTTGTTGTTCGTTCTTTATGGTATGTACTATGAAATATTGTAATTAATATTAAAATTCTTTTTCACTTTTTATCACTTTTCGATAGATACACTGGTCTGCAAATTTGAAAAGGCAACACAACTTGTGTGTAACTATGTCGATGAAGACTCGAAAATTGAGCGCATTTTACTCTCAATTACTAATCTCACTGCAAGCCAACGATTCTGATTGGTCAATTGTGTACATAGCTTGAGATATTTTCTCTCAGAGTAAGATTGTGAATATCAACGCTTTTAAATCAAACTATACAAGGCCGTATTTAGGGGGGGCGGCCGCTTTGAGGGTTCCCAACGCCCCCCCCCCCCCCCCCCCCCCCGAAATGTGGAAACTTTATTCTAGTTTTTCAGATTAATTGCCAATGGATGGAAAAAAAGTCAAAATAAAATCTATTTAACGATATTTTTTACTTCCATCGGTTTTTTTTATCTAAAAAGTCAAATATAAAAAATAAATTTGAAATCTTAGTTACAATAAGCGATCAAATCCGATTTTTTTTCTTCGACATGAGGTTTGACTACGGATTCAAAAACAGAAGCTGATACTGAGCACTCCTGCATTCATAGTTTTTCTAGGTCAGTAACTGTTTTTGATTTAAAGTTTCGTTCGCTGAATCAGTTTGAAAAGTTTAAAAATTAATAAAAATAGAAAAAATTATCGGATCCTTGTAAAATAAGACTTGCTTGTACCCCATTTTTTTCCTAAAACGTTACGTGATGGGAAGTTTTTGACCTCAGATTCGTGTTCAATGTGAAAAATTCTTTCGCAAAAACTCCATCTTATTAGCAAAATCCATCTTAAAATTAATTTTTTAACTCATTATTGCTCAGAGCACCACGACTAAAAAGATCTCTTTCAATGCTGTGACTTCACGAATTTAGGGAATATAAGCCAACCTCATCCGGGTTCCTTATCATTGATAATGGCTCAAATTCCCAATGATGATCATTTGAAAAAAATTAGCCTCTACAATTTTTGGTAATTTTTTTGAGGTTGGGTACATCATCAGTAGTTGGAAGTCAATGAGTTTATGAAATTATGTCCCCCACGTTAAAAAAAAAATGCACTAGAATGCACATTGAATAATATTTATTTGAAAAAAAATTTAATTTGATTATTCTGGGAATTTTTTTGTCACTTTTGGCCATTTTTTTGAGGTTAAGATTAAAAAAAATCGGAAAATTGTTCCTAAAATTTTAACTTTATAGGGCCCATCAAATGTATCATTGATTTAATTTATTGTATTTCAAAATCAGTTTGATAAAAATTATTTATGAATATTTTCTGAAACCCCCGCCGCCGCCCCCCCCCCCCCCCCAAAAAAATTTCTGGCTACGGCCCTGAAACTATATTTTCAAATAAATTGTCGGCTTTTGAAAATCTTTTATAAAATGGCTTCAAAATGAGCGCTATGATCTATAAATTCAAAGTAAAATACGAAACAATTCTCGATATATAAATGTAAAAGTATTTATAATAGCTTAAAATAATCTTCTTTAAAAATTTTTGAGATCTCTGAACATAAAAATGAAGCTAAAAATTACAAATTCAACGTAGCAGCTGCAATGGGAATTGGAATCAGCAAAATGAGATGAAATAGCAACAATGAATCAAATGAAGAGCGAAGTGAAAAGCGCTTCTGCCATCTTTCTTCTCGCATGTAAGTTTCAATCATATTCTTATTATTAATTCAAGTTTAACTAAGTAAAAATGATTTCTTCAGCCAGAGATTTAAATATTTTTGCACATTAAAAAATTTATCAAAAATTGATGGTATGTGGAGTATGCGGAAAGTTTCGAGGTGATTTACAAGAATATTTTGGAACGATAAATAAATATGGTTGGATTGGCAGCTATGAATCAAGAACAATATTTTGAAAAGCTGAATATTTTCGGTCCAAATAGAAATTGCTAGCAGGCGCTAAATTCAAACGGAATGAGATCGAGGGAGCTGCTATTTCTTTGTTTCATTCCATATACCGTGATCCTCGATATTGTTCGGACAAATTGCTGATACAACGAAAGTTTAGTTTCTAAGATCCTGCCCCTCCCCCTTAAATCCAAAAAAATGCATGTTTGGTTAGAGATCTGGATATATGTGTTAAAAACCACTTCATTTTAGGATAAATAAAGCTCGTTCTTTGGACCCGCCAGTGGCTTCTGACCATTAAAAATCAATTGGTAATTCAGTGGTTTTATTATTTCAAATAGCCCTGAATTTTCATATTTCTATACCTAAATTTTAGAACTGATTAAGGTTAATAGTATACTATATAGTGAAGTGTAACGGATTTACTTTAGTGAGTAAATATATCGGGCTGATACAAGGGGGGGACAAAGGAAAATTTAATAACTTAAACAGGCAAAAAAGTGAACATAATTAGTTATTATGATTTACTTTCAATTATAAGAATTATGAATAATCTTGCTCATTAAATCACTTTCCTTCTCTATGGAAATGTGCCGAAATAATAATGATACCTAAACCAAATAAACCTGAAAACTCAGTGCCCTCATAAAAACCTATAAGTTTGCTGGTAATATTCTCGAAAATATTCGAAGTAGTAGATTGCTAATAATACAAGAAAATAAGAATATAGTTCCGAATCACCAATCGTCATAAGTACGGTACTCCTGAGCAATATCATCAATACTGTCACTGACTTTCTGGAACGCAAAAAAAAACTGCTCTGCCATATTTTTGAACATTCAAGAAGCATTCGAAAAAGTTTGGCATTAAGGGCTGTTATGCAAATTAAAAAATTCACTTCTAGCTCCATTATTTATTTGGTCTTAAAATTCTATGTCAAAGTAAATGATGAAACATCAGCCAAATGTCAAGTCAAGTGTCAGAACCACAGGGCAGTGTTCTGGGTCCTGCTCTTTATTCGATTTTTACCTGCGACTTGCCTGAAACTGATGGTTTTACTATAGCTACTTATCCAGACGATACTGCCATTTTAGCGTCAAATTAATCTCCTACAAAAGCTGCAAATCTAGTTCAGAAACAGCTCGACAACGTTCAACAATGGTTACTTCGTGGATGAGTGCTTGATTGGAGTTCCATCTGTCACAGGTTCGATTCCCAGATGGGGTTAAATTCTTAAAAAATGTCCAAATGGATTGTTCTAATAAAATGAATCATTTCGTGGATTTAGTTCTTAAATACGTGACTCAAGTTCCAGTTCAACGAATTCTATTCTCAGGTAGAGAATTAAATCCACCAAAAAAGGAAAAAAAACAAAATTATAGGTTTCGGGTCGATATAAAGAAAATCTCAGATGAATACAGGGTATTAATGAGCGACCTTAAATTATTCTTAAAATTCTACGAATTCTCGAGACCCATTATAAACCAATCTAAAACCGAAAACTGAATAAATGTATCCTATTGTTATATTTTTCACGATCCTTTACCTTGAAAATAGATCATAGAAATTGTGAAATGCTTTGCTACAAGAACAGGGTTTCCCCAAAATGTGAAAGTACCAGTAAGTTTTTACATGACCATACCTTTGAAATTGTCAGTCATCGAAATAAAGTTTAAGAAAAAGCAAAAAAAAAAACGATACACGAACAAGAAAAAAAAAACGCTCCAGCCCGCGTTCTGGCGTTTTGGTTCATATGAGGAATTTTTGATTTTTATTCCCCCCCCCCCCCCCCCTCAAAAAAAAATTTCCTGTATCCGCCACTGAATATCTAAATAGTACTAAAATCGAATTAAACCTTTCGCTGCCGTAAGGAAACCAAAGCAGAAAGCGGAAAACCGAATCCGGATTCGTATTCTCTGACCCCCATTTCTTGTAATTTTTTCTGCTAATTTTCTTGTAATTTTTTCTTTTAACAGAACTGTCATTTTGCGTCTCTGAAGGCCTGAAATTTCATGGGTCATCGGTAACCCTGTAGCCCTCAATAGGATTTTTTTTTATAAACTATTTCCATACATTTTTACTAGAAATTTTTTTTTTTTACTGTTAGAAAAAGTTACTTAGTATTTATTTTTCAATTAACCCATTTTTTACCGTAATAAAACTAGAAATGATAGAGCAAAACTGAGTCCAAATTCGCATTCTTTGGCACCCATTTCATTGTAAAAGGTTCTTAAAAAGTTTTCATTGAAGATCTTAGGGTCACCGGTAAAACCCATGGCAAAACTTGTATTTCCAAAAAAGTAAATAAAATTTAAAAAATTTGGGAAATTATGTTTGAGTAATTAGTTTTTTTCAACAACATATTAAAAATTTGAGGTGTTTGGATAAATTTTGTAATAATTTTGAACGATTAAAAATACTTGTGAGTAAAAAAAACTAAATTTTTTTTTTTTAATTAAAGTCACTATGGTTCCATCAATTAGCTAGGTTAGGTTGATAGCGAATATAAGAAGGTTATGAGAATTAACCACCAGACGAAGACGGGAATTGAACTTGAACCTCCCGGATGAACGTCTAGTGCACTATCCAGTTGACTGTCGAGGTCGTCATCAATAAGGTAGCGCAATAAAAAGATACACTGAATAAAAAATATATTAAAATCGGAATAGTTTCTCGGCACACTAGAACGCTAGAAATTTTTCTACACGGCACCATCTCTTAGCTGACAATGACAAGCCTCCAAGAGTAAAAATTGCCTATCAAAAGCTTTTCACTTTGCCTTTCGGATTCGACATAAAACTGTCGGTTCCTTGGATGAGAAAAAGCTCGACCTAGGGCTGTGGTGCCGTAATAAAAGTAGTGGAATAATTTTTAAATAAACTGAAAAAACGTATTTTGGGTCACCAGTGACAAATAGCCCCGGAAAGGTTAACCTATGAATTTTTGCATTTTCTAGTTTTCTAGCAAAACGAAATTTTAATGAAAAATATAATTCGACACCAATGGATTTGCTCAGTCAATAAATTCCTTTGATCCTAAAGGAACTTAGGGCTTCAACAATGTTCCTTGCATTCCTTTCTGTCCGGTACAAAAACTTGTGTTGAATTTATAATTATTTTGTATTACTGTTGAAAAGAAAATGTAGCACAGTATTCAAGATGCTTCAAAGTTTAATTTGGATACAGTACATTTCACTAAAAGCGAACTTCAAAGGATCAGATATATAGAATTCTGGTATAACCGAAAGATTGATTTAAACTATTTCGGAATAAGTACACAAAAATTGTTATATGAGAACAAGTAACCAAAAGTTCAATTTAAGTTAATGTTACTGGAACCGGCAATAAATTTGAAGCTCAGTGTTGAATATGAGAAAAAATATCAAAAAACTTGTTTTTTTAAATACACTTACTAAGTATTAGTTGCATTTATTATAATTTTCTAAGTGTTAAAGATTTTTAAGCTCATCGTTTGATGATTTAATTTGTTATTAAATGAAACTACTAGAGATCCTCACTAACCAAATACAATACAATAGCATACAATAAATTTAAATAATAAAATAATTTTTGATTTTTAATTAAATGCTTTACATTTTTAGCGTTCCAAGTGCAAATGGCAAATATCTAGTTTTTTTTTTATATATATATATATAAATATCCATGATGTGTGATGTGATTCGATGGTGGATCATTGGTGGATCATACATACATACATACTACTAGCGAGCACTTGAGTCAGTCGGTTGGCATCATAATTCGAATACAATTATAAGTGAGTATTTCTATTAAGCGTGTGCGTGTTGGCGATTAACGCTCGCATAACATACATACGTAATTTGTAGGTATGTACATAGATAGCTACAGCTTGTGCTATTGCTTGCTTGGCTAGTATTTGCTTATGTTTCACTCTACACTACACTACTTGTAGTGATCGTGCGCAAGGTGTTGTTGGAGGTGAGCGAGCAAGCGAATGATCGACCGGTGGAGCAATCGAGCGTTTGTTTATAAAGAGTAGGTGTAGTGTATAATAAAAATTGAAATAAACATTAGCTAACTACGTACAATGAAATACATATATATATATATATAAATACATGCATATGGTGTATGTATATGTAGGTATGTATGTGCATACATATGCATGTATATAAATGTATCTATGAGATAAGTAAATGCCCAGTAATGCTGTTGTGCGTGCGAATGTATTTGAATTTAATTGCGCCACTGTTGGCTTTTTCACTCGTGTACGATCGTTTTATTTCTTTTTTGTTTTTGGGTTTTTTTTGTTTAATTTTATATTTATTTATTTTTTTTACTTTATTTTTTCTTTCTTTTCTTTTTGATACGAGAAATTATTTTGTCCAATCTAATGTTGAGGCGTAATTTCATTTAGTTAATAGCGCCACCCATTTTAGATTTCTGCTTAAGTTTATGTACAAAGTAGTTGTTTTTTTTGTGTTGTTGTTTCTAAATATTTTTTAATTGAGATGTATAGTTTAATACTAACTACAAGTACTTAATTTTGGTTGGTTGAACTGTTATGATATTAGTAGTTTCTTACCAAGAACTTTCAGCAAGATTTAAAAAGGTTTCAAAATATGTCACAGAATCCAGCGTTTCCTTACTTTTTGGCTTCTTCACAAAAGTGACTTACTTCTTAGTATTTTAATAGTTATTAACAACCCGAAAATGGAAGAGGAAAGCTTTTCATTTTGCCGTTCAAATTCGGCATAAAAATTGTATGCCTCCTCACTCCTATACAAATATGATGAGAAAACTTCAACCTAGATCCGTAATAAGCTGTTGTGAAATAATTGAAATAATTGTAATAGTAGTGGAACTTTGGAATAGTTATATTTATTAAAATCCAGAAAAATTATTTCAAAATAAAATTCTGAAAATTAGTGCTAAAAAATACAACCAAAACCGAATACAATTAGACAAGAATATAAAAATAAAATGAAATTAATATGAAGTTAATCAAAGAGGAATCTAATCGAAAAACAATGCAATCAAGAAAGCGTTCAATCAAAAAATAATGGAATCGAAAAAGCAGTAAATAAATATGAATTCGAAAAACAACACAACCGAAAAAGAATCGAAAAAGAAAACTAAAAAAGAAATCAAACGAAAAATATTGAAATCAAAAAAGAATGCATTCAAAAAAGGATGCAATAAAAAAATGCAATCAAAAAAGAATGCAATCAAAAAAGAATTAAATAAAAAAATAATTCAATGAAAAAGAATGCAATCAAAAAGAAACTCAATAAAAAATGCAATTAATAAAGAATGCAATCAAAAAAGAATGCAATCAAAAAGAAACACAATCAAAAGAGAATTCAATTAATAAAGAATGCAATGAAAAAAGAATGCAATCAAAAAGAAACACAATCAAAAGAGAACTCAATTAATAAAGAATGCAATAAAAAAGAATGGAATCAAAAGAGAATGCAATCCAAAAATAATGCATTCAAAACGGGTGCAATAAGAAAAATATAATTAACCAAAAAAGAATGCAGTTGATAAAGAGAATGCAATAAAAAAAATACAATTAAAAAAAATGCAATAAAAAAACAATGCAATGAAAAAAGAATGCAATTAAAAAAGAATGCAATTAAAAAAGAATGCAATTAAAAAAGAATGCAATTAAAAAAGAATGCAATCAACAAGAACTCAATCAAAGAAGAATGCAATTAAAAAAGAATGCAATCAAAAAAGAATGCAATTAAAAAAGAATGCAATCAAAAAAGAATGCAATCAAAAAGAAACTCAATCAACGAAGAATGCAATTAATAGGGAATGCAATCGAAAAAAATGCAATGAAAAAATAATGCAATTAAAAAAGAATGCAATCAAAAAGAGACTCAATCAAAGAAGAATTCAATTAATAAAGAATGCAATCAAAAAAGAATGCAATGAAAGAAGAATGCAATTAAAAAAGAATGCAATCAAAAAGAAACTCAATCAAAGAAGAATGCAATTAATAAAGAATGCAATCAAAAAAGAGTGCAATCAAAAAAGAATTAAGTCAAAAAGAAACTCAATCAGAAGAGGATTCAATTAATAAAGAATGCAATAAAAAAGAATGCAATCAAAAGTGAATCCAAAAATCGCAATAAAAAAATATACAATAAGAAGTGAATGTGATCAAAAGAGAATGCAATCAAAAAAGAATGCAATAAAAAAATGTAATCAAAAGAGAATTTAATAAAAAAAGAATGCAATAAAAAAAGAATGCAATCAAAAAAGAATGCAATAAAAAAAGAATGCAATCAAAAAAGAATTCAATCAAAAAAGAGTGCAATCAAAAGAAAATGCAGTCCAAAGAGAATGCAATCAAAAAGGATGGAATCAAAAAATGTAATCAATCAAAAAATAATGCAGTTATTCAAGAATGCAATCAAGAAGAATGCAATAAAAAAATACAACAAAAATGAATACAATCAAAAGCGAATTAAAAGAGAATACAATTAAAAGAGAACTCAATACAAAAAAATGTAATCAAAAAAGAATTCAATCAAAAAAGAATACAATCAAAAAACAATGCAATCAAAAAAACAATGCAATCAAAAAAGAATGCATTCTAAACAGAATGCAATTAAAAAATTTAAATAAAGTATTTAATCAAAAAAGAGTAAAATTAGAATAAAATCAATAAAAAAATGCAATCGAAAATAAATTCAATAGAAAAATTATACAGTCGAAAAAGAATTTAATCGAACAAGAATGCAAACAAAAAAGAACTCAGTCAAAACAGAAACCAATCGAAAAAGAATGCAATCAAAACAGAATGCAATCAAAACAGAAATAAAAAAGAAAATGCAAACCAAAAAGAGCACAAAAAAAAGATGCAAAGAGTTGCGTTCTGAAACTCCTTGAAACTCAAGTAGTTTTACTAGATCTAGAACGAAAAGAATACCTCAACTTTTCAGATCCTAATTTTATAAAAAAAAAGATATATCCATGCACAGTTATTGCCATAACAGTCATCAGAAATTTTCAGAATTTCGTGAGAAAACAGATTTTTGTAAGCAGTTGCTACAGCTTCTTCAGAAGTCTGTGATATAATAACAAATTTTCAGGAAAATGTTCTGCTTTGGATGAAAATTTTCAGCTGAGATGGAAAATTTCAACTGCAATATAAAAAAATTTGTGATATTTCTAGAGATTAGAATTGCTGCCTATAATTTTTCAGAATTTGAAACGAGAAAGAGATTTTTAAGGATCAGCCTTTCATGAGAATTACATATATCTTATGAAATAAAACATTTTCCCTATCGATGAAGTACCATTGAAGGCTGAATTCTGATGAGACGCGTGGCAAAGACAATCGTTTTCTTGCACATCCCTGTTTTTCAGGTGCGAATAATTTAGAGCAGCGCAACCATTTAAAAACCAAAATTACAACAAAAAAACCGCTCGTTGTTTTCAATTAGCTTTTAAAGATCTAAGATTTTGTAAGCCTATTAACTCTTACGTCTTCATTCCTTGTAGAACTAACAGTTCTCTCTCTGTTTCGTTTCAACAATTCTCCAAAAAATTTTCTAAATGAAAATGTTTGCATTCATAGAATTTTATTATGTGTTAAAATATTTGTTTTTTTCTGTTTATGAAGCACTCAAGTTCCCATAAAATCAGATGATGAAATAATCAAAAATTTTGCCAAAAAAAAAAAAAAAAAACAATCACTACCTAGAAACTCATAATAATATGATTTTTCTTTGTTAAATTATAATATTTAACAATTTTTAATGCGCACCAACAGCAAAACAAAATAATGAAAATAAATTCTTAATAAAAAATACACTTATAAATAAACTTAAAAACCACCCACGAGCAATATTTATTCGTTATATTATTTCGAAAACAATTTTTAAATTCAAAATATATTGCACGAAAAAAACATATAAAATTAATTTTTAAAAAATGATATTAAAAAGCAAAAGCGAGGGTATTTTAAATTTTTTAATTAGAGTACAAGCAACCACAACAACAACAACAAAAACCATTGACGATGATTTTTTTTTTTTTATCGATAGCAGCCAGCAGCAACGAGCGACACCTATACGAAATAAATTAGCTTTTTCACAATTTTCTTAAAAATAAAATTCTTCACATTTCTAATAATCAGGAGAAAGCAGTGGTAAGTGATAAAGTGAATGGGAGAGTGAAAGAGAAAGAACTAGTAAGTGATCATGGATGAAAGAAAAAAACATTGGGAAGAACTGTTGGTAAATGAATATAAATAAAAAAAATGTCGCCAACATCTACATACACATACATATGTATGTTGCTGTTAGTTGCTGCTGACGTTCCCGTTTATGTCGCTCGATTATTCTACTCTCCAGTATTCTGTTCCAACTGCCTTCATAGTTATAAATTAAATTGTGTAGTACTACAACACAAACTTAATGTTAATTAAAGAAGCACGATAAATGTCGACGTTGCACATTGAATTCAATCTATTTGCTGCAGTGTTGCATGAATGGATGGTTAGATAGATATATTAGCTGTTGTTTGATGTGCTTTTGTTTTACCTCTGAAGATGCAGCCAAATGTATTTGGTCGCTACTTTAGTTTCATTCTCAAAGTTGAACAAACAATTTTTAATGTGTTACTTTCGTTGAGCGTATACGCGTTTACAAAATAAATTTATGTGCTTTTGTTTCTATTTCAATCAAGAATGCAGCACATACATATCCAGACATTTAAGTTTTCACAACGTGTGTCACTGAAAATATCCGTGTAATATCCAACTACATATTTACACTGTGAAGTATTTGATTTGTCATTTTTTTTTTAAATAAAAGAAATTTAATCAAAAAAGAAAGAAATCAGAAGAGAATGTGATTGAAAAGGAATGAAATCAAAAAGGGAATGAAATTAAAAACTAGTACAAAAAAAAATTAATGCAATCAAAATAGAATGAAATAAAAAAATAACGTAATTAAAAAAATGCATTAAAAAAGAATGCAACAAAAAAAAAGAATTTAATCAAAAAGTATTGCAATCAAAAATGAATTCAATCATAAATGAATGCAGTCAGGAATGAATGTAATCAAAAAAGAATTCAATTGAAAAATAATCCAACTGAAAAACTAATGTAAAACAATCAATTCCACTCAAAAATAAATGGAACTAAAAAAGAATAAAATTAAAAAGAATTTTAACAAAAGCAAATACAATCAATAAAAAATTAATTCAATCAAAAACGAATTCAACCAAAAAGGAAATCAATCAGAAATGAATGAAGCTAAAACAGGATCTAATAGAAAACAAATGTATTAAAAAGAATGCAATCAAAAAAGAATTTGATTAAAACGTAATGCGGTCAAAAAATAATGCAATCAAAAATCAGAATCATATACAATCTAATACAATCTTAATTTAAACAAAAAAGAATGCAACCAAGAAAAATTTGCAAATTAAAAAGGGAATCAATCAGAAACGAATGAAATCAAAACAAAATCGAATCAAAAAGTAATAAAGAAGAATGCAATCAAAAAGAATTTAATCAAAAAGTAATGCAAACAAAAAATAATGCAGTCATAAAATGGATGCAAACAGAAAACAATGTTATCAAAAGTAATAAAAATCAGAAACACATACAATCAAAAATTAATTTAAACAAAAACGAATGCAACCAAGAAAAAATTACAACCAAAAAGAAAATCAATCAGAAATGAATGAAATCAAAACAGAATCTAATCAAAAAGATATAAAGAAGAATGCAATAAAAAAAAATTTAATCAAATAATGCAATCATAAATGAATGCAATCAGAAAAGAATAAAATTGAAAAAAATTATATCAAAAGTAATAAAAACTTAGACTCATGTGCAATCAAAAATTAATTTAATTAAAAACGAATTTAGCCAAGAAAAAATAGATTTATAAATGAATGCAATCAGAAAAGAGTTAAATTGAAAAGATTATTATCAAAAGCAAATGCATTAAAAAATCAGAATCAAATTCAATCAAAAAGTATATTAATCAAAAACGAATTCAATCAAGAAAAAAATTACAGCCAAAAAGGAAATTAGAAACGAATGAAATCAAAGCAGAATCTAATCATGAAAAAGAATGCAATCAAAAATGTCTTCAATAACAAATTGCAATCAAAGAAGAATGTAATCAAAGAGAGTGCAATAAAAAAAAAGTCTAAAATGAATACAATCAAAACAGAATTTAATCACAAAGTAATGCAACCAAAAAATAATGTATTCAAAATGTAATTCAAAAAAAAAAGAAAGCAATAAAAAAAATGCAATCAATTTACTCTGACGATAGCAGCTAAACTATCATTAGTTTAATTAAATTTTATATGCTGGCTTAATAAATATTTGCTTGCATTACACTACCAAATTTCATCACATCTAAACGATTTTTCAATAATATTTTTTCAAGTGTACATATGTATTTGTTATAAAAAAAAAGAAAGAAACATAAAAATTGCTTTCATGAATACACTGGAAGTAATAAGTAACCACCTACATATAAAAGGCGCACTCATACATTTAAGTATAGTGATGTGACACATGGACACATACACTTAAACATTCACACACGTGTGATGATAGTTTTTCAAATCAAATTTATATTTTATTACACACAATTTAATTTCACATTACCGATGATGTTTCATTCCTCTTCCAACAGAGACAAAATTCACCTATATACCTTTTCTTTCATTCTAACAAAAGTGGAATTTATCGAACATTATAAATTTCCAAAATAAAAATATATAGGTATATGAAAAGCTTTATACACACGAATTGTAGGTACCTAACAATCTATCTATCTACCTACATATAAACTAAATAATATTTGAATTGGGTGTACCAAAAAAAAAAAACGAAAAATTAAGTAAAACAAGACAATCATTAAGGGGGACATTCGTTGCCTCTTGAATAGAGATGCAGATACAAGATGCGAACATTGGGGCACAAAATCTTCTAGCTCGCATGTAACATAAATGTCTTTGAATGGATATATTCTGGTATTTGTAGCTAATACATAAATGTAGATATTGATAGAGGAAATTGTGTTGGCCGACGCGACGTTTTCTGTTGTCAACTGATGACTTATTTGAACTTTTCAGTTCCGTGTCGATAAAAAAAAAAGTTTTCATTGTACATACAAACATCCACGTGAACAATTAGCGTGGTATGCATGTAAGTTTCGAGTTCCGGAGAGATGCATGCAAGTACTAATGTTGGAATGGAATATGAGCTGGCTACAGTGAGCTTTATATGTAGCATTATGTTTGTTGTGAGAAACATTTGTGATAAATGCCACCATGATGATGATATTACTTGATATGTAGAAGATTAATCAAAATTGTAGTTATATTAATCTAAGATCTTTAGATAAAAGATTTTCTATAAGAAAAGAGTAGTGCAAACTTATATTTCATTAAAAATTGATTTTTTAGAATTTTTTTTTTTAGATATAATTTTCAAGTTTTATTCTTCTATGTCTTTGTAAGAAATCCTTAATAAAATATATGAAATTCAAAAAAAAATTATTGAATCAAAAATGAATGCAGTTAAAAAAGATTGCAATGATAAAAGAATACTATGAAAAAGTAATGCAATCAAAAGGGAATGCACCAAAAAAAGAATGTAGCCAAAAAAGAATGCAATCACAAGGGAATGCAACCAAAAAAGAATGCATCCAAAAAAGAATGCAATCAAAAGGGAATGCAACCAAAAAAGAATGTATCCAAAAAAGAATGCAATCAAAAGGGAATGCAACCAAAAAAGAATGTATCCAAAAAAGAATGCAATCACAAGGGAATGCAACCAAAAAAGAATGCATCCAAAAAAGAATGCAATCACAAGGAAATGCAACCAAAAAATAATGTATCCAAAAAAGAATGCAATCACAAGGGAATGCAACCAAAAAAGAATGCATCCAAAAAAGAATGCAATCACATGGGAATGCAACCAAAAAATAATGTATCCAAAAAAGAATGCAATCACAAGGGAATGCAACCAAAAAAGAATGCAATCACAAGGGAATGCAACCAAAAAAGAATGCATCCAAAAAGGAATGCAATCACAAGGGAATGCATCCAAATGAATAAAATCAAAAGGGAAGCAACCAAAGAATCAAACATGTATTAAAACAAGAAAGAATGTATTAAAAAAATAATACTATCAAAAAATAATGTAATTTAAATAAAAAATGTTAATAAACCTGAATATTTTAGTATTCGGTTAACTGCAGAATTTTTCTAGATATGATTTTAACTAATTAAACGTTTATGAAATAATTAGGTGGATTCATTCGACTTTTGAAAGATCACAGTGTTAAAATTTTTTCTTATTTTTTTCGAATTAGAAAAGGGAAAACTATTTATGAATAATCAATTTTAGGGTCTGCGGATCGCAATCGTTATATCCTTCTCAGATTTAGAGATAGCTAATGAAGCAACGATCATAATGACCGAGTTATTTATCAGGAAAAGCGGAGGGTCAAGTGCTTATCCTTATTCCAAATATCGAAGAGCATAGTTTTTTTTTTTTTTTTTTGAGGAGTAATCATCAAAAGCCTGTATCCCGTTAGTGTGGGACTTAAACCTAGCGCAAAACCTCCTCGATTTCCGGCGGTGCTCCAACTAAGTTTACCGTTAAGTATTTCGTCTAGATGGTATCAGCTAGTCTAGGCTAGAAAACCGTTTGTTTAGTCTGTTCGAAGGCAACTCCGTATATTTATCAATTCGCTATTTTTCGGATTCGCTTGTATCCTGTCAGAAGGTATTCGCCCCATTGTATCTTTCCTGTCGTTTGTCCTGCTGAAATTTGGCGAATCAACCCCCTCTGTCCAACAGTCAGTAATTCAGCTCTGCATGAAAACCGTGCTTTGAATCTCACGCTCTTCTTTTTCTCTCGCCCTTTGCGCGTTTCTTAATTGTGTCATAATGTCACGTGCGAAATTCTACAACGCCCTCCAATTGCCGTCATCATCGCTAGTCACTTCCATTAAGTTCCCTACCGATGGAATTACTGTAAATGATGTTCTCAGCGTTTCTCATTCAAGGTCAAATCTGTGCCTTGCCGTCTCATCCACTCCACAAACTGGGCAATTTGAGTCATCTACTATACAATACTTGTGGAGATAGCTTCTGAAGCAGCCATGGCCAGTAAGTATTTCTGTGACATTATTGTCCAGTTAGGATTTATTGTCACCCCATCTTTCCAAATCAGGAATCAAGGCATATGTCCACCTACCCTTTGGAGACTGATTCCATTTTTGCTGCCATTCTTTCATCGTCACTACCGAAACTCTTGCCACTTTTCTCTGGTGGGTTTTGATACGCCCGCGTATAACCGTTTAAGTTCAGATGCTTTGGTAATGATTGGTATCTTTTAAGTGAGCACACAGATCACGTCATAGGAAATTATGTGATATGCACAGCCTACTCTATGTATCGATGCAATCTCGCGCATTCGTGAAGGTGGTATTCCTATCCATAATTGCAGATATGAGCCACCGTTTTCGATCCTGTGGACCACCAACATTTGGTAATATTCTTGTTAGTACCCCCATGATGGCAGTAGCCTTTTTAGATGTGCGGCGCAGGTATTCACTGAACGTCATCTTCCTATCAGAGAGCATACTTCAGTACACCAAAATGATACTTGTTGCATGCTTTACTGAAGCCAGTAAAGATTTTTATTTTGTTTAAAAATTTATAAGCAATTTTTGTATGGACGTTTCTATTTTAACCCATTATAAAAAAATTAGAAGTAGAAGACATCATGTTCAGCGTACTCGAATTATATAAGATTCACTTTCAAAACTCTTGAGCTTTTTTGGCCGTTTTACAGTGTTATTATTTATAGGTTTTTATTTTTTTTGTTCTAGTATAAAAATCTTTATTTGATTTTTATGTTTTTGCTCGACCTAAATAATTATTTTTTGATTTTTATTTTTTTTCTTCAGACTAAAAATTATTTTTTGAGTTTATTTTTTGGCTCAGGAATAAATAAAATTTTTTTGAGTTATTTTTTTCAAAATGAAAAACTCAAAACGTGTGAGCACGGTGAGAACTATCGTTTACGAATGAATAAAAAACTTATTGATGTATTGTTGTTGGTATGCATGGATAAAAGACACTTTACAAAATTGCATTGCTTTCCATGCAGACCAGCACTTTAAGTGTTACCGTTAAAAAATGACTAAACTGATTGAAGTGAATCAACCACATCTCAAAAATTTTTCCACCGACGGCAATCGTCGTTCAAGCTTCAAACAACGTTTTCTAAGATACCCAATCCCAAACCTCAACTTCCTTACTTGGCTGTCTTTTGTATTCTATTAAGGTCTCTCCATCAAGTGAAAAATCCGCCGGCAAGAGTCCCAATATAAAGAAAACTTATTTGCCTTGGGGCTTACAATAGAAAAGCTGTATGGCTTTTTGAGATTTTCGTTTCGAAAAAAAAGTAAATATTGTTAAAATGGGGAAACTATCACAAATATTATTGATAAGGAATCGTAGCGGTTTCTGAAAAAATCGTCTGATCTGCTAGTTCTATGGACTTTTTCACATTCTCCTGACATCAGTCGAAACCTATTAATTTTAAATAATTAATCAGAAATGTAAACTACCAAATTTGGAAGAAAATCATTAATTTTTATTTCCGCGCAAGAAAAAAGAACTCAAAAAATATTTTTCTTTTCCTGAACAATAAAATAAAACTCTCGAAAAAAAATAAAAATCATAGTTTGATATTTTGGTTGAGCAAACAAATAAAAAACAAATGAGATTTTATAAAATCAGGAAATATTTATTAAATTTCAATTTTATGATATTATAATTTTTACGGTCCCCGCTTCTAAATCAATTTTTCGGATCTTCTTAAAATTTTAAATATAAATCTTTCCAAGAAATGAAACGAGATGAGAGAGGAAGACTAGGTATTCTCTCTCTCTCTCTCTCTCTCTCTCTCTCTCTCAGAACAGTTGATATGCATTATATTATATTTCTTTTCCATAATTATCACCAGTCTATCCCCTACCTCCCCCTTCCCTCACATAAAAAAACTCAAGAATCCGCAATTATGTGCACCGATCAGTATCTCTATAAAACAAAATCAAATGTACGCAATTTCATTACTCCTTGCAAGCTCTATACACTAATACTAACACAAATGACTGAAATGCATGCATAATTTAAAAAATTAGTAGTCAATGATAAGCAAAAAAAAAAAAAAAATAGGCAACACTTAGGCGCACATGTATGAAAAATGTATGAATCAAACGAGTCTACAAACGAACGCAACATGTTCACAAACACAACGAGCGAACATGTTGCAAAAGGAACAAGTTCGCAATGAATAACGGACAACATCACATACAACAAATAGCAGCAACATTTGCTGCAATGCAACCACAGCAACAACAAAGCAATGAGACAAAAATATCTAAGTATTCGATATTAGATTAGCGACGGCAATGTAAAATGAAAATTGTATGCATGCTCTGGAGCTAGCTGTTGGCGGTCAATTCAAATACACACACACATACACACTGACACACACACTTATTCACATATTGCGCCAAAGTCGCACAAATAGTACCAACAACTATAGCATACATACGTAGATATGTATTTATGGATGTAAAGAGTGTAATAGAAAATAAATAGAAATTGAATAATGGAGACGAACTCGAAGAGCATGCAAACGAACCAACCATTGGAGTACACGAATGAACCTTACGAACGACCCAACGTGTTGTATTTGTTGTTGGAACACTGGCACATACGAATGGCTATGATATGCCCAAAGAGAAACGGAAACCTAAAGCAAAACAAAAAATGGAAAAACTAAGAAGAAAATTTTGTATGAGACAAATGAGGCTTTACAACAACAACACCACATGCACACACATACACACATGTTAGACTTCATGTGGACGGTGCGCGTATGATTATGTGAGAATGATATCTTCTATCATACAAGAGAAGAGAAAAGATATGTGTGCTGCATGCATACATATGCTCTTCTTGTTCGTGTATTTTACTTTGAGGGTATTATTCTCCTTAGGATTGTACATACAGACATACATAAATACATTTATGCATAAGTATGGTATGTAAGAAGAGTATTGTATTTGATTTGAATGTGCGCAGGTTGTATTGATATTATTATTATTGCTGTTATTATTCTTTATGCTGTTGTTGTTGTTGCTCTTGTTGTTGTTGTTGCGTATCAGTCTCATGTCTGACTGACCTGACTCTGATGACGACGATGACGACTACCTCCTAACTACATACATGCAAGTAACTAAAAAGCCGAAACAAACCGCTTGTAGTTATGGTGTATGAATGGATTTTTGGATAGATAGTTGGATGAATACATCCATCGGATTGAGATCGAGCGCAAAGTAAAGCACAAGCAGCAATAGTAGCAAGAAAGTAAGCACACGACGAAAGCAAGCAAACAAGCAAGCAAAGCAATCAAACAAGCGAGCAGCTAGCTAAGCAAGGAATAAATGAGTAGTGGTAGTAGTATTAGTAGTGGCAGTGGTAGTGTGGTAGTAGTGTAGTATGTTTTTTTTTTTTTGTACTCTTTCTTTCTTTTCTTTTTTTTTTTTGTTGGTGTTATTTGCTCTTGTAGTAGTAGTAGTAGTAGTCGTTGCTCGTATTCTTCTGCTTATTCTTCTTCTTCTTCTCTTATTGTTGGTGTTGGTTGCTGTGTGTGTTTTTGTTGTTGTTAGTATTGAATATAGCGAATGATGGCGAGTACGACAACGAGTGCGAGTACAATACAAACAACAGCAACAACAACAAGAGTAGCAACAGCAGCAGCACTTAATTCGGGTCTTGTTACGCCGTAATAACATCCGTCGTCAGTACGCTTTCAGCAATCAGGCGGGTAACAAGTTCAATTCGTTTGGTGCGCGTGAAAGACAAGACGAGAAAAAAAAAGAAAAGAACAAAAATAAATAAAAATAAACCTACAATTACTCATCATACTCTAGTTACATTCATATATATAACTATCTAGTACTATTACTGCAGCTAATACAAACACACACACACATATATACATACATATATATATATATATAAATAAATACATACATACATTTGTATAAATATTTATTCACTTACTGATTTACTTGAATTGTACTTGAATTTGTTGTTTTTTTTTATTTCTACTGTGTGAGTTGTTTATGTGTGATATTTTTCTTCTTTTTTTTTGTGATGACACCGCATGCAAATATAAATACAATACAACAACAACAAAAATAAATAATAATAATAATAATAATAACAACAAGAGCAAGCGAAATCCGTAGAATTGCAATTGCCATGGATAATTTGAATATCTCTAAAAAAAAAACACAAAACGCTACAAAAAGAAATAAACATAAATAAAAATTAGACAACAACAACAACTATTACAAAACAAAAAGTGTGCAGAACCCCTAATGAAAACTATTATTATTATTATTTGCATATGTGTGTGAAATTCGTTAAAAATTCAAAATTATGTGAGAAAAACTATCGAAAATATAAGAAAAAAGAAACAAAAAAAAAAGAGTGAGGATTTAGCTTTTTTCAAAAATTAACGAACTTCATAGTTGAAATTATTGTAACAATTGTAAATAAAAATTCTTTTAAATATAAACATTATACACAATGTCCATCTTCCTACTGCATTTCCTTTCATTATGTTGTTGTAAGTCTTTCTCTTTCCTTACTCTCCTTTCTGCTTTCATGAATTAAATGTCATCTCTTATTAATTTAGTAATTTTGTTTGTGGCAAATCTCTTTTCTAGCATCTTCTATTAATTGATCTCTACTTCATTCAACATATTACTGCATTTTTATTGTTGTAAATCTCTCTTTTATAAAATAAATGGCGTCGTCTATTAATTGATCTCTTCTTTATTTAAATTATTAATACAATTTTGTTATTGTAAGTCTCTCTTTGTTCACTCAAGCCTTTATTTGCGAACTCACCTTGCCGCCATTTACGATAAATTTCATCTTCATGAGCTACAATTAACCGTTACTTGCGCTCACCCGCACTCTCTTACCGGTATTTTAAAAATTAACAACAACAAAAAAAAAACTACTACTGCATAAGTGTTTACTGTTTGTTGTTGTTTTTTTTTTTTTGTTTTGCATTCTGTGCGCTCGTTTCACATTTCTAGCAATTCAATCTCTCAAATCTGAGAAAAATCTGGTTGTGTATTTTTATCTCTGCAAAATTAATAACGGAAGTTGTGCATTTTATTAATAAAAGCAACAAAAAGAACGAACAACAACAATAATACTATATGCTACTACTACTAATAATAATAATAATAACAGTAACAGTAGCAACAATAATAACAACAACAACAAAATAAAATCACCAATCCAAAATGATGATGACGTTTTAAATTTTTCAATGAGAATGCAGCAGCAGCGCATTCATTCAATATTTGTTGCTATAGCTGTAGCTGTAGCTGTGACATATTGATAGCATTTTGTTTATGCAAAATATTAAAAAAAAAACAGAAATAAAATGTTGGATTTTCACTTCTTTTTTTTTTTTTTTATCAATAAAAAATACTTTTGTTTAATTATTCTTATATTTTTTTTTTTCGTTATTGAACTGCGAGTCTATGCAAAATGTCAAATTTTATATTGTATCGAATGTCAACTTTGTACCGTTACGCTTTACTTATTATTCATAATTTTAAATATCGATATCTTTATTTTAATTATAGCAAACAAGAATTAAAAAAGGTGTGCACATAAATTTTGCATTTGAAAATTAATTGTATTTTTGTAAAAATAAAAACAACAAACAAAAAATAAACCAAGAATAAGAATTTTATCGAAAAAAAAAATTAATTTTTACATTGAAAACGTTACAAATAAACCAAGAAAAAAAAAAAAAGAAACCAAATAAAAAAGTGAACAAATTTTAAATACGTTTATAATTTATTGAAGTTATTAACTGAAATTGATCGATGGAAAATTCATATAACTAATGCGTTTGATTTTTAAATAATTTTGAAAGATTTTTAAATTTGATAAAACCAATTGGAACTAAAGAAATCAGGTATGTAACTTATAAAATCTTTATAATAACATAATTCTCTTTCAATTGCTAATAATATTCTATAACTAGAGATTAAAGGCGGATACACCAACCGAGTGCCGCACTCTCTCAATTTTGAACTCAATTTAAGAGAGCGGAAACTTCATATAAAATACGTGAAGAGAGTGCGGCTCTCGGTCGGTTAATCCGCCTTAATTCTACACTGAATAATGCTTCAAACTTCCCAGCGGCGTGAGAGTAAAGCAAATGAATTATTTCAACTAAAAGTTTCAACCTTAAAAAAAAAATAGCTCAAGAACCCAGAGAACCTTACTTCTTTATTGGGGGAGCTTATTTTAATAACTTCATAACCCAGAAAATTAAAAACTCGAAATATAAGCGTCTAAAGAGAAACATTTCCAGCGCAATCAAATTTTTTATTTTAAATTTTCAGATGCCTGCTCTAAGAATATTACTGTTTCTTAGAGCAGGCATCTGAAAACAAATTTTATCGTGCTTAAAATTTTTCTCTGTCATAAAAACCAAACTCGTTGGGGAGTAAATAGACATGGCTTATCTTAATTGAATGGACGAATAATAAATTTTTATTTTTTCTTAAAGGCTGATTTGAACAGTACATGTCCTGATTAGTTTTTTAAATACTGATTTTTTGAAATCCCGAAATTAGTATGAAAATGTACAGATTTTTCTATTTTGTACTGACTTTTCCAAATTAATATCTTTAGAATTTTTGTGCTTAACTTTAATGGTTTTAAAATCGGTTTTTGCAGACAGTCTCACTCTGTTTGTTTCTTTTTCTGATTGTTAACAAAATAAAATACATACGAGTTGCAGTTATCGAGAGGAGAATAAGCGAAAGGAATTTATTATTAATTGAATTTGATTATTGTCCTTAGCTCTCACAATTCTCTTAATATAGAAACTGATACGTAAATCAACATTGTCTATTGACGAAGAAAAAAATGTAAACTGAACACACAAAATCGGAGAAAAAGTTTCAGGACGTTTAAAACACTATATATATAACTTTGAAATTTAGTACTAGGTAATAAAAGCATAAAAACGGTACTTATTTGTACTGATTTCCAACGTCTAATGTACTGATTTCGCGGCTCAAGAATCTGGCTATGCTACTTATGTTATTAAATTGAAAACTTTGTATTCAAAAACACATATATAATAGCTTTTCGCATTTTTAAATATTAAAACAAAATAGTAATTGGTTCTATAGCTGCTTCTACCTCAGTGGGGCTGATAAGTGGAACAGTTCTAAAGTTGTAAATAGGTAGGTATACACATAAAAAATTAATGATCTCAAATCGAGTATTCGAACTAACTATGAGTTGCCAAAAGTTTCAAAGGAGTTTTATGAAACCATTAGTTAAATTTAGTGTAAGTGTCTTAAAAAAATGTTATCCAAAAAAATCAATCCAGCGAGAAACACAAGTTTCTTGATTGAGATTGTAATTGTGGAACAACGTAAAAGGAGTATCAATCAGTTCCAGTCATGATAGCCCTTTTAGCCAAGGAAATTGACATAAGAAATAGTTCATATGGCAAGTTCAAATTTGATAGGCGTTCATCGTTTCACAATTAAAAAACTACTGACAAAAGTGTTCCAAAAACGTGATACTGGTACTGGAACGATATCGATACTCATAGATTGTTAACAATTTACATTAATTTAGTACTGAAATGGCTGCAACTGACTATTTTCCAACAACAACAGTCAGTAAAGTACACGATTTCGTCAATGAAGATATTTTCGTTTCAAGACACTTATTACTTAGATTTTCTTGGTTGAAATATTGAGCCTGTTTCAGTTATGACAACCTGTTAGCCGAAAAATCCGAGACCAAGACCGATCGATTCGTAAAAGTGCTCTAAAGATATTATTCTAATCGGTAAAACCAGAGAGCAAGTCGCATCTGAAAAATGCATGCAAAATTAAATTCATATTGGGTTTGTAGGGTACCGTCGGCAATTTTAAATGACCTACTAGAGCTTTATACTTCTTTCATTTGCAGAAATCTTTAATTTTTATTTTTACTATAAGCAATTGACGATTTCTCATCTATTCTACAAATTTTTCAACAATATTTCCGATATTTCCAAATTATTCGATATTTCCAAATACTTCAAAATATTTTCAATACGATTTCAAAATATTCCAAGAATTCCAGAATAATCAAAGCTCTAAATTAAATTCAGATTATTTCAAACATTTCTGCGGTATATTTTTTTTTTTTTGTCTGTTTTGGCAAAGAGTTAATCAACAATTTTTAATATTTTTGGTTTGGAAAACATTTTTGTAAATTTCTTCCAAATTTGGTGGTTCACATTTCTAATTAACTATTAACTCTTTCATACCCAATGTTGCGTATATGCAGCATTCACTTTTATGTGGCATAAATAAGGTGTTTAAAAAATTTTACTATAATCGCTTTTTGTATTCTGTTCCGTTAGGTATTCTTCACGTTTGCTGATTGCCGAACATTTGAAATTTCTTGCCTAAGTAATTTTTTTTAGTGTTTTCTCTTTGAAGTTCAGCAAAAAACATAAGTGCAAAAATTTTTAGTAAAGGCTTTAAGAAAAAATGCGTTTAAGTATTGCCAAGCGGAAATATTCTTTATCAAATATGTTTGTAAGAGATAAGAGAATATGAAAATCAAAATATTAAAGGAATCGGATTATCCAGTGGTTGTCTACAACTCCATAGCTATTTTTTTTAACCTTTAATAAATGACAAACAAATCAATATAGAAGCATGAAATTTGGTGCCAATATTGTGGTAGACCTAAGTAACCGTAGTTTCAAAAAAAAAAAAAGGTTTCTATAAAGTCCCATTAAAATTCGGACGTCAAAGGGTTAAATTAATAGGGTTAATTAATAGGGTTTGAATAAACAATGATGCCAGAAGATTGTTAATAAAAATAAAAACTGAAAGTTTTTTAATTTGTTCTATTCTTTTGGTACTTTGAAATAATGAATCATGCAAAGAACTAGTTCACTAAAGAAAATTGAGCTAAAAAAATGAATCCCTCAAGTGAACTAAAACTTCAAAACTTTACCATAAACAATAAGATTCATATCTACTTTTTGTAAAGGAAAATAGATGGCAATATACTTTTCATGGTAAAATTACTAGGCGTTTTTGGACTACATACTTGTAAAAGAAAAAATTAAGCTTCTTGATCTTGCTCAATCGTTAATAAGAGAATGTAAACTATTACCGGGCATTGCAACTAGTTACTGGCTTATTAGTTAACATGTCCACAGAATGGGTCTCACATCAAACATGTCCATAGAATGGATCTCATATAAATTGTAAAAAATCTATTGAACAAGAAACATTAGAACATCTATTATGATTCTGTTCGGTGATAGCTCGATGAAGGTTGGACTACTTGAATTCAGCCTGATATATCATCGGAAAAATGCCTAACATTGAATTAATATAGCTTGAAAGATATCACTTTGAAATCTGGTACTTTCCACGAAAGTAGATTTGTTAACTTTCTGCAAACCTAAAAGGAGGGGGAACACATTCGATTAAAGAAAGTGTTGCGATATCACTATGTTCTAATGTTGGCCTATGTGAGGGAACACACCGATAGTATAACCCAAACTAACCTATCAAACTCGCTCAGAAGAAGAAGTCTGGCTGAGAATTCGTTCAATTATCTCAGCCAGAGTTGGTTAGTAATGATTTCATTAGGAATAAAGTTCCATCTCTATTGCAATTACAAGGAATTGTAGTAGTTAGTTTTTTATTTCAATTTCTTAGTAATGTAATTGATAAAACTTTCAATTTCATTACAAGGAATTGTAATCGGTAATTAAAATTTTTAACTTCCTAGGTAATGGAATTGAAAAAATGTTCGATTCCATTACAAGGAATTGTATTTTGTAATTAAAATTTTATGAATTCCTAAAAGGAATTGAAGAAAAAGTAATTGAATAGAAAAGAATTTATTTTTTCCTAGGTAATGGAATTGAAAAAATTTTCGATTGCATTACAGGGAATTGTATTTGTAATTAAAAATTTATGAGTTACTTAAAGGAATTGAAAAAGTAATTGAATAGAAAAGAATTTATTTTTTCCTAGGTAATGGGATTGAAAAAAATTTTCGATTCCATTACAGGGATTTGTATTTATAATTAAAAATTTATGAGTTACTTAAAGGAATTGAAAAAGTAATTGAATAGAAAATAATTTATTTTAGCCTAGGTAATGGAATTGAAAAAAATTTTCGATTGCATCACAAGGAATGGTTTTTGTAATTACAAATATATCAATTCCTTTAAGGTGTTGAAAGAGTAATTACATAGAAAAAATTTTATTTTTTAAATGTAACCAAATACTTTCTTGGAATTAAATTACAAGTAAGTTGGAATGATTCTTTAAAAGTAATTGATTCTCTTTTAGATCAATTCCAAAAAATTAAAAAAAAAAAAATTTTGGGAATTTTTCATTTCTCTGTTTTGAATCAATTACTTTCGAAGAATTTTTCCAAATAAATTGAAATTTAATTCTAAGAAAGTAGTTGATTACACATAAACCCCTTTCTATTCAATTACTTTTTCATTTCCTTTAAGGAATTAATATATTTTTAATTACAAAATACAATTCCTTGTAATGGAATCGAAAATTTTTTCAATTTCATTACCTAGGAAAAAATAAATTCTTTTCTATTCAATTACTTTTTCAATTCCTTTAAGGAATTCATAAAATTTTAATTACAAAATACAATTCCCTGTAATGGAATCGAAAATTTTTTCCAATTCCATTACCTAGGAAAAAATAAATTATTTTCTATTCAATTACTTTTTCAATTCCTTTAAGGAATTTATAATATTTTAATTACAAAATACAATTTCCTGTAATGGAATTGAAAATTTTTTCAATTCCCTGTAATGGAATCGAAAATTTTTTCAATTCCATTACCTATGTAGAAATTTAAAAATTTTAATTACCGATTACAATTCCTTGTAATGGAATTTAAAATTTTATCAATTCCATTATTAAGGAATTGAAAACAAAAAGTATCGATTGCAAATTCCCAGGAATTGGAATTAAAAAGGAATTGAATTAACCCAGCTCAAATCTCAGCTCTGTTTTAAATCCAATTGGATTTTTCATATATCTGTAGGCTTCTTAGTGGATTCAAAGGGGGAGAGGGAGAAGGGCTTGTTTCGTATATCTGTAGGCTTCTTAGTGGATTCAAAGGGGGAGAGGGGAAAGGGCTGGCGAATAAACCCCTTTTGGAATACATTTTTCTTGTATAATGAACGTTGCTCCGGAGTACCTTTTTTTCACTCCTTTTCCGCCACTTCCCGCTGGATGTAAGGCAAACTCATTTCCTAGTTCTTCAAACTCAATCTAAGTCAAACTAATTTTATTTCAAACGTGATTTGGAGAAACAGTGCCATGAGAAAACTTATATGCACTTCAATATATAGGAATTTTTTAAATAACTTCTGGAACAAGTTTATTTATTTCGACACATTTTTGTTTTTATTTAAACGATCAAAAAAAAAAAAAAAACTAAACAAAACCTTAACTTAATTATATTGAACCAAAAGCAAATTTTGGCAATCATGTCAACATTTCAGTTTGGTGTTTTAGCATCTATATTTTTTAAGCAAATATTTTTTTTTTTTTTTAGTAATGATATTTTTTGTATTTTTCCAAATTTGTATCTAAGTTAAAAACTTTCAAACAAGTGGTAAGGCAAATTTGTACCTACACATAATTTTCTAAGCTTAAAAAGTAAAACAATTAACGCGCTTACTGTAATTACTGTTAAAAAAAAAAACTTAACTTAACTTAAGTTAAGTTAAAACTAAAATTATTAATAATCGATAATAATATGTGGCAAAAATATGGCAAACAACTAAACTAAAGAAAAAAAAACAATAAACAGCAAATGCGGTCATTGAACGAATTTTTAGTTTGGATAGTTAGTTACTAGTAGTAATAGTTGGAACCTTATTTTAGATGTGATACTAAGAAAAAAAAACCAACATAATATTTTTTGGCAAAAAAAAAAAAAAATCACAAAAATCACAAACCAAAAACAATATTCCAAATTAGTTAGACTTAATAATTTTTTTCTTGGTAAGACATGATCTGCCAAAGTTAATTACATTTAAAGCCGTTAACTCACCACAAAGTAACTAATTACACACGTCGGTTAAAGTGAAAAAAAAAAAAAATTCAGAAAAAAAAAATGTATGTAAAAAATGTGAAAAAAGCATTAAAATTTTCCCGAATCTCATGAATGTTTGAATTTATGGACAAGGGAACAGATGCAAGCAGGGCTTAAGTTTGGTTTCGAACGTAGCGCAGTAGATGGAAGTAGCCAAAAATATTTTCAACGCCATTTCAAGTACAGTGCTTCCAAATTTTTTTTTATATTTGTTTTTTTTTTTTTTTGTTTGTTGCTGTTATTAACTGCTTCTGCTCTTACCAGAGACTTACATTATCTTAAGCTTATATATTTTTACTGCCCAGTTTTTTTTACATTTTTCACATTTTTTTTAGTCAATTTTTTTTATTTTTTTTTGGTAATTATGGTCAAAACATAATTAGTTGTGCAAATGTTAAAAGCAATTTTTAATATTTTTTAAATACTGTTTTTTTTTCACTTCACTTTACCCACCGTGCGTTGAGTTGAATATTAGGTACCTATTACATATAAATACTTATTCTTTTTTTTTTTTTTTTTTTTTTTGGCTTTCTCATTACAAAATTTCTATTATTGATTTTACAATTTATCTGCACCCCTTTTTACAAAAATAGCAGCAGCCAGTACAGAAGGAATAATAAAAATAAAAATGAAAAGATTCACAGCAGCAAGTGAGAGTAGCAGCAGCAATGGATGGAGGCTTCTTGTTTTTTTTTTTTTTTTGGTAATGGTCTGAGAAACGCATTTTATATCTGAAAAATAATTTTTTTTATACATTTTTTGGAACATTTATCATAAAAAAAAAACTTTGGCCGCATTTTATTATGCTTTATTCTAACCTTTTTTTTTTTTTTGTTTTTTCTTTTCGCGCTATTTTTGTTCTTATTTTGCTTGCCTGATAGGCTGAAGTTGGTATGATTTTCAATTGGAGGGCAGAGGGGGGTTAACTGCGCTAAAGGGGTGTTGGTTTGGTTTGGTTTGGTTAGCTAGAAAATGAGCAGTGCTATGATTTTCTTATTGTTGCTGTTGTTGTTGTTGCTTTTGCCATACAATTCACAAAAGTTGCTCGCCGGCCATTCGTCGCCGTTCTAGATAAATAAGCATTCTTAATTATCCTTTTTACATTGCTGTCTGTGTGTGTGTGTGTGTGTGGACTCATAAAAAAAATTACACAAACACAAGAAGAAAAAATAGAAAGAAAAAAAAAACAAATAGTATAATAAACAATGGCAAACCGCGTACTTAATGTGTTTTTTTTAGGTAAGGCAATTTTCATTTAAATGGATGCCAAAAACAAAAACAAAAAATGCAAAAAAACAAAAAAAAAAAAAACAAAATGTGAGAAGAAAGTCCAAAGAGTTACGACTCTATATTCCATTAAAAAAGTAAAAACTGAAAGGGTGAAAATGTCTTTTTTGAAGCAGCCACTTTTTCCAGCTATTATTTAACTCAGTATTGAAGTAATTTCATAATGATATTATTCTTAAAAAAAAATTGAGTTAATTTTAAAAACAAAAAAAAAAACAAAAAAAAAATATGCAAACATAACCGTCGCCTTTGCCTCCCCCTGACTTTAGCTATAAGCAGCACATAAAAACTAAATGAATGAAAATCAGCTAAGCTAATACATAATTTAATTATGATTTTTTTTTTCTTCTTCTTCTTCTTCCAATAACCAATAAACCTCAATTATTAAATATTACCGACGGCTATTTTGAATAAAAAAAAAAATCAAATCTATACATAAAATAATCACGCAGATTGCAAAATTGCTACTATGTACTCGAATAGTCATACACATATTGACCGAATAATTTTTGCGTGAACAAATTCAAATGAAAATATATGTATGCTAGTATGTGTGTGTTAGTGTCCATTTTTATACATTTTTATATGAATCTGTGTGTGTACTTGAATTGTCCTGTCCTTATGGTCCACCATACTGGCGCCTTGCATTGCAAATGTAAAGTAAAATATTCCGTCTGTCGTATTATTAAAATGAAGTAAAGAAAATAGTATGCTAAGAGTTATATACTACTCTTTATCTCCCTTGCATTGTTCCCTCTCTTCTACGCTTTGCACTACTTTCCTCTCTCCCCTCTCCCCCCCCCCGCAAATCACAATGTATCTATTGAGTATTCTGTCAAGTATTTTTAAGTACGGTCTTTTGCGTCTTTTCAATATTCACTTGTGCGGTCATAAAGTACGAGTACAATATACATACATAATTTCATGCATACATTCGCATTTATACGCATACACACACTCACACACACACACACACACATACATACAAATGTCAAGTAAGTTCTTCAATTTCTTCATCATATTTATTTTCTCTTCCATTTGTTTGCATTTCTTGAAATATATAAAGTTAAGTAAACTTATTCCTTTGCTGCATGTTTGATATGAAATAATACTGATATCCAATTCGAAGTATGGAGATTTTTTTATTTTTTTTATTACTATATAATAGACCAAATTTAACAATAAAAATTGAAAAATTGTTCAGGTTCAACAGATTGATCTGATGGTTTTGGTTTCTCAAATTTCCGATTTTCGATTGGAAATGTGTTTTAAATATCATTGAATCACCGAGGCAGGCACTGAAATCAAAGAAGTCTACGGTCAATTTCACATACCCTGCTTTAAGGTGAACTTATTACAAAATTCGGAAAAGCTTGGGTCTACATAAATGAGTTGTATGCTCAAAAATTAAAACAGAAACCCTTCCGCTCACTTTTTCTTTTAAGAAAAATTCATCTTATTTCACAAATTCAAGAAGATTGAAGTAGATATTGAATTTTAAGTAATCCAGACACTGTTCAACACCCTAAAAAATAACAAGGTTCTGTGATTCTGTGGATTCTGATAGAACTCGAGAAAAAAAAATTATACGTGTCTCGGTGTTTTAAAAGTTTACGTCTAATTTTAGATAGTTCCAGTATTTTTAGTTTAGAAAATACTTTTAAAGACACACCAGTGCACTGCGTATGAAAGGTGAACATTTTAAGCATTTTTGGAACTATAAAAAACTATCATGAACTGATCGAATGGGGACCGTTCAGAAAAAATGATACCTAGAATCATTTTCTCACAAACACACACACACACTCTCATGTACTAGACTTTCAAATAACGAACTGTTATGCAGACTAGCTACAATGGGAAAAAAACAACAACATAAGTGTATAGAACGATAGTGGTAGTTTCTTTCAATATCTGTATTCAGTGAAGATATTTGAAATCAAATCCGTAATTCTGGGTTATGATTTCAAATATTAGTAGCTTATATAGGATATTGAAAGGTTAAGAACTATCACTAAGATCACTGATGAGGAATTGTGGCGGATTCCGAAACGGCCGTCTGATTTGCCCGTCTCTATATACATTGTTGTTGTGATGACTACATTTGTTCATTAAGCCTGTTTATATATAACTTCAAATAACTTCAAATAACGACATGACATGAACCTAAGTCATGACTTTGAAAATTAACCTCTAGATTTAATTTTCATAGTCTCCTAAAAAACTATTTTGAATTTGGGTTTATTTTTACTAAAATCAAGGTTACAGATTTTTGTTGTTCAGTGACCTATAATAGAATTTTACGGGCAACATATTTCTTGAAGATATTAATCCTCTATCAATCCTCATAATGGGTCAAAAATGTAACTTTTTTTGAAAAGGGCAAAAAAGACCCATAACGGTGGGCACTAAAGGGTTAACATGTTGAAAGAAAATATTCTGGGGGAAATTCTATTATAAGTTGCTGAACATACAAACAAGCTTTGATGCTAAACTAACAAGCTGTCCTATAATTTATAATACTTTATATATTAGAAATGGGCAAACTTTAGGTACGCGTAAAAAGAAAACTAGACGTAAACTTCTAAACAGCCGAGACAAGTATAATTTTTTTTTCTCGAGCTCTATCATAATCTAGGTATTTTTGAAAAAAATTGATTTTTGTCGGACAGTGTAATTGGCTGGTTTCTATTCAAAAAATGACAACAAAAACACAGCTACGGATTTTTTATCCACCTTACTAGTTCTAAGCAAAATTTGCAACAGCTGAAAACCAAATCAGAATTCAAGAAGTATTTTAGATTAACCCATTAATTGACAATGGTGCGAGAACGCACTATTTGTAATCTATAAAAATAACACTTTCAGACAGTAAAAATCACACTTTTAGTCTATAAAAACACACTTTTTCAATGGTGTGTTTTCACACCATTGTCAATTAATGGGTTAAAACGATTGTATTTCTTTGAAGCTCTTCGGGTTAGTTAAATTTGAAAATATCCGGGAACCAAAATCACCCTAAAATAATATAACTTTTAAATAAAGGATGTTGCAACAAGAGTTTCAGGGTTTATTTTTTAAATAAAAAAAAAAACAAAAATCTGTATTTTCAGAGAGTAGAGACTTGGGAAATTATTCGAAGACTAACACCCCATATAAATGAGAACCACGGTTGCTTTTGCACTGTAGTGCACTTTTATCAAAAATTTCAACATCTTTTTGGCATAAAGTCGGCTTTATTTCAGCTATGGCGGTACTAATGTTGACTTTTAGATCTAAAATCGTTTGAAGATTGTTAACATAAACTTTACTTTTAACAAAACTCCAAAGAAAAAAGTCCAAAAGCGTCAAAATCACACGATCTCAGTGCCAATTGGTGTCAACAAAACGTGGAAATTCGGTACGCAATAAGTCGATAGATGCCCTTGAAGTATGGCTCATTGCTTCATCCTGCTGAAAGTAAACGTCGGGAAAATGAAGATATTTGGTTAAAATTTAATTCACAGTAGCCGTAGAGAGATACAATTGCTGTGCACGGCGCCAAATTGGTGTTCTTGGGCTCTCCGAGGCACTTTCACTGACAGTGCTCGACGCGCACGAGTTGATGGTTTCACGTTTTATACTGGCCCGGTCGTGCTGAATTTTTGTATTTATATATATGCTTTTGGACTTACTTCATTGAAATATTATTTTTTTACGAATCTCGTTGGGATTGGAAAAGGAAAGTTAGCTGAAATTTGGAAAGTTTGAAACAAAAAGGGGAGAGGTTTCTATTTTAATACATATATACGATCAGTGGAGCTTGTCCCTCATCTCGCTCTCACCCAATCTTTGATCTTAAACAAAGCGGGCTTTCTCCCTGGTGTAGTCAGATATCACCAAAGTAAATTAGGTCTGTCAAACGATACAGAGTGTTGCCTATGTAAGGAAGATGATGAGATGACATCCCACATTCTATGTGAATAGTTAGCCTTGGCTAGGCAAAGGAAAGGGTATTTTTAGCAAAACCGTTTCAAAAAAATAACGAAATTAAAACCTCTCTCACAAGAGATGTTCTGGATTTCATTAGGATACCAGATCGCCTTTTGTCTTAATTTTTGGCTTTGTTACAAAATATCTTCTAAGCCGCAATGCCTGACCATCGAGTTATCTCAACTTTACCAACAATAATAATAATACGAACAATGGGTCGTCAACACCAATCATACATAATTTCATTATGAGATGAATGTTCACCAACGTAATATATAATATATACTGTACATTTCTTTCATTTGACGTGTGATTCCGAGGAAAATCTGCGCGTATTTTACACATTTTGGCTACAAAAATACGCGAATTTTTGTAATAAATTTGAAACATTTCGTTTCATTTTACACCGCGTAGCGCTCCATGGTAAATTTCTCACGTTTATAGAGCACGCTTGTCAAATTCGACGTTTATACGATGGCAGCTGTCAAAGTTACTAAAATTTCCAACCCTGCAACTCTTGTTGAAGCACCCTTTATTTGGTGTCTGAGAGAAAGTCATTCCAATAATTTTAACTCTACAAGATAAACAGTTGGGAAAAGCAATCGAATTTCTTGTTAAAAATAATTCTTTATAAGAAATTATGAAGGGAGGAGGGGAAAGGAAAAGGGTCCAAACAACAGAACGGTCCTATCCTCACCATTATCGGGTTCCGATTCCACTAGAACCCTTTCCCCTCATTTTGACTCTACAGTATAAACAGTTGAGAAAAGTAGCAAGCTCTTTTGGGAAAAAAGCTTCGTCATACGAAATTGTGAAGGGGATGAAGGGGGAGGAAGAGAAGGGAATGGATCCAAACAATAGAACTGTCCTATGTTCACCATTGTCGAGTTAATGATTCAATATAGAACTGAAGATAAAGAAACCGTCAAGGAAAAAAAAAGGGAAAAGAAGAAAGTTATTAAAATAATTTTAACCCCGAATTTCGACAGCCCAATTTAAACTAACTAATTACTAAGAAAAAAAAAAACGAAGTTTCTCAAGTCTATCTTTCAAACGATTATGTTCTAAACTCAAACTATTAGAAGTGAAGAAGTACCACGCTACTGCTAATATGTGGTTAATTACATTAGTAGCTACTCGTATGGCAAGTTTATAAAACCAACAAGGGACTATGTTGAATTTCATACAGTGAAAGTCCCAAGAGAAGGTTTTCACAATCACCGTTCTAATTTATCACATAAATTTCTCATTTCCGATACAAAAATACAATTTGAAGGTGAATGGATGGGCTAGGCTCAAATGCCAGAAGAATAATTGTAATTTTGTCTTATGTTCTAAGCAATTCTGGAATACAATCAACGATATTCGTTAGTTTTCGAAGAAACATCAAGAAGTACGTTTTTTCTGAAATCTATAGTCAGAATTTAAACTGTTGGAAATCGCCTACTTTGTTAAAAAACCGTGGGTCGAAAGGCAACGACAAGTTCTGGGGATAAGTTCTACCTGTTCCCGAAAATATTTCAGCTGTTATAATCTTTGCTCTACCCCTCGCCTGCCCGCTCTTTCTAGATTTCTATGGAACTGTGGATCTAATAGTATCAACTTCGATCAGAAAGATTGTAAATAATTCGCATTGTCTTGACAAAAATTAAAGAATAACTCTAGCAGCAGATCCAAGGTCTTTCATAATTTAGGTTTTGCAAAACTTAGAAAAGAAACTTTCCTTTCAAGAGTTGTGCGTATTTTAAGAACATGAAGAAATTTTGATTTTTTTTTTTTTCTAGGAAATTTAAACCGTCTTTATTGTTAGTTGAGCACGAAGGACTTACTAGGTTGGAACATATGAACGTCTTTTGGATCTACATATATTTATTTGTATACGTTTTGTTTGTATGAAAGGTCTATACATAGAAGGATGAAGACAAGAGAGACTTATTCTCCGGCTCTCATGATTTTAAGAGCTACTAAAAACCTTAGACATAGCAATATTTGTCGTTTAGATTACTTGAAGTTGAGTTCAATTACGATCTAATAAATGATATTTCTTACCTTCTATGTATGGAAGCCTTCATAAAAGGTGAGGCTAAAGGTGGCTAATTTTCTGGCTTCACGAATTATTGAACAGATTCTTAACTTAATATTAATATTTTAAAAATATATTTAAAAAATTAAAGTAAATTATATCTTTTATTTTGAAGAGTCTCACAACTATATGAAGCCCTGAATACCTCAAATTTCTTTGAATGATTTTCATAACTTTTTAAAACAAATACATTCATATACACATCGAAAAAAATTTATGAATTTATGCAATAAATTAAAATTTTATTCTAATTTAAATTTAATCAATGTTATTTTTATGCCTTCCATCTAATGCTAACCAATAAAAATCATTTCCACCTCCGCATTTCACACAAACACACACACACACACACTCATACATCGGCACTGATAAACACCCGCATCACACATACACTCACACACACACACACACAATATAACATAATATAGAACTTTAGAATTTTTGTACATTTAATTTGTTGTCCTAGTGGCAAGAAGAAGAAAAAGAAGGCTGCAATAGAAAAGTAGAGTAAGAGGATGAAATGTATTTTAAATGCAATTTTCTAACGCAGTCGCACAAATTCACAAATATTCATAAAATGTGCGCAGCTACAATAACAAATATATATGCATATATTGCACAAAAACAATAACAACAACAACTATAATAATATATACATATATATGCAATAATAACAACAAAAATGCCTAAAAACTAATAAAAATTCAAATTAACATTGGAATGAGAAATGAGATTCTATTAATTTTTGAACAAAGCTGCAAAGCTTCACCCTCACACCATTCCCACCCACTCCCTTAGGCCTTAATCATACATGCATACAACTACGATTACGAATATGAATGTATGTGCCTCCCTCAAGCAACCTACTCTCGCATACAGCACACTCTCTCTCTCTCTCTCACACTCTCTTTCTCATCCCTACATGTATGGAATCTACAGCAAAGTACATGACCATCATAATAACCGCATAAATGCAACACTGGGGCGGCAATTTGCAAAGCACTTGTTTCATTTATGCTCTTGCTGTTTGTGATTCTTGTTGTTGTTGTTGTTGTTGCTGCTGCTTCTGTTATTATTATTATTGTTATTGTTGTTATTGTTGTTTTTGTTGTTGGAATGCCCTTCTTCAAACTCATCGTTGCATATTTACCTCCTACCTAGATATAAAGAGACAAAATACACTCACACATTGAATGTATTTGGTTGTCGTTGTTGTTGTTGTTGTTATTATTGCTATTATTTTTATTATTGTTATTATTGTTGTTGCTGGTATTGGTTTTGTTGTTGTTGCTGTTGTTGCATTGCAGTCATTCGCATAATAATGCAATTTGCCAAATACCACCACATCACCGTCATTGCCACCATTATCACTACCACCACCACCTCCACCCCATCATCGTATTGCAATTCACCGTATCACGTCACTCTTTCACCTCACTCCTGCTTACACTCATTAATGCACACATACATACAGTGATGGCCACAATTTTAGCACATATCATTCATTCTATGTATTTTAGATTCAAAATTTCTCAGCTTACAATCTTAGAGAAAAAATCAAGCCATTTTCTTTCATTAGCTGCATAGTGTCTGTGTGGAAAAGTCTTTAGAAGCTGTGCTAAAATACTATTCTAAACTCGTAGCCTCCACTGTAAGCCTTATTCGCTACCACCCTCTCGCAAATATTGCGCTCATTCATATCTACATACATATGTACATAGCAATGCACACGACGACGTCGACTACAACGACAACTGCATTCGGGTTTGTTTTGTTTTTGTGATTTTCTCTTTTGCGTTGTCTCTTCCATTCTGCTCTGTGTCTGTCTGTATGTATGTCTGTCTGTCTGTCTGTGTTTCACATCATATCATCATCATCATCAACAACAACATTTTCCGCAAATACAATTTCTTTTTTCTTTTGCTGCTGCTGCTTCTTCTTCTTCTGTTGCTAGTGCTTTTTTTTTGCTCTTTGTTGTGCTTTACTTTTTGCTCTGGATGTTGTTGTTGTTGTTTGTGCTTTACTTGTTTTTTTTTCTCATGCCCAATGCTGTGTATGAATTTTTCCAAAACAGCTGAAAAAAGCACGTGTCACCAATCGCGGTTTTTTTCCGATTCTTCGTCTTCTTCTTCTTTTGGATTTTCTGGTGTTAGTGCCAGCCAGTGCTGCCTGTCGTTGGTGTTTCTCTTCTTCTTCTTCTTCCTTAACTTCTCCATATTTTCTTTCTTTTTTTTTTGCTATTTGCTTTTCTGCTCTTTTCATTCTCGGATTTTGTTGTATTATTATTTTTTCTTTGCCAATTTTTGTCGTCGTTTGTTTTTTCTTTGGCTTTTATTTTGCGTTTGTATTGCGCTCTTGCTGCTATATTGCTGCCATTTATTGTTGTTGTTGTTGCTGGTGCTGCTTTTCTTGTTGCTGTTGTTGTTGTTGTTGTATTAGTTTTGGCAGACAGGATTAATCGGGAAAACCCCAACGTCGTCGGTGTCGACGGTGTTTGTGTTTTGTCGTCATCATCGTCATTGTCAAAACATTGACGTCGTCATTGAGAAGTTTATGTGTCTGCCTGTGTATGTGCATGTGTATGTCTCTGGGTGTTTGGCTGTGTAGGTAAAACGCGACGGAAGACGCAATGATTTTTGCAAAATAAAGAAATAAAGTAAGAAAGAAAATGACTAGAAAAATGCAAAATAAAAAAAGGAAAAAGCTCATAATAAAAGTGCAAAGAAAAATCTAACCTCAAGACGGAAAATATAAGAAAGAAAATTACAGAAAGAAAATATGGTAGAAAAGAGGAAGTCATAATGCAATTTGTTATTGTGAAAATATTGATTCGGAAGTAGACGTGTGTGTGTGTGTGTGTGTGTAAGAGGAAGAAAAAAAACGAAGATGACATAAGAAATGAACGGCAAACTAAAGATTTTTCAAACTAAGAAGTAAGAAGAAAAGTTATTGAAAGTGACAGATGAAAAAAAAAAAAACAAACAACAAACGAAGAAGTTAGACAAACAGTCACTATGGAAAAAGTGTAAGTCCAAAGCACAGACACACACTCGCACTAGCGTAAATGTGAAATTTTTGTTTAATATTAAAGTGAATTTTATTACAAAATCAAATCGAGGGCGTTGGAAAATTCTCCTTTTCCCTTTCTTCGAATTAATTATGATTGCATTAATCTAATATAATAATTTACGCTTGCTTTCTACTCTAATATGCATATTTGTTTGAACATGTTTGAGTTTGTGTGTGTGTATGTGTGATTTTGCATTTCCTTTGCCAAATCACAATTGCAATGCAACTCTGTTTTCCTAAACTTTTTGTTTTTGTTTATTTTTTTTTTTGTTTTTATTTTTTTACATTTTGCTGTTTTTTTTCCTACTTTGCCTGCTCTCTCTTGGAAATCACTTAAAAAAAAAGAGCGAAGAGCGAGAGAGAGAGAGAGAGCACTAGCGCACTATGAAGAGACCGGTAAAAAACAAAAAAAAAAACTGAATGTTACTCATCATCAAACACGTTGGTTGCTCTCCAACATGTTCGATGACTATGCTTTTTTTCTCGTCTTAACAGACAACAACAACAACAAGTACTGCCGCACACCCACATTATTTTCTAAGCATATCGGAACCGGAAATAGCTGCGCATGTAGTTTTTATACAAAAAATAAAAATAAAAAAACTATATTCATGAAATCTCTATGCTAAGAACGAATGAATGCACAATTTGTCAAAAAAAAAAAAAAATGAAATAAGAAATTTAGATAAACATTTTTTTCTGGCGCCTAACGCTTAAAGAACCGTCGCAAAATGATGTGAAATTCTTGATTTTATTGAAGTAGGCGCAGAAATGTCTGGAATTTTAGAACCAATTTATGCTATTTCTTACAGTATGAAACTTTAATTTTTCCTCTTACTTATAGAATAGTTCTAAAACTGATGAAATAAAATTTCTAAAACTTTTTGACTTAATTGGCGCTACAATCAGGCATCGATTTTGGACGTTTAGAAACCCTTTCTAGACTGAGCGTTTTCTTTCATTCGAGCGTGCAGGTTTTGCAACTCATCATCATCATTCATTGCTAAGTTTCCTAATGGGACACAGAGCGTCAACTACACCAGATCTCCGTCTGACTCAATTTGCAGCAATAGTCCTCTGACCTCTGACCTCTGACCAGTAACGACTCCACGGCTCGTGGATGCAACAAATGGATTCGAAGTGAGCACAAGGCAAGCGTTATTAGTATTTCGCGTTCTAAGCTATGGCCTATTCATTGCAATTTCCGTCTACCTATAATGGTGCTTATGTCAGTCTGGCCGGTCGCTCGATCCAACTCCTTATTCGAGATGGTATTGGGACAGTGAATTTGAATATATATCGGTTAATGAAAGTTTGCATCGATCTGGTGTTAGCAATGTTCACCTTCCACATCGTACATCCGTAAAGAAGCACTGACTTCACATTTGACTCGAAAAGCTTCAATTTGGTTTTCATGCTGATTAAGTTGCTGCGCCAGAGCCTGAACGGCGTTGCGAAGGCTACTTTGTCTTTGTTTGTTCTGCTTTTGATTTCGAGTTAAGATCCTTCGTCAGCAGTAACAATAGACCCGAAATACCACAACTGCGATTTGCTGCCCTACCATTTCGCCTAAGCTCAGAATTTTCGGTTTTTTCGCATTTATTGTCTAGCCTGACGGGCCTGCTTCGCGCTGCAACGTTCCGATCATTTGAGCCAAAGCTATAAAATGGTGCGAAAGGAAGCATACATGATCAGGATAGTCAAGATGCTTAATCCCTTAGTTATCACCTTGCGGCAACGCAGCCTGAAGAATATGAGAGATGACAATGAGGAAAACTTTTGACGGCAGAATACAACTTTGTCGCATACCGCTGCAGATACTGAAAAGTTCAGAAAGTTTGCCTTTCTATAACACATGACAACCAGCAGATTCAGCAACTTCCCCTAATCATAGCGATCAGCTTCTCGGAAACTCCTCTCTTAAGACGCGCATCCCAAATGTATTTCCGATTCACACTATCGAAAGCTTTCTCAAAATCAATGAAATTAAACGCACTGCTCGATTATCATGCGCACGGTGTCGATGCAGAAGAATACGGTGCGAAATCCTCTCCATCGATTGTAGACTCGAGGATTACCTTCGATTTGATCTTGAAGATCTTTAGCAGTACGCAGATACGTCTCCAGTTTCCACAGTCCACAAGGTTGCCCTTCTTTCGATAAACGTATTTCAGACAAGTAGTGTGAATATTACATCATAAATCACGTGAAATATCTTCATCTTGTATGCTCCCAGCAACCTCGGTCAAGGTCACGATGGACAACTTCGAGAAGCGATTACTTCATTGTTTTAAAATAGCTTGGATGACTGTTATTAAATTTCCGTTTTCGTCCTTCTCTTAGTTTGAAACCAACAAGAAAAAGGAAGGCTCAGAACTTCCCCTTCCCCCTCCCCGCCCCTGCTGGAGCCCAACCTTGGTTTTAACTGTGCCTGATATAAACTAATTGCACTTTTCAAGAATTTTCCTAGGTAAATATAATTCTAACTAATAAACTTTAATATTCTCATATATTTTCAAAACATTTCGGTCATTAATGAATTCAATTTAAAGTTTACAACTTTTGAGGTTATATTATTAGATGTGCGCGTGCTGTTGAAGTAATCAACAATTTCTGTGATTTACCAAAAATTCCAATTTTAGTATTATATATTTTTGTATGTGTATGTGTGTGTGTGTGTGTATCGTCGACTTCAATTAAAATAACAATTTCCCTTAAACTTTTTACGTTTGCTGTTGTTGCTGATAGAATGTACTTTTTTCATGTATATGTGTATACACCTTCGTCGGAATCACATTCCACAAAGAACAATTAAAAATTGAACAACAAAAACGACAACAGCAACAACAACAACAACAAAAACAATAAAGCTAATAACAAAGGTTTCTGCAAACCAAAATTAACTTGAATGGTGAATCACGTTCAATTACAACTAAAACACACACAAACAGGCAAACACAACCAAACAGAAACCACTGTCACAATAATAATACTAACAACAACAACAGCAACTAAATACAAGCGAAACGAAACAATGCGAATGCTGCCACACCACAACACTTTATGTCCAGTTTAACTTAAGTAGGTATTAATTTCTCCCAAGCGATTCGTGTCAGGTCTGGTCCTGCAGCACCAGCACCAGCAGCAGCAGCAGCTTCAGCGTCATTGGCGGCAGTGGTAACCTTCAAATGCCGTCGCGACCCCATGACTTGCGCTTTCGTGTATTTACATGTATTTGTGTGTGTGTGTGTGTGTAATTACAACGATGCGGTCGCTTTATTTCTTCTGGTTTTGTTGTTGTTTTTCTTCTGGTTTTTTGTTGTTTTTTTGTTTATTATAATTGTTGTTGTTATTATGTTTTATACCGACTGCATTCATTCGTTCGTATTTTTAATAACTAAACTTCGTCTCAACTTCGGCAGGCACTTTTCTTCTCTTTTCCTATTACTCCTTTTCAATGCAAAACGACGGCTACTGCGATTTTATTGTTGTTGTTGTTGTTCAAATGCGCGCGTGTTATTCGGATTGTTTTGTTGTTGTTGTTGTTTTTGTTTTAAGCATTTATTTGAACGTATGATTGGAAATATTTTCGCATACGGACAAACCATAATTAATTAACTGCGTCAGCTGGATAGAAGAATATCGCGCGCACACATATAAATAAATCCTTAAAAAGCCACAGCCACACCACCTTCTCGATGACCGACCCACCCTACGACACACAGTGTAACGATCCCATATAAACCGCGTCCAAAAATATTAAACGTTCTTTAATATTAATAATATTTGGTAGTCGGGATAGTCTAATTAAAGCAAAGTCGTATGCCAAAAATGATACTAATTGGATTACTACCACGCCCACCTCCCATATAATTCAAACACTCAAATTGCAATAACTTTTTAAATATCTCTTGCATAATGACGGAATTTGGTGTGTAGATCTATAAGAACTTTCTTTTTCAATGCAGAAAAAATAGGTGTGCTGCCACGCCTACTTAAAAAAATTTGCTAAAATGTCAGAAAGAGAAGCTCCATATGAATGAAACAGAACATGTTAATTTATCCTTCAATATAATAAAGCTGCCACATGCAACTTAAAAAAACTCCCAAAAATTGGGAGTATGGAACTTAGATGGAGGATTCTTGTGTTCACAAAAAATGTGCTTCTTTTTCTTTTAAACAACTTTTCTATAGACACCAAAAACGATAAAACTTAAATTAAAAATGTCCTGATACATTCTTAATAAAGTCACTTTCATGATTTCATGTACCGTTATATCAATAACCTGGTGGTGGTGGAGCAAAATAGTCTTCAGATACGAGCTCAGCGGTCCCAAATGCTATTAAGAAAGTGCAAGACATTTTTTCGCTTAGTCGCTATCATCAATTTTATTCGATATTCAATACTTGATACTGCTCTCCAGACAAAATTTCATCTAAAAGGTAATCTTGTATTTTTTACCTTAGTGATTTGCTCCAGGGCCGTAGCCAGAATTTTTTTTTGGGGGGGGCGGGAGTTTTTATTCGAAGAAAATTGACATTGACTTGCCATTACTGATGATGAGCCCGACCTCAAAACAATTACCAAAAATACTAAAAATAGTCAGAGGCTCATTTTTTTCAAATGATTATCAGCGGGAATTTGGGTCATGATAAGGAATCCGGATGAGGTTGGCTTATATTCCCGAAATTCGTGCAGTTACTGCATTGAAAGAGGTCTTCCGAGTCGGGGTGCTCTGAGCAATAATGGGTTAAAGAATTAATTACATTTTAAGATTGTTTCCTAGAACTTTGGAGCTGATCCACTACTACTGCCCTACATGGGCGCGGCGAATAAAATGGTTCCTAGTGTTTGTGAACACGAATCTGAGTTCAAAAATTTCCCATCACGCCACGTTTTAGAAAAAATGTGATGGAAAATGCTAAAATAGAATTTTTGGTAATTTTTTTTAAATTGGAGAGCTGAACACTGGCGTGCTACAAACTTCGAAATCGAGAAATTATAGGCTGAATCATACCCTTCCAAATGAGCCTTAAACCCGATACTGTAAATCAAAAACAGTTACTGACCTAGAAAAACTATAAATGCAAAATTGCTCAGCATCACCTTCTCTTTTTGTATCCAAAGTCAAACCTCATGTCAAAGAAAACAAATTGGATCTGGTCGCATAGTGTAACTAAGATTTCAAGTTAATTTTTTTATATTTGACTTTTAGAAAGAAACCGATGGAAGTAAAAAATATTTAAAAACGGTTCAATAGATTTTATTTTGACTTTTTTTTCATCCACTGGCAATGAATATCAAAAAATAGAAGAAAGTTTCCACATTTCGGGGGGGGGGGAGGGAGGGGTGAGAACCCCCAAAACCTTTTCCCCCCGCTAAATACGGCCTTGATTTGCTCTGATAACATGAGAAGAGAAACCACCAGATCACGATTTCATGCTTCGAGCGGAAGTTTTTCTTGTAAAATTTAATCAAAATTTTCTTCTATCTTTGAGGCGCGGTGCTAAGGCTTCCTCAGATAGGGCTCTAATTGGCAAACTGAAGTGCTCGACTATGTCGGTGCCATGAACAAGGACCTTGTAGACTGTAGTTGACATATTATTGGCTTAATTTTGATTATTGGTTTCACGGAAAAATGTAAAAACCTTTAAAAATCGCAGCTCTCTGCAGACAATCTTTCTTGAATTAGTGAAAACATACTTGTGGGGTTATTATATATTAAAATTGGAAATATATTTTGATACATATATTTTTTTAAATCTCTTTTTAAGTCATAGAAATCACTATGTTTTAATGTGAAAAATATTTTTTTTTTTCAAATAAGATTAAAATTCACATGGTTAAGCATTACCACATTTTGTAGATTTTATATTTTTCCCACATTTTGCCTACATTTATTTGTTAATAAATGAAATATGGCATTTAAAATTGGTAATAAAAGATATGACCTTTTTCACGCAAAGTAAACGTTTTCATAAAAGTTCGGCTTTGTGGTTGCCTTGTGCCTGAACCCATAGGTTTATGGGAAAGAAAATTAAGTTACTTTTTATTTGAAATATTATCTCTTACATATCATTAAAATTTTTTAAAAATCTCCAACATGACTTTTTTTTTTATTTTTGGTCGCCTCGTTACACTGTGCGGCATCTCTTTGTTTTACTCGTATTCACCTGCTTCTCTCCTCTCTTGGTGCTTGGTTTGTATGCGTGAAAGACGAAAGAGCTTGCTTGTTTTTTCTGTTGTTTTGTTTTACTGGCGCCTTTAAGCATGTGAATAAGACGTCGAAAATGTGGGATTTACATAGAGAAGGGAAATGTAGCGGCGGCCAGGGTTGAGAGTGGGGAGAAATGAATTAAATTAAAACGCAAGAAGAGAAAAGAAGGAAGGAGGGTGGCGTGGCGTGGTGTGGTGTGGTTTTTTCAATACAAGCTTTCAATGTTTTCAATAAACAACACACCTCATCATTAACAATAACAACAACAATAGCCTCATATATTTATTTCTTCCTTCTTGTATTTTTTGTTCTCACTCCCTTTTTTTCTCTCTCTCTCTCTCTCTCTCTCTCTCTCTCACCCTCTTTGCTCTCCCCCCGTTGAGTCTTACGCTGGTCAGTCATGAATTTATTTTGAGGTTGATTTTGTAATTGTTCGCCATTAATTACAACAACAACAATAGCAATAACACTAACTACATACATACCTACATACATACATATATATAATTTAACGTAACGTAATGCCAATGATTGTATTTTGTTATTTCGGTTGTAGTTTTTGTTGCTGTTATTCTTGCTCTTTGGTGCTGTTAATTTTATTTATAAGTTCAGTACGCAACAACAACAACAACAAAAACAACCAGAACAACAGACAATCGTCAACATCATCGTTGACACACCTTCATTTCATTATTTTTACCCTGTTAATAATGTGGTTAATGGCCAGATTACACTTACTTACGTAGAGCATGTCCGAGTACGTACATACCTACCTACCTACCTGCCTGCCTACATACGTAAATACGTAAAGGTTTCACTTCTTTTGTTTGAAATTAACGAGCATGCATTAACGTACAACAACAAAGAACGCAATCTCCTTTAAGAAGTTTTTTTTTTGGTTTGCAAATACCAACACTCAAATTAAACTTGTTTAATTTTTATTAATTGCATTGATTGGCAGAAGCGGTAAGAATTTCAAGTTTTAATGTAAATTTTAAAAAGGAAAATTTATCATGGAATTGTTGCTGCGCAAGGTGCCCGAGTTCAATACTCGGAGCAGGCGGAAAAAAATCCAAAAATGAAAATTTGCATGGGTAGTTCCTTTGTCAAAGATTTTAAGCCTTGGCATAATGCTGAGAAAACTTGTAATAGAGGGCCCATAAGTATATACTTTTCTAAACAGAACGGAACTTGACGAATGTTTAATTTGCTAGCCTATCCATCTGTAAGAATTTTCTAGTTTCCAATGAGACCCTAGCTAGGCTAATCCTACTGCTGACGAACACCTTTCGAGGGAAAAATTACAGAAACTCGAGAGTGCCTCGTTGGTAGAGTAACCTTTTGGGGCACAGGGTCAATATATCGATCCCCTAACAAGGCATACATGCTAGGCACTGACTAGGCATTAAAAAGGCATTAGTGACTTCATATTTACATTATACAAATTTATTAAGAATTTTTTTACTTTTTCTACAGCTTTTTTTTACACTTTAGTGGGTCTCTCCCCTCCCTCCTCTCCCCCACCCCTCACCCTTCACCTTTTACCATCACAAAATTTCATATTAAGAATCACCTCAGAAAATGCATGATTGACTTGATTTATTAATTATTTGGTTACTTTTTGCCAGCAATTTGCCAACTAAAACCTTACTAAAACTTCTCCATCCTAGTTGTCATCACGTGAACCTGTTCAACTACTAGATAAGTTTACTAGTCTAGTTTATCCTTAACTGAGACCAACCAGAGATTTGGTGTTGAAAAAATCGTCACTCAATGGATTCATGCCATGCTATCCAAACGGGCGGCTTATCACGGTGGAAGAAAACGGGGGGAGGTCAGTGTGACAATTGAGGTTGAGAGAGAGTGCCTCAAGGTGGCTTATTTCCCCTCTTTAATGGTGCTTTGTGACGGGCTCCCTTCTTAATGATTTGCATAAACTAAGAGTTCTCATCTAAGCGTATGCTGACGATGTGTTCGTACTAACCTCAGGACGATCTTTATAGACGGTGTGCATTAAAATCCAAGAAATCTTCGACAAGATCGAGTTTTGGTTCCATCTGCATGGTCTTTCAGTGAATTCTAATAAAAGTACTTTAATGGTTTCCACTAAAAAAAAACGCAAAAAGAATCTCCTGTTACTGCCAACGATGAAAGGAGTAACACTGTAGCTGTCTTCTGAAGTTAAGTATTTAGGGGTGACCTTAGATTGCAAACTGATATGGAAAACAGACGTCGAACTGATGGTCTAACGTGAACTAAAGATTTTCTGGCAGTGCAAGCGGGCCTTTGGGAAAACTTGAGCTCTTGCGAGACCTGTTGTCATGTATGCCTGCGTAGTATGGTGAAGAAGAACTTTTGTTAAGTCTACACCGACCCTCTCTTACCAGACTTCAGAGAAGTGTGGGTCTAGGTATCACTGGTGCAAGGTGTACGACATCTGCTAATGCTCTCAATGCCTTACTTGATTTGCTTCTACTGGATCTTTAAATTCGAAAGGATGAAAGCGGCTTACGCATTCAAGTTAAACAGAGTCTGGTATGACAAAATGGAGACGGGTCACAGCCAGAAATGCCATCAGTTAAACAGAATCTGGCATGACAAAATGGAAACGGGTCACAGCCAGAAATACCATCAGTTAAACAGAGTCTGGCATGACAAAATGGAAACGGGTCACAGCCAGAAATACCATCAGTTAAACAGAGTCTGGCATGACAAAATGGAAACGGGTCACAGCTAGAAATACCATCAGTTAAACAGAATCTGGCATGACAAAATGGAAATGGGTCACAGCTAGAAATGCCATCAGTTAAACAGAGTCTGGCATGACAAAATGGAGACGGATCACAGCCAGAAATGCCATCAGTTAAACAGAATCTGGCATGACACAATGGAAAAGGGTCACAGCCAGAAATACCATCAGTTAAACAGAATCTGGCATGAAAAAATGGAAACGGGTCACAGCCAGAAATACCATCAGTTAAACAGAGTCTGGCATGAAAAAATGGAAACGGGTCACAGCCAGAAATACCCTTAGTTGTCAGTAGAATGCCTACTGTTCTTAAAATCCGTAAGCTACCGTGTGCCTTGTATGGGCTTCGAAAAAAAATATTATGTCAGATTCCTGGAACGAAATCAATGGTTAAGTCCAGTGTTCATAATCACAGGTTTACCTCATGTTATTTTACACTGACGAGCCCAAAACATCATGTGGTACTGAATCCGATTGGTGCATAAGAGTCTGCAGTAACAGCAAGGGTGCACTTAAGACCCTTGCTAACCCGTCAGCTCTTTAAAATCGGTTAGCGAGTGTAAGGAAAAACTAAAAAGTATTGCAAAACACAAAAAGTTATGTCTTTTATGGGTTCCAGGGCATTATAATATTAAGTTAAGTTGGAGAGGCTATCGAGAGACACACTTAAACCTGAACGGCCCATTGTAATACCACATAGTTGGACCTACAGTTAAACGCAGAACGGCGATGGGGCAATTTTTTATCGGCTTGGTGGTTTTGCCATTACCAACCAATGTGTGTACTTGTACACTATCTTATAATTCTCATACACTTCATATTGATAGTGAATATAAGAAAGTAATGAAAATTATCCACCAGACGAAGACGGGAATCAAACCCGAACCTCCCGGATGAAAGTCTAGTTCACTACCCACTAGACGATCAACAAGGTATGAAATGCTCGACAAAACGAAGGCTCTGTAATTTCACAATGGGATCCGGAACTTTTTTCGGCATCAGCTCTGTGGAAGTCATGCATTGGATTAACGACACCGTGGGTTCTTTTCATAGAAGAAAATGGTTCGATCTTGGTACCTTCAGAATTTCAAAGTGTTTCGTGAGAAAACCCAATAGGAAATCAGTGGAACTTCTTTTGAAATTGAAAATAAAGGACCTGAGATTTTAGGTAGTTGTGCTATCACCGGATATAACAAATCAAAATGGGCTTGATCACCGATAAGACCTGTCGATCTTGTTTTGAGAACATCGATAATACTGAACAAATATCTTTGTAGCTGTCCGGCGTTCGCGAGAATCAGCTTAAGGCTGTTGGGTAGTGTTGTCTTGAGTTTAAACAAAAATTCATACTCTTTGTCTTCCCACGCTTCTAAAGTTCATCAGTGAAATAAAGAAGTTCTAGGTTGAGAGACCTTAGACCTTTCTTCGTTCCATTTTTCCCTCACATACCTTTGCTGTTTTTCTACTTTCATCTACTGATTCTATGAGACTAAATGCTTTGGCTTACCGCTCCCAAAGTATTAACTCTAACTATAACCAGAGCCTCCTCTGAGTTACTCGATATTTTTTCAGACGGCTAGATAGCTAAAAATACAGTATCGTTTAAGAATTCCTTCCAGTGATTTGTTGTTCCTTCGGTTTTAGTTAAACAAAAAAAGCTAAATTTTTGGGTTAGAATTTACGAGGCAAATGTTTTAGCGCAAGTTATATCCTATGAGTTAAGCAAAGATATATTATTATGGTGCTTCGACGACTCCACAAAATAGTACCAGGCAAGAAGAGCCACTGGCTACCTTTCTAGCATTTCAACATTTTCATTTCTTTCGCAGTCGCACTGGCATCTAATGAAGAATTACTGGATTTCAACTAATAGTTCCACAAAGATTTCTCTTGTCTCAAGAACTATCCTTAGACCTAATTATGCACGAGTTCAAAGGTTTGAGGGCAGCTTAATGGTCTCAGTAGATAAGTTTACCCCTATCGCCCACTTTCTGTAATGTACTTTTTATTTATTAAAATAAAGACAAAAATAACTACTTGGACATTTATAAAGAATGATAAAATATCTTCAAGTATTTACTAATAACAATTTATTTTCAAACAAATAAAATACTTTTTCTCTCCTTACATTATGTACTCAAAGTAAAAATATAGTAATATAACGATATCTTGTTCAGGGATCACGATTTTCTAATAAAAATTCAAAAACGTATACAAATGGTAATAAAGCAAATTAGTAAACAAAAACAACAACACATTAAATTATACTATGAAACATATAAAGGACTCTCGACTCATATGGACACATTAGAAGTTAGAACAGCCCTCAAACAAAAACAACAATGAAGACAAAAGGACGAAGGACGAAAAAAAAAAAAGAAACAAAAAGTAAACCAAGCAAAACGATACAAAAATTCCAACAAAAGGTTAAATTACAACGTCAAGGGTTAATGATTTTAAAGCATTTAAATAATGTTAGAAGAATTTGGATTAGTTATACAATGAAAGCAACAACAAGAATGTTATAAACATCTAACAACAACATGAAACGCAAACTAGCAGTTAGAATTTATTTTTATGATTTTCTCATGTCAAAAGCTAAAAATTTACGAGCTTCAAAAAAAACAAAAAACCAAAAAACAAAAGCTTGAACTAATAATTACTGTAAAATTGTAATTACACCTTAAACGAAAAAAAAGCAATAACAACAACAACAATTTACGAAACGGAAAACACAAAGTCCTTTCTGTCCATATATGAATTTAAATGGCGGGGGCGAGGTTTTTTTTGTTTTTTTTTTTTAATTTAGCATTTGAAGTTCTATTTTGACATATCGCATGACAATCGAGCATACCAATTACAATTACATGAATTGTGTATATTAAAACAACAGCAACAACATAAACATCAACAACAACACTACGATTAGCATAAATAACAACAATAGCAGCAACAGCAGTCACTAGTCAGTTGCTGGCAGTAGGTGGTTGGGAGCGATGTGGGAACAAAAAAAAAAAAAAAATTAACAAGCGTTGACTTGTGACCATTTCATAAATACCGTTATAAACAAATTACAACAATAACAATAAAAACAACAACAGCAACAACAATCTCTAAACTATCACCACACCATACGCCGACATTCGGCAAAATTTACCCCATTCAAAAAAACAGACACCCGCACCCTTCTTCTCCTTCTCTTTTTTTTTATTCTACCCTCACTTTTCATATAATAATCATAATAAAAATATGTATATAAACGAAAGGATAACAAATTTTTATAACTTGTATTAACACATGTACTACACAATATCATTAACACACACATACACATACTTATACAGTGGCGGACCTATAATATAGTACAACTGAAATATTTCTTTCCTTAAGGTTTTCAAAACATGATAAATAACAATAAAAATTAATACGTTTTTTTTTAATTATTTTAAGATTGTTGTATGTTAAAAGAGAATCAATTCAAGAAACTAATCCAAAATACATACACACATAGAAACTCAGCATTAAATATATTTTTAAAATTAATATTTAGTATGGGAATAAGAATTTTCCATAACTACACCACAAATAAGTGCCATCGTTATAATTATGTTATTAATGATCGCTGTTTATTCGTCTTCAAGTTTTTCACAGAAATCATTCAAACTTCTGGTATTATTTGTACCAATTTTTCAGAGAACGGTCTCTTGAAATATTTTTTATATAGCTTAAATCCAGTCACTGTGGTGAGCAATCAATTTCCATGATTTTGTTCTTTAACTTGCTATGACTTTTTCACTCTCGATGTGTGTTTTAGATAATTTTGTTGCTGAAACCAGCGCACACTGGAGCCACTCCATATAAGTGAGTGTTCGAAATTCTAAAATTCGTTTTTTTCGACCAAAAAAGTCATTTGAGCTATATTTTTTAAGTAAATTTTAGATGATTTAATCCATTGATGACCAGCATTTAACCCATTTGTGATCAAAGTAACATAAACATATATCAATTTTACATCAAAGTCATTTAAATATAATTTTTAAAGTAAATTTTAAGTGATTTAACCCATTGGTGACCATTATTTAACCCATTGGTGACCAAGGTAACATCAGTTTAACAAAATTTTGTATTTTGAAACTTTCTGTACAATTTAAAGGGAGCTTCTTTAGTCAAACTTTTGTGTTAAATGTAGGTATGTAACATTGGTCACTAATTGGTCAAGGTTTTTTTAATTAAATAATAATTTAGATTTTTTTTTCAAACTAAAAAAGTTTAATTAAATAATACAATTTCGTTTAGTTTTATTTTGGTATAGCCACAGTGTAGTTTTTATATAATCAAAATAAGATAAAACTACGTAATTGCATTAATACAAACTAAAAATTAAATATGAAATAATAGATAATTAAAAAAAGAAATCAGGAAAAATTCAAATATATATGATGTAAAAGATAAAAAATTATATTAAGTAGTACAATTATTTCAGCTCCTAATTGCTAATTAGCTTCTGGTTCTATATCAGATGTGCTTAAGCCTAGCTCCACTTCTAACATATCATAATAAAAAGGGTCTTGTATTGTGGTTAAGCGGCAAGGTGTGCATGAAGCTTATTAGAGGGTCGGAGGAAACTAAAAATCAATTGGAAATGTCTTCTAAATCTTTACGGTTAACTTAAAAAGCTTACTTTTTTATAAAAACGGGAAAAAACTATATACTTTTAATTTATTCTTAAACAAAATCAAAAATTTTCTTTTTCAGTAAAATGAGGCAGTTTTTTCAAAACCATTCTATTTTCGAACGGGCAAATTAATTGGGCTTTTATCTTCAGATTCTAATTACCGCATGTTTGTATATTATTGTGGTTTTAATACATCCCCAATAACTTTTCCCGTTCGAAAAAAAATTTAAAAAAATTTTAGATAAGTTCGAATTTTTTCAAATAAAACTTCGATTTTTCACACGAAAAAAAAAAAAAATTTGGTAATTATTTGCATACTCCACTCTAACAGAAACAAGAAGAATTTTTGAGACAGCTTTAACAAAAACTTTGTAATCACAAAACACAAAGTTCATATTAAAAAAAAATGGAAAAATTTTTCAAGTTTAATACTTCATATCTCCTATACTATAAAAGGTAAAAAGTTGAATTTTTTCCTATCGATGCACTAATTATTTGTGAGTACAATAGCGTTGAAATTTTTTTCCAAACCCATTTTTTGAAAATCGACTTTTGAGCACTCACTTATATGGAGCGGCCCCAGTGTGCAGCGTAACTACATTCGTCGTTCAGAAAATAGGGCCAAAAAATATTTTGAAATTTTTTTATAAATATATTTATCAATAATTCTATTGATTCTATGCGCTATGTGGACCAGCAGACTCCTTGAGTGAGTTTCTATTTGTAATACAAATTTTCGATTAATTCTTTTAGTGTATTTTTATACACTACGGTGCATAAGTATAGCCACACATAAAGAATAAACATAAAATAGTTACAAAATTTGCATGAGATGAAAAATGGTTAGCTTAGTAACTTGCTGAACCTTTTTTTTTTTAATTAGCTCAAAAATGTAATTGTAAATGCTCTGTATCCAGGTTGTTCGAAGTTTGTCAAGAGTAATGGATTCCCATGCCACAATGACCAAGTTTTTCGACTCTGAAACATTTTGGCATTGTTTATTTTCATCGTATATTCATTGAACAAGAATATCTAAATTGTTTTATGTTGGGCTCTGATCCGAAGAACATGATGACAATTCTAAAACTTTAAAGTGACTGGTTCTCAAGCGTTGTCATACCCGAAAATCTTTTCGCTTGTGTCTCCATCTCCAGAACCATTCAAATAAAACATTTACTCGTCGGAAAAAATTAGTGAAAATCGAAGATTTTTTTAAAATAATAAGAGAAAATTTGTCAAAAATAACAAACTTTTTTCCAATCCGTTTCTCATTTTTCTCATGTAAATTGGATTCAGATTCCAATAGAATTATGCAAAAACTTGTGCATGGTTTTTAATTTTTGCCTTACGATGTACGGAGAACGTTTCGAAATACGAGTTGCCTTCCATAGAAGGACATTTATGGCACATTCTTTCGCAATTTGGTGTCACTTGCCATGAAGCACTTGACATGTTGATAAACACTTTATCGCATTCGAAAATTTTGATTTTAGTCCTTCCTTTTTATTTTTGCCATAATTACTTTGTTTCCTCAATTAATTTCGAATTAATCTATCAGACCTATTAAGTTTTAGAGTAAGCTCAGAATTACTGAGACCGGCCTCTCTAAAATCAGTAGTTTTGCATTTTTTTCTAGTCATTTAAAACTATACAGAAGCTGAAAAAAATCGAAATGCGGCTAAAGTTATAGTGAATTTCAACAGGACATCAGAAAATATTTCTAAAATAACTCATCTAAGAGCACTAAACTTTTTTATAAAAATTTAATGAATTTCTTCTATAACCTTTCATAATCACTAACAGTGTTGAAACATAGGTGCGGCTAAAGTTATGCAACATACACTATGTCCGTAGCACAGGAAAATCTTAAAATAATTTCAAACATTTTCTTAGTACTATTTCTTGTTTTAAAGACTTTTCTCAAACATAACTTTCTGTAGTATATGACATGGCCACCACTGTACATCTAGGATATGCATATGTATGTAAATTTTGTATGACTTTACGCTATGGGGGCCAGAATTATGAATTCCTAATGAAATTAACCATAATAGGCGTACATTGAAACAAACACACACACACACACACATTCACATGTTTCTATGCATAGAGACGCAATTCGAACTTAGAAGGCATGTCAAATATTCTAATAGCGAAGGTGGTAGCAGCAGCAACAATTCTGTTCATTGTTGTTGACCGACCTGGCATACATGCACACACAAACTAATATCAAAACTTCGCATAGTGCTTGCCCGTCAATAACCTAAGTGGGCGTTTTGAAATTGACCTCTTGGTCAACTTGGTAGTTGAGAATTGCTATTGCTGGTTGTGTTTGCAACTGATGCCTGCTACCAATGTACACACATGCATACATACAAACGCTCTAATGAAATGTATACTTACTAACTCAAACTAACTTTACTTACTCGCTCGCCATACATTGCGTTGGTGTAACCAAATAGGTGCACACAAACAAACACACACACACATATACACGCATACACGCTTACATGCATTATGAATATGTAAGTGTAAGGTAAAGTAAGCTATAAGGTAACCACTAACGTTTGCATGTACCACTCACTCATTCATTCATTCATTGGATTGTGTCATTCGACAACACTTTTGGTGATTTTAGTTTTTTCTTTGTAGTTTTTTTTTTTTTTTGTTTTTTTTTTTTTGGTTTGTAGCGCAATTAAACTTTTCAACAAACTAGTAATTTTTGGTAATAAAATTTTCTTTTATTTTTTTCTTTTTCTTTGTACTTAATAATTTTCAATGTTAATTTTTTTTTTGTGGGCTAAGCGTTAAAAAGAAAATATGTCGCATGTTGCAAATTAGTTTTCTGTGGGAGACGCAAAATTGCAGCTGCCATCGCCATATAAAATATATATATACTTGAATGATGGGTTTAGGGTCAGCAGAAGTGGGTAGGGGGGGAAGGGGGGAAGGGGCGGGAGATGGATTTAATAAAGTTATAACTGCAAACTAGAAAGGAACTATGAAATAAAGCTATGCATATAGAGTTATGCATGAATGTTTCAATTTATGGTTAAAAATTTATCGAAAAATTTTTGTGTTAGAACTTAGTTTTCAGCTTAAATTTTGTCATCTGACTAATCCGAATTCCATGTATTCTGCATACACTAGCTTGAAGGTCTCCCAAAGATTAAACTAAAAGTCTCGACCAACAACTTGAAGTTGGTTCTTAACTGCACTAAAACCTTCTTTCTTTCAAGTGTTCACCATTTTAGAGAAATAACACATACGGTTCTTGGTGCCCTATTGTACTCTACTATTATATCGTTGTACCGCTACCTTATAATGTCTATTATACGTCCCTCTCCTCTATCTAGTCTAATCTGCTTTGAGTGCCTAATCCAGTCCAGTTTCCCTCAAGAATTTGAGTATTGCGCCAAGATCTATGGATGCTACTTCTGTACTGGGCACTTGGTACATACTCAGACATTTAATTCTTTTGTGGGTCAATGCTCCACACTGAGCTAAAATATGTTTTGATGATTCACCTTCCTCATTACAAAACCTACATATGGAGCTTTCCTCAACTCCTATTTTGCAAAGGTGTTCTCTGAACCCGCAGTGCCCAGTCTGAATGCCAGCTAATATGCGCAAACTGTTTTTGTTGAGATCAATGCAGAATGCGTATCTGCTTTTATTATAGTAGTATAGTTATAGTGGTGCTCTAAGTAGAGTATTTGTACTAAAGAAATCACAGTACCAGGCAAGTCGCTGTACAACTCAAGTCAAAAACATTTCCTTTTTCTCATTCCATATCATCGCTTTATAGTACGAACACAAAATCCATTCAATAGAGAGGATGGGAGCGTTGTTAATGTAAAATGAGCATCGTCCCTGTCGCCCTTATTATGTTCGTACTGTACTGAACTCCTCAAAGAATAAGATGGCATCAATAGTGAAAGAGAGAGATAGAAATAGAGAGAGTTCCTTAGCCAAATCGTAATCATGCTGAAGTTTAGAGTTAGAGTTTAGAATTGAAAGTGGGCTAGACTAAACCAAAGCACTCAGCCTCAAAGGCCATTGTACTATACCCGAGATAGAGCTATTACAAAAAAGTAGAAAGACAGGAAAGATATGTGAGGGGATAAATAAGACGAAGAAAGTTCAAAGGTCTCTCAACCTCGAACTTCTTTGTTTCACTGATGAACCTTAGAATCTCAGGAAGAGGCAGAGTATGGATGTTATTCATACTCAAGACATCACTACCCAACCGCCTTAATCTGATTTTCGCAAACTCCGGACAGCTACAAAGATAATGCTCCGTAGTATTGTCGTCCTCAAGACACGATTGGCAGGTTGGATTGGTGATGACCACCATGTTAGTCATATGCTGACCACATGTGTTTTGCCCGGTGATGACACCCACTAATAATCTCAGCAGAAATTCCGCTGATTTCCTGTTAGGTTATCTCACGAAGCACTTTGCGGGACTGCAGGAGTCAATTTCGGACCATCTTTCTCTATGGATAGAACCCACGATGTCGTTGATCCAACGCATGATCTCCCCAGAGTTTACGCCAAGAATAGGTTCCAGACCCCATGGTGCAATTGCAGAACCTTCATTAGCTAGTGCATCAGCTAATGCATTCCCAGCAATACCACAGTGTCCTGGTACCCGTATAAGGCATAACTTGTTGAGTTTTGCAACACTACTTAGCTTTGCCTTACACTCGCTGACAAATTTTGAAGATCTGATAGGGTTAGCAACGGTTTTCAGTGCAGTTTGGCTATTACTGCAGATCCATTTGCACTTTCCATGTCATCTCCTCTCAATTACCCAGCCCGCCACGTCCAGCATAGCATAAATTTCCGTTACGAAGACTGTCGCCATCTGTCCAGTAGGAAAAGAGTACTCGGCTTCATCGTCCAAGTACCAACCGGATCCGATACCGTTTGAAGTTTTGTATCCGTCATTATAGAAGGCATGACGAAGACCCTGGAAAATGTCCTCTACACTTAACGATTGATCATGTTCCAGAAACCTGACCACATATCTTCTTCTTCAGAGCGGATACAAGACAAAGTATTTTCCTAGTAAGACATTTTTGTGTAGAAAGAATTCAGCCTGTCAGTTTTCAACCAGTGATTTTGTTATTTTTCTTCCAACCACAGCTATAGATTTTGTTTATAGTAACACCATGGCAAACCGAGGAATGGTTGTGGTTCAATAAAAGAATTGAATGATTCTTCTCCTGCCAGGGTATCTGCCATTTCGTTTCCAAAGTGGCCACTATGTCTCGGCACCCAAATGAGATGGACTCTGTTGGAGGTGCCGAATTTGATTAGTAGCTGTAGGCACTCTCAAATAAGTGGAAGTTATTTTATGCGCATTTAGCGCAAATAAAACAGCTTTGCTATCAGAGAAGATATAAATGTTCTTATTGGAAGTACATGACATGCACTATGACATGCACCCCTCGGCCTGGAAGGCAGAGTTACCTTGATCCATGCTGGCATAGATGAACCTCCTTGGTTTATACTCATAAACCCCTGCTCCACTCCATCATTCGTCCTTGGAGCCATCAGTGTACCAAGCCTGATAGTCTACTGAGAACTTTGGAAGTTCCTTTTCCCAATTTTGTTTAATTTGGAATATGGCTTTGAAGTTGAGAGTGAAGTTAAATCTGGATATGGAGACTTTTAGCATTTCATTTTTCTCTATTTCGTGAGATATTTTGGGATGAATAGCCCTGAAATTGTTGTTGCCCATTTCTAAGACGATTTTTGTGGCGAATAAGAACGCCTATTTCTCAATGAAAACGTGAAGACAAACTATGTTAACTAGTACCTCTAATGCAGCGGTGGGTGTAGTAGCCTGTTTTGCGCCGTAGTTTGCGTTACCTTACTCCACCATATAAGTGCAGTTTCGGTGATGATTGGTCTTGTAATGGCTGTGTACATCCACATAACCATTTTTAGACTCAAGCCCCAACTCTTGCCAACTAAGCTTCTACTGGTCCATAGAGAGGCCCTAGCTTTATCAATGGTTTTATCTAGATGAGCGTCCCGGATGAGTTTTTCATCAAAAGTAACGCCCAAATATTTGACTTCTCTCGAGAAGCTTATGATTTCTCCAAAGAGAAATGGTACGACTAATCCGAATCTGTTTCTCTTTTTTGTGAAGATTACAATTGTCGATTTCTTCGGGTTAACATTCCAATGTCATCCGCCCTTCAAACGAAAAGAGAGTGCGGCACTCGGTCGGTGGAGCTGCTTTAAATGTTTGCATTCTATGAAAAACAAATTATTACTGTCCATTTTTTAATGTTTAACTTAATTCAGCAATTTAGCTTTTGATTTTAATACACACAACTACAAAAAACATTTCATATTTTTTTTCAATAAAGAGCTAAGGCTAATGGGACGCTAAAACTATTATTTTTTAAGGTAAACCAGAAAAAGACCACGAAAAAAAAAACAAAAAATATAAAAGAAAAGAAAGAGGAATTGCAATACGAACGGCACGTGTATTATGAATCTTCAAAGAAAAAGACACCGCTGCTAATGCCAAATGACAATAACAACAAAAACAGCCAGACAACAAATGTGCACTAATTAGATTTACGAGCGTAAATAATTTAGAAAAAAAAAACAAAAAACAAAAAAAAGTATTTTGTAATTTTAGAACATCAAGAAAAATGCAATTTTTATTGCTACTTTATTTGTTGGGTGTGAATAATATTTTTAAGTTAGTTAGTCTCTTTGCTTTTTCAGCTATTCGCTTGCACACGATTCTGATTCTACGTTTTGGGTTTAGGTTAATTACCATTGTTTTTTTTTTTATTTATTTTTTTTGCTTAAGCTCAAAAAAAATAAAATAAAAAAATTCCAAAGCAATTAAATTTTTGTTTTATGACGCGCTCGCCTTCGCTGTAATGTATATTTTTCACAATTTTAATCTAATAAATTGTAAGGACGTGAGAAAACCCAAAAACAAAAATAAATAGCATCACAAAAAAAAAAGAATCACTGAAAAAAAAAGAAGAGCAGCAGATTTGAAATACTCAAAAAAAAAATAAAAAAACAAAAAAGAAGAAATAAAAACCAAAGAAAAAAAGCAACAAAACGAGGGAAAAACGCCTACAAAAATGTATAATAAAAATAAAAAAGATTTATTATTTTTTATGACGCTGTGAAACAAATACAACAGCAAATTTGCGTTTTCAATTGTTTCTGTTTCACTATTTTTTTTTTTTTGAATTTTTTTTGTTCACTTTTTTATTTATTCTTCTTATTCTTGAAGTAACTACTACACTTCAACATTAACGTCAACTTTGACCTCAACTACAATAGCCGCCTTCAAAACGTTATGATGAGTGAGTACCTGCGGTAGTTATTCTCAACTCAAACAACAACAACAACAACTACGTGGTGTGCAAACGTCAACAAATCATGAGTCTCATGATCATTAGCGCAATGGGGGTACCGGAGAGAAGGAAAGTGTGAGTGTAGGAGAAAGAGCGAATGAGAGAGAGAAAATTAAATGAATTGCTACACCTCTGCATGTATAGAAAATAACGAGTAACTCTTTAGAACTAACGAGTCACTCTGAAGTAACGGCATCGCTCTCAGAGAGTGCAGACAGACAGCGCATACATAAACATCCAGCTGAGTTTGACTTAAACGTGTGAAGAGGCTTCAGAGTAGATATTCAATAGAGATAGATGTGTAAAAGGAGACAAGTGCCAGAATGACGCATACACTGTGCGACAGCTAATGTGAAAATTATGAAATAAAACAATACAAAAACATACAAAAAAAAAAAACAAAACAAGCTAAAATTTTATTAAAATAAAGTAGCATAAATATGCACATATTTTTTTTGTTTCTCCTAATATTTTTTTAATATTTTCGGGATTTTTTTTCTTCTTCTTCTTTTTTTTTTTTAGCGATTATTTACGAAACAGTAATTTAAAATTAAAAACGCTTTCTCTAAATTATCTATGCGGTAGTACAACAGCAGCAGCAATCATTAATAATTGCCTCGTCGTATTCATAGCTGATACAAACACATACTTGTGCATACAATGGTTACAGGGGATCTATCTGCAGGTCTTTTTTATATACCCATACAGCTACTAAAAAAAAAACAAAAAAAAAAAAAAATTAATACGAAAACAAAAAATCACATAGGTATTACCAAAATAATTTAACTTGTATACATACTTCTTCTTCTTCTTCTTTTTTTTTTTGGTTTTTTTTTTCTTGGTTTACTTCTTTTTGATTAATTCAGGTGAAACTATGAAGCTATCTACTGGCATACACCTATACCTACATACTCATGGTTTATTATTATAGCATTATTACTTCTTTTTCTTGTCGTCGTTGTCCCAAATTTCATATAAAAATATCTACAACTATTTTCTTTTTCTCTCCTCTACATACAAAGATATCATTCGTTAAATAAAGGTAATTAAATTTCAACTGTCAAATGAAATTAATTTATTCAAAACAAAAAAAAAAAAAACTAAATTCAGTAAAGAGACACAAAAAAAAAACAAAATAAAGTCAAAGCTCTTAATTTGCATATAGCAGCTTCTTTTAATTGATAACATACATACAGACAGACGGACAGAAAAAAAATCGGATTGAGAAACTATTATACACATACATACATACATAGAGTATATCCATCCATATAGGTATGTACGTATGTGTGTTTGCTTGTGTTTGTATACCTACACTTACTTAATTTTAAATGTTCAATATTTTTTTATTTTTTTTTTTATTTTTATTTTTTGTTTAACTTTAAATTTATTGAAATTCGTTGACCCCATGTGAAAGTTCATAGATTCATGTTTGCTTTTATGTTTGTTTGTATAAATCTCTGTATGTAGGGGAGAAACATGTATGTTTTTCAGTTAGCCAGTTAAACTTTTTCGTCGAAATTAATAAAAAATAAATGCCAATAATGAAGTTAAGTCAACAACAGTAAATCTGTTTCAAATATATCATCACAATATTAGTAAAAAGAAAACAAAACAAAAAAAAAAAACAAAATAAAGTTTATGTGATGTGTTTATAATTCATATGTAAAAAAAAAAGTATTCCCAAATATTGTTAGAAGTTTATAATCGAACTCTGATAACCCTGACCGAAATATTTGAAAAAAAAATAAAATTTTGTTAGAATGATTCACAAGCTTTTAAAAAAAAATGCATTAGTTATGAGCTATGATGCATATTACAAAAGTTAGCGGCAGTCAAAGTAAAAAATTTATGAAAAATATGAAAATTAATTATTTTGATTGTATTTGAGATAAAATAGCACAGTCAGTAGAGTAAAAAGTGCAATTTTTTTCACATTTAGCGAATCTTCTCAAAAATTCGGCCATCTTTAATTTGCTGATAAAATAGCTAAATGTAAATTTTTTTATTTCTAACTTTTACAGGATTTTCAGAAGTAATGTCTTAAACTAAAAGATAATACATTTATAACAAATAGTGAAACCAGTTATTTTTATTTGGCCTGTAAATAGTAAAAGTAGTAAAAACCAACAGACAACTATACTATATTGTTATTTTTGTATACAAAAAATTATCCGTTGTCAATGAAAATGGCTGAGGATGTTGAACTTTAAATCCTCTTCAAACAACTTTTTGATTTTTCTTCTTAGCTTGTTTGGTTTTCGAGTAATTCAATTTTTTCTATAGGCTCAGCACTCAAAAATTCAAATAAACAAAGATGCGCGCGAATCCACAGTACATCCAAAGTACTAAATTTGAAATTTCTTAAATATTGAATATCTCGAAAACTATGAATTACAAAAAAAAATATTTTTTTTTAGAAAATCACTCAAGCTTTTTTTTTGTGGCAAGCAATTTTTTGATATCTCCAACGGTTAACCAGTTATTAGTAAAAAAAAAGGCTTTTTTCGCCAAAGGGGGGATTTTTTGGGAGGGTCGCTCTGCAACGCCAAGACTAATTTTTGTGGTTCTTGAATCTATCATACCCTCACTAACAGTTACTGAAAAAAAATCTCAGTTCAGAATTTTTATGATGTAAATCTTTTCTTTAATTAATTGTTTTATTTTTACTTAAATCTAATCTTAAAAATTCATATATGTAACTAATGCCTGTAATACATATATAAGATGTAAATCTTGTGGCATTAGGAATGCTTTGAAATAAATAAATAAAAAAATAAATAAATCTTTATAATGACTGGACTAAAAATAAATAAAAAAATAAATAAAATACTTCCCGTCATACTATCGAGATAAAAAAAACTAGCTTTGAATAGCTGAGAATTTAAATTTTTTATATAAAATATTTAATTACTTAAGACAAATTGATATAAAGCTCATTTAAAAACAAATAATTTTAAGCGTTCAAACTTTCCCACCTCATAAAACCACTCCCATTAGTTTTTTTTTGGTGGTTTTTAAATCAATTTATGATTTTTACGCCGGTTTTTTTTTTTCAATAAAAAATTTGGGAACTAGAGTGTTAAGATACGTGGATTTTTTATAATAAAACTAGAACCCTAAAAGTATACCGCATATTTATTATTTCGTCTGTAAATATAGAGCCGGTTATACTAAGCTTTAGTACCGCCAGGTGAAGGGTAATGAATCGCACCCCGAAAGTATGCTGTCTTATTATTAATTCAAATAGATTAAGGTGAAATTTTCAATATTAAAAAATGGGTCTAAAAGTATACCGCACTTTTATTATTTAGTATGTAATTATTGTGATTGTCCATTCAAACTTTAGTACCGTCCGGTAAAGGTTGGTAAATTGCACCCCGAAAGTATGCTGTCTTATTATTAGTATAAACAGACTAAGAAAGGTGAATTATTAATATTAAAAATTAGACACAACAAGCCCAAAAGTATGCAACACATAATTTATATATCAATGTAATCAATGAAATATATCAAAAATTGTTTTAATTTATTATATTTTTTATTGTATAGCTTATTTTAGTTTAAAATTTATTCTTTCCTAATTAAAATTGAATAGAATATGAAGAATTCCAAAAAAAAAACACATGGGCTTTGCCCTTTTTGGAATATAAAAACGAAATCTTTTTTAATGAAGTAAACAACAATATGTAAAGTATGTATCACATCATGTGACTAGTGTAGAAGAGACTCATTTTAGTTTTTTCAACCCCATTACCTAGGAATTAAAAAATTCCATTACTAAGGAATTGAAAACAAAAAGTACCAATTACAAATTCCCTGGAATTGAAATTGGGATTGTAATGTTATTGAATTTAACCAGCTTTGACTGCGAACAAGCAATGATTGTGTTCTGTGATGAAGGCAGAGGTAGAATATGAGAGCTGCTTTCCACCTCAAAAAATATTTAATAACATAAGAAACATTTTGTTTGATTTTTCGAGATATCGTCCTGAATTTTAATCTGATAATGACTTGAATTTTGGTCTGAATCTTGACCACACGTTTGGTCTGAATTTTGGTAGGATTTTTGCCTCAGTTTTGATCTGAATTGTGATCTGAATTACAGTCTGAATTACAGTCTGAGTTTTGGCTTGAATTTTGGTCTGCATCTTGACCACATGTTTGGTTAGAATTTTGGTAGTATTTTTGCCTCAGTTTTGATCTGAATTACAGTCTGAGTTTTGGTCTAAATTTTCTTATGAATTTTGGTCTGAGCATTAGTCCGATTTTGGCCAGCAATTTAGCCTAAATATTGATCTGATGTTTGGTATAATTTTAGTTCGATTTCGGCTTGAGTTTTGGTCTAAATTTTAGATTGAGACTTGGTCTGAATTTTGACCTAAGTTTTAGCCTGTTTTAACCTGAATTTTGCTCTGAAGTTTGGTCTAAGTTTTGGTCCAAATTTTTGTCCTAAATTTTGGTCTGAATTTTAGTCTAATTTTGGTCTGAGTATTGGTCTGGATTTTTTCCGAGTTTTGATCCAAATTTTAGCCTGATATTTAGTCTGATTTTGGCCCGAATTTTAAACTAAATATTGGCCTATTACCAAATTTAAGTCAAATTTCGGCTTCAGTTTTGGTCTAAATTTTAGATTAGGATTTCGTCTGAAATTTTCACCTGGGTGTTGATCTAAGTTTTGACGTGAGTTTTAATCTCAGTTTTGGTCTGAATTCGGGCCTGAATTTGAGTCAGATTTTGGCCTGAGTTTTGATCTGACTTTTGGTCTGAATTTTACTCTGAAGTTTGGACCGAATTTTTGTCTATCTTTGATCTCAGTTTTGGTCTGAATTTTAATCTAAATTTTGGTCTGAATTTTAGCCTGCGACTTAGTTTAATTTTGGTCTGAGTACTGGTTTGAATTTTTTTCCGAGCTTTAATCCAAATTTTTACCTTGTATTTAGTCTGGTTTTGATCTGGAGTTTGGACTGAGTTTTAGTCTCAATATTGAATCTGAGATTTGGTCTAATCTTAGTCCGATTTTGACTTCAGTTTGGTCCTAATTTTAGACTGTGGTTTAGTCTGAATTTTGACCTGGATTTTAGTTTGAGTCTGGGTCTGATTTTCGCCTGAGTTTTGATCTGACTTTTGGTCTGAATTTTGCTTTGAAATTTGGTCTAAGATTTTGCCCAAAATTCGGTCTGTTTTTGACCTCAGTTTTGATCTGATTTTAAGACTAGTTTTATTATCAGTTTCGGTCTAAACTGAGTTTGGGTCTGAAATCTGTTTAGATTTTAGTCTAAGTTGTGGTCTGAATTTTAATACGACTATGACCTAAGTTTTGGTCTATGTTTTGGTTTCGTTTTCGACTTGAATTTTAGTCCGATTGGTTTGAGTTTTCCTCCGAAATGGTTAGACTGGATTTTAATTATTTTGTAGAGATTTTTCTCTTCTAGACAACATTTTTTATAAACCTTAAACAAATTTCATAAGTATATGTAAAAGAATCCACATAAAATCGACCAGATGTTTTTTATTATGCAAGTAATATTTCTAGCTACGTATTTATATTTAACATATAAGTATCAATTTATTAATGCACGTTGAACAGAAGGTAACTACTACGCTCTACTTTATTTTCTATGTATGTAATTTGATGATTCTAACAACATATTTCAATGTAACCAGCCAGCGAGCGCGGCAGATTTCTTTTGTTATACCCATACTCTTTTCAATTGGAACGTTTAAAGATTTGCCCACGATTTATATCAAAAATTATAGAATTGTATTAAAGTAAGTAAAAAATAAAAAAACAAAAAAAAAATACAATTTCAATCGAAACAAAAAAAAAAAAAACAAAACTACAAAATCTTCAATTTTATTTGGAGCGATAAATGTGTCGATTTTATTAAAATTTATTACCCAAAAATTGTATTACGATTTATAACCAACATATAAAATTCTGAAATGTGATTGTTTGAGCGTGTTAAAGTCAAAGATTTTGAAAAGAAGTAAAAAGTAAAATAAAAATGTGCGATAAAACTGAATACCTGCGCATGCGTACGAATATTGGTTTAGTGCGTTCGAATTTATATCTACCTGCAATTGTTGATTGCTTGCGCACTTGGCCGAATAGCAATTCCCTTCTTCTTTTATTATTCTCTCCTAATGTTGAAGTGTTGCCGCCCTCATTCGAAAATGAAATAGGTTTCAAATAGATTTCTTTCTTATTATTATTTTTAATCCCTAAAATAAATTTTGGGTACTACACATAACGATGACATTGTAAAAAGAAGATGAGGAGAAGATGAAGGAGATACGAGTGAAGTAACCGTGCTAAATTGCGCGCATATGTAATTTTTTAAAATTGTTTTTTTTTTTTTTTTTTTTGTGAAATTATTTTCAGTCAGTGAGAAGAGCAAAATGCTATTTACTTAAATTGTTATTTTTTCAAAAAGGATATTTTTTTTTTCTTTTTATTATTTTTTCAAAATTACTTTTACTTTGAATTGCATGTAATGAAGAAAAAACCACTTCAGTTTTTCATATGTGCATAGGGATGAAATGAAGAATTGCTTTAGCTTCAAAGTAAAGTACTTAAGAGTATGACTTTTAACAATTGAAGTTGCTGTTGCGCCTTTTTTCTTTTAATTTTTTCCTTTTTTTCGCTTTTATTTTGTATATATATTTTTTTTTATTTTTTTTTTGTATCCTATTTTTAATAGGATACTTATAAATTTTTTGTATTATTTTTTTGAGTAAATAATGATGGGTTTTAAATGTATTTGTCTAACGTGTCAAAAGCATATTTCAACATCATTGGCATTATCTCTCATTTATTATCTTTGAGTTGAAAGAAATATTTTGCTGGAAATAAAATGTGTTGAATATTTGATATAAATCAGTAGATATTTATTCTGAAATTAACAGAAATTCAGCACAAATTTCTGGAGGAATAATATTTTAATGAAATGAATTGAAATTAACAATTTAAAAGATTTGTTATGCACTGAGAGCAAATATGCTGTGATCTCAATTGACCAATCACAGCTGTTGCCATTGAGAGTAAGTGTGTGAGAGAGAAGGAGAGAGAGAGAGTTAAGGTGAATTTACAAACCGAGTGCCACACTCTCTTTTCGTTTTTTTTTTATATGAAGTTTCTACGATCTCAATTCGAGAGAGCGAAAAACTTCATATAAAAAGAAACGAAAGTAAGTAAAACTCTTTCAATATCCACAAAATTAAGTTATCAATTCAGTAGAAATGAGCAATTTATAAAAACTTCCTTCTTTTAATAAAAATACCAAATTTTCCATAACTAAAACGATTTTTTTTTAAATAAAACATTCCATTAATTACTGAAATTAATTAATAACACATTTATGTTTTTTTAATTGCAGCATATTTTTCAAACAAAAAACTTGTCTGTCCTTAAAGAAGAAATTAAATTAAATAAAAAAATTAAAGACATCTGCAGAAACAAAATCAGCTAATTCAATTTGAAATTAAAAAATAAAAATTTGGCATGTAAGTAAAAAATTTAATTGAATATAAAATAATTTTTAATGAATTTTCTTAGTGAAGTGCAATTAAAGTAGTTACATTTAGTAGTCATAATACTTAAGTATAGTAATAAAAATAATCCCAGTTGCACAAATAATGAGTACTCCTCAATGATTTCATTCATCCAAAAGGAGCAATACCACCTTGATCAAAAAGTTCCCGGAATTTATTCAGAAAATAAAAATACAAGTTTATTCATCTGAATCTATATTGTCTCCTTCAAAGTAATCCCCATCGACTGCAACACACTTATGCCAGCGCTTGATCCAATCCTCGAAACATTTTTTATATTCGGTTTTCGGTATGTCCATCAGTGCTTCCTGCGATTTTTCCATTACTTCCTCTCGGCTGCTGAAACGCGTTCCCCGTAATGGTTTTTAAACGCGATTGAACAGAAAGAAGTCACAGGGAGCCAAATCAGGTGAATTCGGTGGCTGTTGGATGGTATTTGTTGCATTTTTTGTCAAAAAATTACGAATAATGATGGCACTGTGCGACGGTGCGTTATCATGGTGCAAAATCCACAATTCTGGTCTCTTTCGGCGAATTGCTTCACGCAAACGCCTCATAGCGCCCAAATAATACTCTCTGATGGTTAATTTGTGGTTACTGACCAAAATTTCGTTTACTTTATCAACGTTTTCGTCGGTTTTCGATGTCGATGGTCTGCCACTGTGTTCATTATCTTCGATTGACTCACGACCACTTTTGAACCGCTCGTGCCATTGGTAAACGAACGTTTTCTTTAGAGAATCGTTGCCGAAACACTTTTCCAACATTTCCAATTATTCCATTTTCCATTCCAATTCCATTATTACAATTCAATTTAATAAAATTGTAAAAAATCGCCAACACACATAGAGATAGATGTACTCTTGGCTACGTAATTTTTGCAAATGTCAAACTATGACGCTAAGATTTAGAGAGAATATCAACAACAGATGTACCAACTTAACTTAAAAAACATAACTCAAATCGGAACGATGGCAGCGTCACACGGTGATTATTCCGGGAACTTTTTGATCAAGGTGGTAAACGAGAAACTTCAATCGCGTTCTCTTTTGGAGGTTTCGGCCTACGATTTAGTCTAATTTTGGTCTGAGTATTAGTCTGAATATTTTTCGAGTTTTGATACAAATTTTGGATCTGATTTTGGCCCGAATTTTAAACAAAATATTGGCCTGAGGTTTGGTCTAATTTTAGTCAGATTTTGGCTTCAGTTGTGGTCTAAATTTTAGACTAGGATTTGGTTTGAAAATTTGACCTGGGTGTTGATCTAAGTTGTGGCGTGAGTTTTAATCTCAGTTTTGGTCTGAATATGGGTTTGAATTTAAGTCTGATTTTTGCCTGCGTTTTGATCTGACTTTTGGATTGAATTTTAATCTAAATTTTGGTCTGAATTTTAGCCTGATTTTAGCCAGCGACTTTGTTTAATTTTGGTCCGAGTAATTGGTTTGAATTTTTTTTCCCGAGTTTTAACCCCAATTTTTACCTGATATTTAGTCTGATTTTAGTTCAGATCTTGGCCTGAGTTTTAGTCTCATTATTGATCTAACTTTAGTTTGATTTTGACTTCAGTTTTGGTCTAAATTTTAGACTGGGGCTTAGTCTGAATTTTGACCTGGATTTTGGTTTGAGTTTGGGTCTGAACTTGCGTCTGATGTTTGCCTAAGTTTTGATCTAACTTTTTGTCTGAATTTTGCTTTGAAGTTTGGTCTAAGTTTTTTGCCTAAAGTTTTGTCTGTTTTTGACCTCAGATGCAAGTGAACTCATGCTCGTAATCGTGTCCTCCTTTGGAGGTTAAAGCGAGTACTCCATGCTCTAGGATATGCAATGCTACAAACGAGTGGAAAATACATGAGTGCTGGAGCATTAGGGAGTAATCTATCACTCGCTTTGGACCGCTCAATGATTACTCCTATGATCCACCTAAGTTCAACTGGGATGTCAATTACTGCATACATACATATGTAAGTGCAATACGATTTATGAATTTATGTACATAGCGCAGCAGTTGTCTATAAGCTATAAACAGCCAGGCCCCCTTCAGTTTATTTAATATTCATACATATGTGCATGTGTTCATATGTGGGTTAATCATTTTAATAAAAATGAAAAAAAAAGAAATAATAATAATAAAAACGTTTTGCCTCAATCAAAACGACATACAAACAACGTGAGTGGCATTCAATAATAAAAGTAATAATAATAATAATCATCATCATCATAAAACGCGCAAGTACAATTCATTCACTCATTCATTCATTGTATATATTCAACATAATTGTTTTGGAACTGTGATTCGCAAAATCAAAATACCGCCAGACAAATATTAATAAAAAACAATGCAGCTTCTTCAAAATAAAACAAACATTGAATTGGAATTGAAATTTAAATTCTCCCAATCGGATTCGCACAACTTGAGAATTTTGTACATTTATTTGAATATACATATGCAGTACATAAAAGAAATGATGAAATCAATTAACCAAATGGCGCAAGTACACAACACTCTACTCCTTCTACCCTACACTTCTCTAGAGAATTTATAAACTCGCTCGCAAATTTAAAAACCAGCAAGAAACATGCGCCGGAAAATCAAAGGGGTTCCTAAATCAAAAAAAATTCAAAAAAAAGCATCTTCAATTGTATTTTATAGTACTTGAGTTAATTTTTTGTTTTTTTTTTTCTGATTTTTTGCTATTAATTTTTCGGGTAGTCCAACAAAAGCATTTTATGAAGCACATGATGTGGCGGCCATGGCGTTTGAATTTTCAATTTTAAACTGCCTCGTGTACTTTTTTTTTTGAAGCATTTATAAAGCAGCAGCCAATATTAGATACTACTACTGCAAATACTGCTTATGTTCTCCTTCTTGCCTCTCTGTCACTCTCTTTCTTTCTCTTTTCTTCCCCAACTATTCTTCCTATGCTGTGTCAAGTGCTGCTAGTGCTTCTGATGCTGTTGCTGCAAAAGTCATAACTATAAATTTTATTAAGATTTAAATAATGTGTACAAATTTAGATACAAAACACGATTATTATTTTGTATTTGTTCTTTCTTATGATATTGACTGTGAGTTAATGTGTAATTCTCAACATGGGGTTAAATTTTTGGTAGTAGTTTTGTTGTTGTTACGGCATAAAGAAAACATAAGAGCTTAAATGAATTCAACAAATGAAAAATTAAGTAAAAATTTTGACAAATTAAATTTATTGCAAAAATAAATACATATGAAAAACCGTTCCTTACAAATTATCCATTTTTCAGATATTCAGATAACAAAAAAAGATTCCTAATAAATCAAATGTGAGATCTGTTCAAGCGTGAGGCCCCGAGGATCATGACACTTCGAACCCTTCCTTCGATTACTCTATCTATATATATGAAATTTAAAAAAAGGAAATAATGCCTGATTTTTCGTAATAGAGGATTTTCCATACGAAATTCCCAACATGTTGGCAAAATGTAAAAGTTTCACATCTCCATATAATTCAGTAAGTGAAATGCATTTTGAAGTAAGATAAAATACAACCTTGCTTTTCTTTTTCATATACATAGAATGAGAGACCCAATAGAGAAACCTTTCTTCTAAATAGCTCATCTCTTTATTTAGTCATGGCTTTATGTAGTCGGAAAATAACAATAAAGACTAAAGGCGTATTCAGCGACTGAGTGCCGTCTTCTCTTTTCATTTTTGTTTTTATATGAAGTTTTACGCTCTCAATTAAAGAGAGTCAAAAATTCAAATTAATCGACTGAGTGCGGTCCTCTCTTTTCATTTTTTTTATATGAAGTTTTACGCTCTCAATTAAAGAGAGTCAAAAATTCATTAATCGACTGAGTGCGGTCCTCTCTTTTCATTTTTTTTTTTATATGAAGTTTTACGCTCTCAATTAAAGAGAGTCAAAAATTCATTCATTAACTGAGTTCCGCCTTCTCTTTCCGACCGAAAAACTGTATAAAAAAAAGAAAATTAAGAGAGCAGTTGGTAAATCTGCTTTTAATTAAAAAATTTAAAAACATTTAAGTAAAATCACTAGTAATTTTTACGATTTTTAGTTCTCTAACCGAGTTAAATCCGCACTTGAGTTTAATACTCATTTAATGTGTCTAAATTCTGCATTTTTTTTTTTGAAATTTTTTTGTAGGGATTTCATTACTGTCTCATTTTGTGAAGAAATTGTTTATAATGCTTGGTTTTCACTATGCCATATTCCTTGTTAAAGAGAGTGAAAGAGAAAATTTCCTATATGAAATTTGTTTACATGCTGGCAAATTTGTTTGAATTTGACATTAAATAGTTCAGTGAAATTAAATTTAAATTAAATGCTACTTTTGGGTAGTTCTCTAATACTGCTTTGGTCTCTGGGATCTTTCTATATAAAATTTATACCAGGCTTGGAAGGGTTTCTTTACACTTCTTAGATCTCTATTTATCTGTGACAATTTCATTAGATGATAGTTAGAGATTTGTTGTTTAAGTTTAGAGATTGACTCTAGAACTTCTCAGTGAAATCAAATGCGATTCTTATTAGACTTAAACTTTGATGGTTAACTTTGGACTTGTAAGACGATTTTAGGATAAGCTTTATTGGTTTTTTTTTATTTAAATTGATTACACAGCCACACAAAAAAAAAATGTTTTTTTCGGGTCTGGAGATTAGACCATGCTTAATACATGTTTTTGGAATCGCTGAATCCGAATCCGAGGTCCAAAAAACCACAGCACGTTAGGGTTCTGACATAACCGCAAGAAACCTCATTAAACTTTTTTTGAACTCGTGGGTCCGACCATGTTTATTATATGTTTTTGGGGTCACCAATCCAAATCCGAAGTCTAAAAACCACAGCTTGTCAGGTTTTTGACATAACCTCAAAAAACTTGATTAAAATTTTCTTGAGCTCGGGGGTCCGACCATGTTTATTATATGTTTTTGGGGTCACTGAATCCAAATCCAAGGTCTAAAAAACCCCAGCATGTCAGGTTTTTGACATAACCTCAAAAAAACTCATAAAAACTATTTTAAGCTCGGGAGTCAGATCATGTTTATTATGTTTTGGGGCCGCTGAATCCGAATCCGAGGTCTAAAAAACCCCAGCATGTCAGGTTTTTGACATAACCTAAAAAAAAACTCATAACAAATTATTTTGAGCTCAGGAGTCAGATCATGTTTATTATGTTTTTGGGGCCGCTGAATCCGTATCCGAGATCCAAAAAACCCCAGCATATCAGATTTTTGACATAATCTGCAAAATACTTCGTTATCTAAGCTTCGTCGAAAACCTGACATGTGTCGGATTCAGCGACCCCAAAAACATATAGTAACATGGTCTGGCCACTGGGCTCAAAAAAAATTTTATGAGATTTTTTGAGGTTATGTCCGAACCCTGGCATGGTGGAGTTCTTTTGATTCCTCGGATTCGGATTCAGCGACCCCAAAAATACAATGTAAACATGGTCTGACCTCAAGATCCGAAAAAAACATGTTTTTTTATGAGGTTTTTTAAGGTTATATTAGAACCCTGACGTGCTCGGATTTTTTGGACTTCGGATTCGAATGACCCAAAAACATGTAATAAACATGGTTTGGCCTTCGGACTTGAAAAAACATTTCTTTTTTTTTTTTGTGGCTGTGTTATATTTGATTGGTCAAACTTCAGCAAGTCAATTATTGTTTTCAAAATCTTTCAATGAGAATACAATCCATACCAAATTTAGGATCCGCAGATCTAAAATTTCCTGTAGCACTAATTTGCTTCTAGGTTTTTTCATTTTACAGTCTAAGTATTGGAAAAGTCTCTGATTTATTTATGAGAACTGAATTTTCACACACAGTGCAATCTGCGTAGAAACTAGACACTCTTTTGATTCTCCTAAGAGTAACATTCCCTCATGAAAACTATTTTAATATAGCTTTTTTAAATTTGGCGAACTCATTAAGAATATTATCCGTGAAGAAAAAAAACTTTCCTTACATGAGAAATTGTCATTGCTTGAAGACATTACCTCCACCGCTGTCTTACCTTTAATTGCATTTCATTTCATAATAATTTAATTACTACATATGAATGATTTGATGATACATTAAATTAATAGACACACACACACACACAAATTCAAAGAAACTTGAAAATGTGTAATTCTGAAGACGTTGTTTGTTTGACATTGCAGTGTAATGATTCAATAAAAATAAAAAAAATAAAAATATAAATTAAAAAAAAAATAAATAAATAAGCCCGCAAATTAAATGAATCTGAAAAATTGAAGAAATCTTATGCGAAAAATTCCTGCAAACTAAAGTGAATGTAAATATGTATATTTATGCGATAAATTTGTTGTAGTTATTATAGCTATAGCTACGGGTAATGGGGTGCACAGAGCACAAAGACATACAGGGAAAAATATTGTCATTAAGTTTCCCCAAGTACACGATGATGGATACATACTATATTCATATGTATGTATGTATGTGTAACAAATCGAAATTAAAACAGAAATTCATTGCAAAAATAAAAACGAACAAATGTAAATTACTGCGACTTAATTATTTTAATAAAGACGTCCGCACATTTTCTTCATTAGCGAAATACAACAACAACAAGTATAGCAAAAAAATAGTAAAAATTTTGCATAATATCTCATTATGATGCGAAGAGATCGAGAGGTAGTTAGAGCAAAATTTGAATGAAGTGAGGTGCGGTAGTAGATTACTTAGAGTAGAGTAGAAGCAACGACGGGCGACAATAGTCACATGCGCCTTAATACATACAATTGAAAATTGATTAATTTTTCCGGTTTGAAAAATGAACAACAAAAAAAAAAAAAAAAACACAAAATTCTTTTAAATAATTCAAACGACAACAACAATAATAAATAATAAAACAAAAAAAAAAAAACAAGAAAAAACTACTAATAAAAATCAACAAAACTACCTACTACAACAACAAAACTACTAGTTACTAACTATAATAAGCTAATAAACATAAATATAAATGTGTATCTTCTTTTTAAGATGCAATATCTATTTTTGCTTCTATTGTTGTAGATGATGTTGTTGTTGTTCTTATGGTTGATGTTGTTGATGATTTCAAACAACCTAAATTCAAAAAATTTAAATACAAATTCAAAATATTCAGCATCAATTAGCAATATTGCTGCTTACTTACCGCGCTATTGCTTGACTGCCTGGCTACTAAAATACTTGTGCTTGATCGATGTTCAATAATAATCAATAATAATAATAATAATAATTTTGTTGTATATCGTTTTTTTTTTTTTTTGCTCTCCCCACACATATTCAAGGAAATTACTAATAATAATGACTTTAATTGAATATTGCGCACTTCATACTCATATATACTCACATACTCGCTTCTATGAATATTCAAATGTAAGTCCACAATATCTGTACCTAGTACATATATCTGCTGTGTGCATGTATTTTTATTTATTAGCAGAAGATACAAAAATAAAAACAACACATTATCCATTATAAATTTCTAATCGACCATAAACACTTAAGAGTAAAACAGCAACAACATTCTATTAAAACTACGATCATTCTACATATGTATGCAATACATACGAGCAGGGCCGTAGCCAATATTTTTTTTGGGGGGGGAGGCGCAGGTTTTCATTCGAAGAAAATTGACATTGACTTGCCATTACTGATGATGAGCCCGACCTCAAAACAATTACCAAAAATACTAAAAATAGTCGGAGGCTCATTTTTTTCAAATGAATGATTATCAGTGGGAATTCGGGCCATGATAAGGAATCCGGATGAGGTTGGCTTATATTCCCGAAATTCGTGCAGTTACTGCATTGAAAGAGGTCTTCCGAGTCGGGGTGCTCTGAGCAATAATGGGTTAAAGAATTAATTACATTTTAAGATTGTTTTCTAAAACTTTGGAGCTGATCCACTACTACTGCCCTACATGGGCTTTGCGAATAAAATGGTTCCTAGCGTTTGTGAACACGAATCTGAGTTCAAAAATTTCCCATCACGCCACGTTTTACAAAAAATGGGATGGAAAACGCTAAAATAGAATTTTTGGTCATTTTTTTTAAATTGGAGAGCTGAACACTGGCGTGCTACAAACTTCGAAATCCAGAAATTATCATGCCCTTCCAAATGAGCCCTAAACCCGAAACTGTAAATCAAAAACAGTTACTGACCTAGAAAAACTATAAATGCAAAATTGCTCAGCATCACCTTCTCTTTTTGTATCCAAAGTCAAACCTCATGTCAAAGAAAACAAGTCGGATCTGGTCGCATAGTGTAACTAAGATTTCAAGTTAATTTTTTTATATTTGACTTTTTATAAAGAAACCGATGGAAGTAAAAAATATTTAAAAACGGTTCAATAGATTTTATTTTGACTTTTTTTTTCATCCACTGGCAATTAATATCAAAAAATATAAAAAAGTTTCCACATTTCGAGGGGGGGGGGGGAAGGTCAGAACCCCCAAAACCCTTGCCCCTCCCTAAATACGGCCTTGCATACGAGTACATACTATTCCAAGTTGTTCATTCACTCATTCATTCGTTCATATAGGGAATATTTTACTTATGTTACTTATTAAGGTACAGACCCACATACATACAGTGTATATGAACTTATAAAGAATAGCATTAGAATGGCATCAATGCGGTACCAATGTTCATTGAATGTGGCGCAAATGAGCAACAATATATGGGAGCTGAAAATAATATTTTTGGGTACATCATCATCATCATCATCAACATCGATATCCATATGCAAACGTGCTACATACAAACAGTGAAGAGCAAAACTGTTCCCTTACAGTCAATGTTTCAGCGATATTTCTATGAAACTAAATTTAAACTGCAATTTGTTTCAGACTCAGGTGCTCTTGAAATACAAATTTCTCTTTAAGAAGTTAAGTTATTGCCTCAGTGTTTTCAATTGGAATACAATCTGTCTTGAAGCCCCTAAGTGCTATAATGAGTCCTCTTAGTTCCATATTTCTCTTGGAGATTATTTTTCATACACAAGTTGACTGAGTAATTTATCTCAGCAGTTAAAATACCTTAGAGACATAGAAAAAAGTGGAAGGAATTTGTAGTCATACTACGACTCACAAGGGTTAAGAGAGCATCGAGATGAAAACTCTATCACTCTCTCTCTCTCTCTCTCTCTCTCTCTGAGCAGGGGTCATTTAAGTATAACCAATAGATTTTGTAATCCCCATCATGAGAGCGTTTTTTGAGAAGAGGCGGTAAATACAAAATGTTTGTTTTTTTCTTAAAACCTACCCCTGACTCCCCTTCCCCTGAACACATTTTTAATTTTATGAATTTTTTACAAACATTTTCTCCAGAGACCCCGTTGAAATATTTTTTAGATCACAATAAATTTCTTGGTAAAAAAAAAACTCTGGTCCATAAAATTTTAACAAAATCAGTCATAGGTGGCACTCCAGTAGAAGAGAAAATTCCACTTTCCCTGATTTTAGCTGCGGAGCCCCCTTTGGAATATACTTTGAATCAAAATAGAGGACACAAATTAGCTTTTTGACACAAAAAAACCGTGGTGCGAAGAATTTCAACATAATCGGGCGGTCCATAAAAGGCGCTCCAGCACAAGATAAATTTCAAATTTTCTCCCATTTTTCTAACCATTACTCCGAAACCCTCTATGGAATATTTTTTAAATCAAAATAAATGCCAAAAATGGGTTCCTCAGCCCTAAGCACACCCTAGCACACAAAATTTATGTCACTGGTGTAGTAATTTTCTTTGAATGGATTTAGAATGTGCTCACATGCCAATATGCAAAATCAGGGGAAGGCTGAATTTATCCTTGCACAGAAGTGTCGTATGTAGACCAACAATTTTATTTACCAGTAGCAAGGAATCCAGATGTGGAAAACTAGTTCAAAGGGGACTCCGAAGCGAAGGTTAGAAAAATTTGGAAAAAATTTTAGTTTTTCCTTAAATTGGAGCGCCATCTATAAACCGGTCAATTTTGTTGAAATTTTGCACATCAATAGTCGAATCGCCTGAACCGTGAACGTACAACTCGTCACGTAAAAGTGTGTATTTGCATGTATTTTTGTGCAATTTATGTTCATGGAACAGATGATTTGACCCCACAGTTTTTGGAACAGAAAACTAATTTTTGGCTTCTATTTTGAACTAAAATATATTCCAAAAGGGATGCCACAGAAAAAGGAAAAAGTGATATTTTGCCTTGTACTAGAGCGCCATCTATTAACCAGCCGATTTTTGTTGAAATTTTGTGCTACAGAGTTGTTTTGACCAAAGAACCTATTTTTGGTATTTATTTTGATCTAAATAATATTTCAAAGGGTGCTTCAGAGTAAAAATTAGTAAAAATTTCATAAAACTAGAAATGATGGGTTGGTTACAAAAGTCTCAATGAGAGAAATTAAGCAAACAGAATATAATGTTTCAGATTTACTTCTGTTTTGATACTCCATTGGTGTTTTTAGTACAATATTTTCCTGTTTTTTTTTCACGAGAGTTGGAGCTACTAAACTATCTTTGTTAAGTTATAGACTCTGGTATATTTCTATTTAAATTTGAATTTACAAAGAGAACATTAATGTATGCTCAGCTTTTGTGCTAGTCCTTAGTCTTGCTTGCCTTTAGTTTTATATTTCCATTTGAGATTATTTTTTGTAGATTTAACCGATTAAACTGAGACTCAATTAAATGATTACCTCAGCATTATATCAATGGAATTGAATTTGCAAACTTAACAACTATAGAGGGCAGATTTTGGGGTTTTTTTTTTTGAGACCCAGAAGTTTGCGGGTTCTATTCCCGTCTTAGTCTGGTGGTTAATTCTCATAAGCTTCTTATATTCACTATCGATATGAAGTGAATGAGAATTAAAAGAATGTGTACAAGTACACACCTTGGTTGGCAATGGCAAAACCACCAAGTGATAACGAATTGCTACACCGCCGTTCAGAACCGGCTTTAAACTGTAGGTTCAATCATCGCCACTGTGGTTTAGTGACAGCCTGCCAGACTCTTATCTCTGGATACCCGAGTTCGGTTCTCGGCTAGGGTATAGTTTCTTATCTATCTTTCTTACACTTTCTTTTTTTCTTAATTTGGTGCTTTGGTATAATAGATCTTATAGGTCACAGCACCTAACTTTCGGTTAGTCCCATCCTCAAATAATAATAATTATTATTATAATTAGAGGCTCTTTTGTTATGGATTTCTCTTTCTGATTATCTCCTATTAAAAAATTTGGACTAATCAGACTGGTTCATTATTTAGATAGTCTCAGTGTAGGAATTATCCCTAAAATTTTCCTATGACAACAATTTTACAAACATAATTCAATCCGTACTAGATTTATGTATTCCTTAGGTCAATTTTCCCCTATATACTTTTCAAAAAATTGTTTTAACTGATCTAACTATTTAGTTAAGGAATTAGCTTAGGAATAATACCTATACCAGCTTTGCATATAGTTTCGGTGCTCTATTTTTCCCTTTCTAAACTTTTCTACTAAGTTTTGTTTAACTAAGCTATCCTAGCTTAGGAATTTACTTCTAAAAATTGATATGGCCAATTTTTTTTTTTGCTTTAAATGCTCTGTTTCATTTCAGATTTATTATTTTACTGAGCCCAAAGTTGTAATAGTTCTTTGATCTAGAGGTTGAATGTATTTTAGGATTCCTTTATTCTTAATTTGTTCCTTAAAAGTATTTTGCTCAGAGTGTTGGTCCCCTCTTTTCCTCCCTGAACTTCTCTCTGATGGCAACATGACAAATATTGCCAGTAACAGGCAAACGAAGACCTTTATGGTTAAAATATATAATCAAAGTCACTCACATATATGACAATTTTTGGAACTTATCACTTTTATGATAAGAAATCACCGTTTTTCAACTCATGGATCCCGATACCAGAATAAGCATGAATTCTTTGAAGAATAAATATAAATAAATGCCCTCCTAAGAACCATTTTATAATTTATACACACATACTAAGGAGTGAGATCGAAAAATCTTAATATATATAAAACTCAATAATTTTTATACTGTTGATCTTAGAGTTTTGATTCTTTTTTTATTTAATTGATAATATTTTGCAAATTACAGGAAAATATAACTTTTATAGTTCTAACCATTATTTATGAACTCGTGGACCTTGCTTGGTAAGCCTTCCATTAGAGATTTGATAGTTGTTTCAGACACCTTTTTGGAACAGTTTGCCCATCTCCTTTTAAAATCTTCGATATTTTGGGACACCTTTTTTGTGCTCTTTAAGTTTCTTTTCACAAGAGCCCAATATCTCTCCACTCGTCTTAGCTACGGACAATTTGGAGGATTGGCCTCTCTTGGTACAAAAACTATGTCATTACTTTGGTACCACTCCAGAGCTTTCTTGCCGTAGTGACGTGATGCCAAGTCGGGCCAAAAATATGTGGATACATTGTGCTCTCTCATGAAAGGAAGAAGTATTTTTTTCAAACATTCTTTGATGTATATTTCGGTATTTATAGAGCCCACTGTAACAAATGACTTGCTTCTTTTGCCGTTGCCGCAACTGCATATAGCTTGCCATACGAGGAATTTTTTAGGAAATTTTGTCTGCTTTTGGATTCTAAATTGTTCTTCGACATTTCCTCGAGCATCAGCAACATAAAAATTTTGACACGGAAGCTGCGTAAAATCTGCCAGTACATAAGTTTCGTCTTCCATTATACAACATGAATATTTTTGTATGAAATTCGATTTTAGTTTCCGAGCCCTAAATTTTTTGCAGCATTTCTGTCTGGAACTTTTTGGACTTTGTACTTTGTATGTTTTCAAACCTGCATTGGCTTTAACTTTTCGCACCAAATAGTCAGAGCACTGGGCTAATCGGGCAGCTTTTCTACCAGATGTGTTTGGAGATCTTTTCAATATGCTTTCTATTTTCTTGGCTTTCCCAATATCATGTGGTCCGTGTTTTCTTCCCGAACCAGGTTTCCTATCGATGGTCAAATTCTCCTGAAACTGTTTAATAATATTGGAAACAGTTTGACGGCAGACCTTCAATTCTTTGGCCAATTTTTTGTAGGATCAATTTGGATTTTTTTGAAAATTTTTAATAATTTTAAGACGTACTTCTTTTTCTTCACTCATTTTGATCAAACTCACAATAAATCAACATGTTTGTCATTAAAAATAACAACTGACATACTTTTCAAAGATAACTAGATCAAAGAAATTTCTAAATTTTACACCCGAAAAAAATTATTAGGTAAAACGTGTTAAGATTTTTTCAATCTCACTCCTTAAAGAAGGCAAGATCCGCTAAAGGTCATATATGTATTGTATCTATGATTCCATATCGGAACAGAGGGTCACACTAGATTTTCCCTACTCGGTTCTGTCTGCTAAAAATTGTTTGATTTTAATCCATATTTTTCATGTAAGTAGTTTTTACTTTGTTAACTACACCGGGCACTTTTCGGATTCCAGTCGGTTCTGGCGGTTATGACGATATCATCGTGCAATCTTCTTATAAATACACAATACCATTAAAACAACTGATAACACAGAAACCAAAATCAGATATCAATGAAATATTATAGCTTCTAATTTTTGAAAGTATTGAGTACGAAAAGTAAAACATCCTTGAAAATTAAAATACTTGAAGATAGTATATAAAATTCTATAATTCTCGAAAGTGGGAAAATATTTTTCAGCGACAACAACTTCTTTTGCTATATTTTTCCGCCACAGTGTATGTGAATAAATGTGAGTTTATTATACAGTTAAGATTATAATGTAGCACAAAAACTCAAATAAATATATCGACGTCGATATGTGAGGTACACATAACATACTCACTCATGCTATCTACCACCCGCTACTTCAAATAGCGACATGCTTAAAACAATAAGTACAGCAAAAACGATACAAAAGTAAAGTACTTGCGAGCGCTTTTTCAAAAAAAAAAAATAATAATAAAAACGCTGGACGTGGATGTCATCAAAGTCGTTGTCGTGTCTCTGATATGTTGGCGATGTTGGGAACCCATAAACAATTCATGCATGAAGGTAAATTCATAAATAAATACACTTTGACTGACTTTAAAAATTTATTTTGGATGAGTGCTTGATTTTTTCCTAAAATTATGACATAATAATAATAAAACAAAAACAAAAAACAAAAAAAAAAAATTTAAAAAAGATTCAATAATAATAATAATCATACATAGAATAATGAAAACGCTTCACGTAATAATTTCATGAGAAAATATTAACGTATCTATGTAGATACGGAAGTGTATCAATGTATTGATATTTTCAACACCTTTTAGCTTTCTGGGGATGTATGTATGTGTGTGTGTGTGTGTGTGTGTGTGTGTGTGTGTCTGTGTGTTTTGAATGAGTTTCTGTGACACATTTTTATACATTAGATATTTTTAAAAATTAATTTCAAATTCTATAATTAAATTTATTTTCATTTCTTTGGCGTTTATGTGGGGGGAAATTTCTGGTACTATAAAAAATAGATATGTATTTTCAGAGTAACTTCATGCAATGCTGATTTGTATATTCTTTAATTTTCACAGTTAAATATTTAATTCAATAAATGAAACTGTTATTCTGTTACTTCTATTTAAAACTCTCTACTGTGATTCACTACTAGTTATGAAAGTAATATGTTCGCTATTAACTTTACACTTTGATACTTAAACACTTCTTTTTTTTTTTGTTTTTTTTTTTTTTTTTTGAAAAATTACCAACGATTAATAAAAATGTTAAAGATTTTAACAAAGTATTTGGTGAAAATATTAAAATGTTAAATAATGTTCATAAAAAAAAAAAAACAAAAAACTTAATATTTGGTAATAAATCATCAAAATAAATTTACCGTAAAGATGACAGCGTTGTTAACATTGCTTAAGCTATTAAAGCGTAACATTTTTATACTCTGTAACAGTTTTGTGGTTAGATGAAGTGACTACTACAAAAACCATTGACTTTCAGTTCAATTTAATTACAACTTTGATCGATTATTCCATATTTACCGGAAAATTGTTCCAAACAACTTTTCTAGTTTTAAATGCAATTGTTAATGAATTTTCTAAAGAGCAGTAACTTTAGCTTTGACTTTAAAACCGTCACCATAAATGTGAACCGAATATGAAAGAAATTCTTCTAAGGTGTGCCTAGTTTTCTCTGTTCGAGATGAAGCTAAACATTTTTTTAGAAGTACCTAGTGGGGGAGGATGGTTTAATTGCTGTACGGAAAAGCACCCACCAAAATTATAAACTTTTAAAAAAGTTAAGTTTCGGTATATTATAAAGCCAATGAAAATGAAAGGAATTTAATTAAAATTAACAGAATTAATAAAATCTGAATCGAAATTACTGCAAGTGCAAGAATCTTAATGAAACTAAATGGAAAAATAATAGAAATGCTTGGAAAGTCATAGAAATTAATGAAAATTAATAGAAATGAATGAAAATTTATTAAAAATTTAATGAAAACAGTGGCAGTTCTAGGATTTGGATTTGAGGCGTGGGGAGAAGGGGCAAATTTTACTAAATTAAAGAATAAATATCTGGCTCAATATCGATCAAAACCCAGACCTAGACCAAAAACTAGTGCAAAAATTTTATCACTGTTCACACCAAAAAATACAGACCAAAAAATTAAAAGATAACTGGAACTGAGGCCAAAATTCACACTAAAATCGGATAGAAATTTTGGCGGAAATTTCGACACAATTTCAAACTAAAATTCAAACTAATAAAGGGACAAAATTCAAATCGAGAATCTAAATTAAAATGAAACCAAAGTCAAAAAAAGAAAAAAACGTTAATTAAAAAAAAAAAAACACGAATCGAATCAAAGCTCCAAAAAAAAATCGATCAAAATGAGTTCAAATCCAGACGAAAACTCAGACAAATAGTTAGAGAAAAATTCAGGCGCACAAGGACGCCATACACCGATCGAAAGCAAACCAAAATTAGACCGAAATCGAGTAGAAATAACTGATAAACATTCACACCAAAAAGTTTTAACTCAAATACCGACCAAAAGTAGACAAAACTTTACACCGAATTCAGACAACAAATTTAACAAAAAACTGGGCCAAAATTCTAGCCGAATTCGGATCAAAATTTTAAACAAAATTCAGACCGGTTTCGGATCGAAATTCCGACCAAAACTCGGTATCAAAATCAAGCTAATTCAGATCAAAATTTCGATCACAATGAAAATTATGAAAACTTACTGAAATTGAACGAAAAATATATGGAGAGTCAGTAAAAATTAATGGAAATTAATGGGAATTACTAAAAATGAACAAGAGAGAATGAGAGTTAAAGCTCAAATATTTTCCTGTTCGTGTTGATCTTATTTGATGCATAAGAATATTCGTATATAACTCAGCTAACAACATTTGTTGCTGACGTCATTAGTTCAACGTCCCCAATTCATTCTAGCCTGCCGATTTTCTGGTATCTTTATAAATGATATATGTCTACCTACTTAATGGCAAACTGTTTTTCTTGCTTATTGCCAACATTAATTTTAGCTGCACTAAAGTTTATGATATGGCAATAGACATATACAATATAAATGAGAGCTCAAGAAATATTTTTATAAAGCAGTTTATTAATAATTCCATATCATGTATAAATTAAATTTCAGGCAAATAACCTTAAAAAAAACTATGTATTACGAATAAAATTATATCTAAAAATAAATAGACGAAATCCATTAAAAAAAAAAGTTTTCATAATAATAAATTTTAGTTTTTTGATAATAATCAAGTTCAAATTTAAGTATGTCTAAGTTATGGGCGTGTATCAATGTGAGTGTATGTAATCTCAAAATAATAACAATAATAATAAGCATCAGCAGCAGCCAACAAAAACAACAACAAATAAAACAACTAAGAAAAACTTACAGCAAAAAACAAAATAACAACAACAAAATCCAAGCAATAATAGTCCGAAAAAAAAGTAACCAATGAAATGTACGCATAATAAACGACAAATACATGTACATATGTAGTTAGGCCAATAACAACAACGTACATACATCTACACATACATACATACATATGTACAAACATCTATGATTTTACATAGAGCATGCTACACTCTCATAGTTTATAGTTTCTCTTTTGTTGTTGAGTGTTGAGTACAAAATACAACCAAATTATTGTATTAAAAAGCAAGATAACCACAACAACAACAACAACAAAACTAACAACAACTAACGAAGACAACATACCTTGCTTACATACATACATCCAAACAAATAATAATAAAAACAACAACAACATTTTTACTTTACTTTCGAAGCTTGTGTCAAATATAAAAATTTTGTGCCCATACTCCTCTCTCGCGTCTTCACCATCACTCTTTCTAATACTCACTTTTTTACTCATATACTCTTCTCTCTCTTTCTTTCGCGTTGTCTTTTGCCTTTATACTCTCTTCTTATTAGTTGCTTCTAACCATTTTTCAAAGCCAAACTCTAAATAATAATAACAATAATATCGAATTAAATTACAAGCAAGCGGCGACCAAATCTAACATTTATAATTTTTTTTTTCCATATTTATTTATTTGATGGTTTTTTTTTTGGCTATAACTGTTACCACTACCAACCAAACAACAACTGAAATATCTAGCTACAATAATAACAATAACTACATACATAAGTATTTATTACAACAACTATGTACATGCACACATACAACGAATAATAACAATAGGAGCAAATGAGTGTGAAGTGCGGAGCTTGTAGATTTTGTTGTTGTTGGTTTTTTTTTTTTTTTAAACATTTCTTCATTTTATAATTTTGTTTTTTTTTGTTGTTGTTGTTAATATAAATTTTTGTTTAGTGCTTTTTTTATATTTTTGGAAAATCCCAAATATAGTTTTATTGTTTCTGATGTATGTGTGTGTCTAAACAATTTTTGTTGCTGCTGTAATTTTGTCGCTTTTTTTTTGGGGAAGAGCTGCTGCTGCTGCCTTCGTTACTGCTTTAACATTTGTAAGACAACAACAACCAGAACAGAAACAGCAACTAATATGAATACAAATACAACGCGACACAAATAATCAAGACGTTGGCCATTTTCAATATAAATTTTTCACTTCTCTCTCTTAGATTTTTTTCTTTCAGTTAAAATACTTTTTAACATTTTTTTTTGTGCTGTTGTTGTTATTTTGATATGTTGTAGTTGTATTATATTTTTTTTTTTTTTGCCGTGCAATGACATCTATGAGACTCACACACACATACACATTTTTACCATATAATTTTATAGTATTTCTTTGCTTTCTCTTTGTATTAATTGTGACCGATGATGATGATGTTGCTTGCTTTCTGGCAGAGGCGAACGCAGAAAAAAGCTTCGGAGGGAAGAGGTTTTACCGAACTAAAGAACTAAAAAAAATTCTTCTCGGAGATGAGAAAACCCAATAACAATAGTAATCGAGTAAACTCATACAAAAACAAAGCAGCTAATGATAACTGTGAATTTTTCTCGAGTCAAGTAAACTCATACAAAAACAAAGCAGCTAATGATAACTGTGAATTTCTCTCGAGTTGACGACTTCAACTCGTTAAATTGAGAGTTCTAAAGAGAGCAAACAGTGTTCTCTTTTGTTACTCTTTGAGGTGAAAAATATTACTCTATCCGCAATGACATGCAATCTTAACAAATAGAGTTCAAAACCCTTGGGTCATATATGTAATAGCAATTCTTTATGCTCTTTCGAACACGAGAGAACTGCAGGCTTGCGACTGCATAAATGAAACTACAAATACTCTCAATTGAAGTCGATAGTCGAGAGAATGGAATTAATTAACGACTACAACAGCAACAACGTCTGTTGAATTTCAAAACAAAACATTCTTCTTCTTCTGTTTTGTATTTCTTCTCTCACTTCTCTCTTTTTCTGTTTTGTTGCTATCAAATCACTATATGAAACTGACTAATTTTGCTGCTTCATATAGTATCAGTTTTATACTTCGCTCTCACATACACAACGGACTATATGTGCTAGAGCCTTATATTGCACATTTTGCAATAAGAGATCGATAACATTCTCTCTTGTCGCACTTCGCCTTTTTCCCACTGAACATGCTCAGTTGGAAATATCACATTAAAATGTTAGGCAATATCTTCGATGAGACGATAAAATGTTGTTGGTAAATATGTATATCGTCGCCTGAGAATTGATTTGGCGTATGTGTGTACAAATTCATATACCTATACGCCAAATCAATTCTCAGGCGACGATATGTAGAAATTTTCAGAATTTTCTTCCGCAAAATATGTTCTAATGTTTGTATTTCACTATGTCATATTCCGTGTCAAAGAGAGAGAAAGATAGAATTTCCTATATGAAATTTGCTAACATGCTGGCAAATTTAATTGAATTTGACATAGTGAAAACCAGGCATAAGTCTTCATTATGATATCAAGTTTTTTGACCTAACTGAAATTTGAGTCCCCCAAAATTTTCCTCTTTACCCCGCTGTTTCCCCCCTGCTTGCTATTGATAAAGTATTTAGATTATGCTGTACATACATGCATATATGACTGTGTATGTGTGTGTTTTTGTCTAAATGTATCTTTTTATCTTCTGCTTCTCAATTTTTTTTTTTTTGTCATCTTCTTACTTTACCTAATTTAATTTATTGGCGATTTATGTAAATTTAATTCTATTTAGTTTTTTTCCCCAATGATTTCAATACAATTTTTTTTTCTTTCTATTTTTTACTTCATTTATATCTTTCTTTCTATATATATATTTTTTTTTTACTTCATTTTAGTAAATATTTTCAAAGATGTCGTTTTAGTTTTTAATGTATCTTAAGTTCAATGACATTTCCTTCATACACTTAGTAGTAGTTCTTCATTTTATATTTTTATATCAGCTTAGGTGTATCCAAATACACCATTTTTGAATTGAATTGACCATAGAAAGTTTGGACGGTTTTTTTTTTCTAATGCATATACACCTACATTACTTATTTTTTTATGTTACACTATAGGTAATGATATCTTCTTCAGTTTTTGAGTTGATTTTTTTTTTTTATTACTATTTACCATTTTGTTTATTTGTGTAATTTAAATGTATCTTCTTCTATTCAGGTATTTTTTTTTTTTTTTTTTTTTATTTGTTGAGATTTTTAGATACAATCTCCATTGACATCGTAAAAATCGCATTTTACTTTAATTAATTTTAAATTAATTAATGCTTTGCTTTCAGTATGTGGGTGCAAAAAAACATTAATAAAAAAAAAGAGACAGCCAAATGGTAACATTTAAAAAAGTAGGTAACAAAACCAAAACGCTTAAACTTATACTTAAAATAAAATAATAAAATAAGACAGAAAAAAAAATATCAACTTGCTAATTGTTTTCCATATCTACATGCATGTACTCGTTTGTCAGTTGAAACTCATGTTGGATGGTTCCATATATCGTTTGAACTCATACAAGTTAAGCTTAAAAACTAACAACTACTTGGTAAGTGTGTTTATGGTTATGAATCTTCAATGCGTAATAAGCGTAAATAAACAACAATTAAACAAAAATACGGGGCATGTTTGTAGATTTTTCTTATCCAAAATCGTAGGTATGGAGATTTGTATGCTTCCTGTTGAGTTTGTAGTTTTTCATGTGGAGTCGTTTTTTTTTTGTTTTTGCAAAACTAAAAGTTCAGTACTTGTATAATTTTTTATAACTTACAATGTAATTTCATGCATAAAAAAAACGCTACTATACAATTTTTTCATTTAATTTTTTTATATGAAATTTTCCCTCTCTTAAATTAAAAGCGTCGGTTGCCGTATATGCCTTAATTCGTTTTAAAAGGGTTAATAAGTCTACAGCGCACATTGCGAGAGATTTTGCTCTCTTTCGATGCTAACCAACTATTTAAAGACGGATTCAGCTAAGTATAAACCTGAAATCGTGGATTTCGTTGAACTTGCTAAGAAGTGACAGTAGTCAATTGAGTATTCTCAGTGAAATTCCTAATTTTTAGGCCCAACACTAGAATCTCAATCGCATTGAGCTATTGACCGAGTGTTTTCAGTATATTCCATTGAGACTTGTGTGAAAATAAATCCTCAAAAGAGACGGAAGCACATCTATCACTATTTTTTCTAAAAGCCACGGAGCTCTCAAAGCATTCCTGGCTGGGACGTCGGAGGGGCAAGAAGGGTATGCATTGGCATTGGCATAGGAGCGGCGCTCTCTTTGTGCTCCTGTTCAAGCTAGTAAGATGGAAAATTGGAAGCGCTCACATTAAGATGCCTGAAAGCGCTTTCAAGTATGAGAAGTAGCACTTCCAAGAAAAGCTAGGGGAAGCACTTAAACTAATAGAAAAAAAAAGTAGTACATGATTTTTGTACTTGTAATTCTCATATGGTCAATATGAAAGTAGATATAAGTTGATTTGGTATTGGTACATTTTCGCGTTTCACCAAACACCAATATCTGGTGAGCCATAATTTTGGATTTTATTTTTGTTATATTTGCATATAAGTATATAAATAAAAATAATAAATGTATGTAGTTAATGAAAAATTGGAATGGGCGCACAAGATTGTTCTTCTCAAAAGGTTTTCCAAAAGAGGTCCTTTTTGGTTTCCTCGCAGTGTTCTTTTAGCGCTTCCAGGAAGCTTCATGTCAGCGCTTACTTCCTATGACATGGAATGAACAAGTATATAACCTATACTATAAAGAGAGAGCACTTGCTGCTAACAGAAGAGCGCTCCATTGTAGGTAAAAAAGCGTTTTTGGAGCGCTTGATTTCCCGTTGGGATAAGCCTGGAGAAAGTTCGAAACTGTGTACAAACTCTGTTTGTATTTCTTGAATATTATTTCAAACCAGAAATTCAAATATTAGAGACTTGCTTAATAGCACAAAATCAATAGGATAAAAGCAATGCAAAACCCTTGAAGAAATTTAGTGAGTCCAGTATGAAATTAAGCTTGATCTTGCAGTTGATCTTGGGTTGCAGGCGAAAGCATAACCCATCTTCTCCCTACATACCATATTTCGAATTTGACAATTTTCTAACTAGATTCTAACAACAAAACTTTAATTTCTCTTCCCCTCTAGAATAAATCTATGACTACCACACACAAAAAAAAAAACTCTTCAAAAGTTTTAACTCAATTTTAAAATTTACATCAACAAGGAATAACAGTCAAATTTGAATCGAATCCACCAAGTAATTCGAACAATATTTATTATTATTGAGTACGAACGGATTAAAATTTTACAGAAAATTTTCTATAGACTATAAACGAAAAAATTTTAAAAGTAATGAACAGGCGTCGACAGCTTAGAACGAATGTCTATAGCTTTGAACTCAGAAGTCCCAAGGATTTGAAAATACGTTTTTTTTTTATCGCTTAAACTTAAGTTTTGTATAAGAAATCGATATGGTTAAGCAATGATTTTTTTAATTAAAAAACTAAGTTCTCGCTGTTTGTCGATAGATGGCTTTAGCAGTAACAGCTGATCGATTTTGACATATCCAAAACGTCATGAACAGAGGTTAAACATATAGTAAACAAACCGCTTTGACACATTAGAGTTTTTGTTTTTGGTTGTGTAAAAATGGTGGTGTAAAAATGTCTGATTTTGTGCCAAATAATCGTCATTTGCGTGAACTGTTGATTTTCTTCTATCAATCGAAGAAAACAGCGGCTGACTGACGCGCACCGGGAACTTCAAAAAGTTTACGGAGGTGCTGCTCTGAGTGAAACAACATGCCGTGGTTGGTTCCATCGCTTTAAAGACGGTGATTATGATATTGACGACCGACCGCGTGAAGGAAGGCCAAAAACCTTCAAAGACGATGAATTGGTGGCATTGCTCGATGAGAATTCGTCCCAAACGCAAGAAAAGCTTGCTTCAGCATTGAGAGTTACCTGCCAAGCTATTTCCAAACGATTGCATGCATTGGGAATGATTCAAAAGCAAAGAACTTGGGTTCCAAGAGATGTTGAGCGTCGTTTTTAGACCTATGAACAACTGATCCAGTGGCAAAAAAGAAAAGGTTTTCTTCATCGTATTGTTACGAGTGATGAAAAATGGATTCATTACAGCAATCCAAAGAAAAAAAAATCTTGGGGACTGCCCGGTCATGCTTCTACGTCGTCTTCTCGGCTAAATATTCACGCTTCGAAGGTTATGTTGGGTATTTGGTGGGACCAGGTCGGTCTAATTTATTACGAACTGCTGAAATCGAACGAAACCATCACTGGGAACGGTATCGAACTCAACTGATGCGATTGAGCCGAAAATTGCGCAAAATACGGCCACAATACGAGCGGAGGCACGATAAGGTTATTCTGCTGCATGACAGCGCTCGGCCTCACGTTGCTAAACCCCTTTAAAACCTTCTTGGAAACACTCAAATGGCAATTCCTATCCCACCCGCCGTATTCCCCAGATATTGCTCCGTCCGATTACTACTTGTTTCGTTCGATGGCACATGGTCAGCAGTTCCACTCACATGAAGACATCACAAAATGGCTTGATTCATGGATAGCCTCAAAAGACGAACACTTCTTCCGTGAAGGCATTCGAGTTCTGCTAAAAAGATGGGGAAAAGTGGTAGCTAGCGATGGACAATACTTCGAATGATTCATTTGTAACCATTTCTTGACAATAAAGTTGCATTTTTATAAAAAAAAACAGCGAGAACTTAGTTGCGCACCTTATACTTCAAGGTTTTTACAGAATAAAAATCAATCAACTCTTCTTCTTCGTCAATTCATACACCCAATCATTTCATATATACGGTGTACAGTACATCTTTCGCTAATACCTCAATTGCTCTAAATAATTTTTTTTTTTTTGGTCATACATTCGGTCTACGTACATACATAATAGGCCATACCAATTTTTTTGGTTTGAAAAGTACTCTGGCCAAAAATTCTATATACGATTGTGACCAACTTTGCCGAAGAAAGTATGGCAAAACAATCGATCCTACCCTCTAAAATTCGTAGAAGTTTTACGTTTAATATCACTGTAACTTCTACGAATTTTACGGGGGGGTAAACTCCATTTCTTTGCCTTACTTTCTTCAACAAAGTTCATCAGGATGGAATATGAAATTTTTCTGTCAGAATACTTTTCAAATAAAAAAACTCATCCATACAAATTGGTACGCCCTAATACATTTATATGAACACATTTTGATGTATGAATGTGCCAAATAATTTTTCGTAAAAAAACAATTAATATGACTACAATAATAAATCGTAATTTAATAAATAAACACACAACTAAATAAAGTAAAAAATAATAAAAAAAAAAAACAAATGCAAGTTTTATAAGTACACATACACAGACACTACCATACATACAAACGTACATACTCATAAAATAACTAATGAAATTAAAATCACAACTAACAATAGATACACTTATTTTAGCTAGATATACAAAAAAAAAACCAAAAACAAAACGAAGAAGAAACCCATAAACTCATAGAATAAGCAATGGGGAAAGGGAAGAGTACAGAAGAAACAGTATGGGACAGGGGCATGTGTGAAGAACTGTACTCAGACTCAGATTAATTGAACACGACATTGAAAGGCGCGCATTTCGTTTTCAGTATCGGAGAGTCAAAGTAGAAGTAGTAAAATTGAAGTACAATAAATAAAATAAATTCAAAATTTTGTTAAAAGAAAAAAAAAAAAAAAATTACTCAATTAGTTCAATTATCGCAATTTAGAAAGCAAGTATGTGTGCGTGTGTGTGTGTGTGTTATATTCTTAGTTTTATATTTATTTATATAGTGTGATTTCATAAGGCAAACCTTTACTTTGCTTGGTCTCTTTCTCTTTGTTTTACATTAAAAGTGTTAAAATTTTATATTATTTTTGTCTTCATTACAACTCCGGGAATTACACGCACTTTACTTTATTTTAACATTAAAGTTTTGTCAGTTGTCAATTTATTTTTGTATTACATTTACTTCAATCGTTTTGAGGCTTCTCATTATTTGGTGGGGGTATATTTCTTCTGAAGGTTAGCTATCTACCTAAGTGTCTATATGAATTTAAAGATGACATCTTCATTGCTAGTATTCTTCACTCTGTGCCACTCTGTTCTTCATGTTAGTCTTTACTTTGCCGCTTGTCATTACATTTGCGTAAATCATTAACGCAATTAGCTTCTTACTAATTATTTCGAATTATTCAATTTAATGTTTCAATTTGAAAATTTTCTGTAAAATTTTTTGTAGAATTTTGTGTAAATTGAAAATTTTCAAGCAATTAAAAAATAGAAGTCTCTAACATTTTACATTTGAAATGTCGGTAGTGTATGAATTTTTATTGTTTATTTGTCATTTTCTATTCTAATGTAGCTGGCGTTGGTTTTATTGATAATAATGATGTTCAGTTTACAGAGTAGGTATAGGAAATATTAAATGCCAATTTTCCCCTAGCAATATCAATGCATTAAATTCATTAATAAATGCTTATTTTTCTATTTAGTTTTTAAATTTTTCACACTGTTTTTTTTCAACAAAACACCATAGATTTTTTTTTATAAAAATCTCTACTATGATGCCATTTCAAGCTGGATATAAAAGCAGCGTAATGTAATGCTTTAATGTATGCAGAAATACCCAATGGGAAACTATGTAATGTATGGAAAAGTTTGAATTAATTAATTCGGCACTTTATAGCTACATTCTTCACTCGTCACATGTTGTGATAACGACTTTATGCGTTATTGTTTATTTCATCAAAAAAGTTTTCATTTTTATGTTCAAAAAAGTCCATCCATGAGTTTTTTTTTTAATTTTTCATTTTCTCTTTTTGCTTAATGTTCATATTATTTTACAATTTTAATTAAGAAAGAATAAATTAGAAACTAAAATAAACTATGCAATAAATAAAAACAATTTTTGATATGTTCCACTATTCCATAGCTATATTCCACGATCGTTTTTGATGTAGAAATTATATGTTGCATAATTTTGGGCTTAAAATAATATATATAATAAACACATACAGTTATAATTTTCCTTCAGCCTCTCGTAAAAATATTATCACATCAAAAAAATTATTTTTTACAAGGTTATGATATCATAATGAAAGTAAAGCATACCTCCCTGAATTTTTCTAATTCTTTCAGGAAATACATAATTGATCATCGGAAAGTAAAAGAACTTTTCTCGATAATACTGTAATGCAAACAAGAATGCTAAAAGATTTCATGTTTTTTTTTTATTTAAGACTGCAGTTTTGATTCCATTACTTTATAAAGAAAAGCAGTCTCCTTTAGCCAACTTTCATTTATTCTTTGCTATTAGTTATTTTGCCAGTAAATATCTTATCTGAAGATCTGGACTGAAAATCTGCATTTTTTTCGATTACCGTGCAATGCAAAAACATAATTAAAAATTTTTTTTTTTCATTTTCTTAACCCTCTAGTTCCCAAATTTTTGATTGATAAAAAAAATCGGAATTGATTAATATTAGCGTAAAAATGATAAACTGATTTAAAAACCCCAAAAAAAAAACTACTGGGCGTGGTTTGATGAAGTGAGAAAGTTTGAACGCTTAAAAATATTTGCTTTGAATTAGCTTTTTATCAATTTGTTTTAAGTAGTTAAATATTTTATATAAAAAATCGTAGCTATTCATAGCTAGTTTTTTTATCTGGATACTATGGCGGAAAGTATTTTATTTATTTTTTTCACTTTTATCTCAAATACAATCAAAATAATTAATTTTCCTATTTTTCACAAATTTTTGACTTTGACTGTCGCTAACTTTTGTAATACACATCATAGCTCATAACTGATGCATTTTTTTAAAAGCTTGGTACATTTCCTAAACGATTTAATAAAACAGATTTAGCAACAGAAAACTGTTTCGGTGGCAATTCCATCCCTTTTGGTGAAGGCCGTCTAGAGGCGGGCTTGAGAACTAAAGGGTTAAGGATCCAATTTTGATTTCATTCCCAACCAAATCAATAAGTTTCAAATATTTTGGGAATTACTTTTCAAAATTTGAATATATTCACTTTGAATTGAAGAATTCATTGACTGACATTATCGTATAAATTTCCCATTGGGTTTATATGCCCATATATATATATATATATATATATATTTATTCTAACTATACATTATTGGCAAAATGTTCAATATTGACACATTTTGGTGTTGCTGTTGTAGTTTTTGTTGTTGTTATTTCTGCTCTCACTTCTTATTGGGTATAAAATTTAATTAATTATTTCATTAATATATTTTATTGACATTTTAATTTAGAATTTTAGAAATTAAATATTTTTTTTTGGCGTTTGTTTCTGTGTATGTAGAAATAAATGCAATTATAAAATGTATGTACATATATTCACTTGTATACATACAAGTGAATCCAAACACTAGCAGGTCAAAGGGAGAAGTTTTTTCCCCCCCCAAACTCCCTTCATGTGTTGAGGAATATTGGTTTATGCGATAAACTCATCCCTGGATCAGGCCAAACGCCCAAACATGCATGTATAAACTCAGTAGCGGATCCAGAGATTTACCAAAGGGGAAACATTTTTCTTCTCTCTAAATTTTTGTGCAATTCATAATTAGCGATCAAAATATAGTGATTTTCATCAGCAAGAGAGGGGTTTTAACCCCAAACTTCCCTCCTCCCCGTTGAAACCGATAGTGCATTTACTAAGCAGCTTTGTTTTTGATACTATTGCACTTAAAATAATGAATGGAAATTGTTAAATCTAAAATAATTCCATCTAATTTTGAATTTAAATAAAAAATAAGTGTAGTTCAATTCATTAGCAAATCCAGAGGATGTGGAAGGGAAGAGAGAAGGAAGAATGAAAAGAGCAGCGGAGGGTTTAAATTTCTTCTTGCGTTTTCCAGCTTAACTAATCATAGGAAAAATCTGAAAATATTCACATTGATTTTTTGATTTAGGAATTTTTTCGCAAATTTTCTAACGCGAAATTCGCGATGAAAGAAATCGCGAAACTTTTTACATGCGATTTTTCCATATTAAAAATATGTTTACTACTCTGATTTTTCTTATATAAATAAGTCTCTTCCGAATACTCATACTCCAATTTTTTCAGATTTTTGCAAGGTGTGGACAGGGGTCAAAAAAATTAAAAACCGAAATTGGCATTTCATATGAAATGCCATAAGACCATGAAAAAATCAATTGAAACTATTAACTATCTGCTATTTTCGCAGAATTTTTTTGAAAATTTTTTTTTGAAAATTTTTTTTGCAAAAATTTTTTTTATGAAAACTCAAAAATTTTTTTTACCACCGTAGTTAAGCTATAATATATCACATTCATTACGCAGTGGAACAAATTTTCAAGTTTTACCTCTTGAAGTCGGAAAAATGGGGTCTTCAGGGCCTATTAAGGAATTTTCTAATTTCAACAGATACGCATTTGATGTCTGAAGCACAAAGAGATAAACAATTTTTGTGTATTCACTTTTCCTCTATCCCTTACCTGTTCTCTTGGAAATGGGGTTTTAAGCCCCCCTTTTTCAATAAATAAACGATAAAACGAAAACCGTTGGGGAAACTATTATACTGTCTTCGCAGAAAATGTTCCCTGTTAAAAATTATAGGGTGTCCCCGAACATTGAAATAACCTACGAGGTACACTTTTTCCAGAATAATGTAGAAACCGATTTTATTTATGGCTCTAAAACAAAACTCCTCTCATATCTCTCCCTTACAGTTTGACTGCCTGTATTACAACAGCAACATTACGATTTATAGAAATCAAATTTCAAAGAGAAAAATAAAGAGAGAGAGAGAGAGAGAAAAGAAGCGCAAGAATACTTATTTATAAAGTTCCATATATGGTATTTTTAAACTTATATTTGGATTATGTACATATCTATGTAGTTACTTTATTTCTTTTTAATTTTTCAAAATTAGTTTTTTATCACTTCTTACATATGAATTCATGAATACATAAATCGATTCGGAAATAAATACAAATTTCTTACGCGCAAAATAAAGTAAGTAGATAATAAATAAACAACTCAATAAAAATGTATTTATAAAATGATATGTCGGAAAATTGTATTATTTTTATTTGCTAACTGCTACCATCCCTTCAACTCTAGCGTTTCTCCGTTGGTTTCTCCCTTCGCTCTCCCTCTCACCTTCCAACTATCCTGACTCTCTAGTTGTAATGCAAATAAATAAATAAATATATAGTAGTAGTAAGTAATAATAATAATAACAAACGCTTTTGAAGGAGCATTCCTTTGCCGCCGCGCTATACGTTCACGTCTATATTCGCATCCGCGCACCCATAGCCCCCCGTGTTTCTAGCAATGAATGCTTTATTTTGATATTACTCGTACTCTAGTTGTTGTTGCCATTATTATTATTATTATTATTGTTATTGTACTATAGGGTTCATATTCATGTTAACTGAATATCAATTTACAAATATTCAACATAGGAGTAGTACATGGTAAATGTTATCTTATTCTCTCTTTCACTCCCGCCCTCTCTCTCTCTCACACTCTCTCGCTCTCGTTTGTTCTAGCTTATTTATTTCATTTATTTTAGTTTAGTTTTTGGTTTTTATTTTTTTGGCTGTTGTTTTTTTTCGGTGTTTTTTTCGGTTTTTTTTTTTTTTTTTGCTAAGGGTTTCAAATTCGCGTTGTTGAATATGTATGGATGGTTGGATAGATGGATAGATAGATTGCTGTATGGCTGGATATATGTGCGTATGTGTAGGTGTGTGTGTGTGTGTGTGTATGTGTATGTGTTTGTTATTGCTTAGTAAACGTGTGTAGTGAAATTGCTGTTGTTTAGTAATTTTATTTTTTATTATATCCTATCATTTACAATAATATTTACATTTTATTTAGTTTATTTTTTTTTTATTTTTTTTGCTCGTCTTTTTGTTAGTACTGTGTTGTTACCCGATTTAGTTTTTTGTTGTTGTTTTTGCTGCTGTTTTGTTCTTTTTAGTTCTCAATTATTGTATATAGTTACGTATGTAAATATGTATGTAGTTATATATAAGTATGTATGTATATTTTTTTTTTTTTTTGGCGATTTGTTTTACGCCATCCAAACTATTTGCCATGTACAAATGAATCAGTCTCGTATTGTATGATATTTTTGTTATTATTATTCTTGTTGTTCTTATTATTATTATTACCATTATTTTCCATGCTGCTGTTGTTGTTGATATGGTTGGTGTTGCTGTTGTAATTGCAATTGTGTGTTTTTGTTTTTTTGTGTTTTTTTTTTTTGGTTACTAACAACGAACGCGCCGCAGTCGCTTTGGCATTATTTTTAAATTTATGCGAATGTTTTGTCAATAAATAAAATAAATAAAAAACAAAAAAAACTTTTTCTTCTCTTTTTTTTAATTTCCATCAATATTTTTTTCATGGAAATAATTGAAGTATTGAAAGCCTCATTTAATTCTCGTATTTTTATTGGTTATGTATGTGATGGTTGTTGTTGTTTTGTATTATAAATATGTCTATTAAGTTTTGCGTGCATTATGCAGTTTTTCGTTTTAACACCCTAACATTTCACTAGCTGTCAATTAAAATAGTATTGATATTGCTGAGAAAAACAATTACACAGCAACATAGTTACACAAAATTACAAAAAAAAAACAAAAATTATTAAAAAAAAATAATACAAATACACAGTTTACAGGTGTAACTTATTAGGCGGTACTGGTAGTACCCTTAAGTGGGGTTTAACCCTTTGCGTGTGAGTTATATTTATACACGAAAGGAAGGGACCTACAGTTTCAAAGCGAATCTGAACAGTAAAATGAAAAGCTTTCTTATCTCTATTCAATGAAGATATTTGGAATCGAATCTGTAATTCTGGGTTACGATTTCAAATATTAGTAGCTTATATAGAATGTTGAAAGTCTAAGAACTATCACTAAGATCACTGATGAGGAATAGTGGCGGATTCCGAAACGGCCGCCGGATTTGTCCGTCTCTATATACACTGTTGTTGTGATAACTACATATAAACGTTTTACTCTTGGAGGTTTGCCATTGCCAGCCAAGAGCTGATGTTATGCAAACAAATTTTTATTCTCTACTTCTGAGCGCGTCAAGATTTGAACCCTGGCTCTTCTGCGTAGCAGTCCAACACACTAAACACTAGGCAATTATTCATTTTAAAATTCTGTATACAATTTTCATGCATAGTTTTCAGCAAACTACCCCAGGAGGCGTTTTGAAATATTTTTGCGATGTATTGACACAACCTCGAATGCAATCCCGGTGCAAAAGTAAAAAAAAAAAAATTGAAATTAAGTTGAAAAGAAGTCCTGAGAAAAACTGAGCGTCTACGGGTGCTAAAAATTGTTCCATAGTAGTAATTTATTTTACTGTCTTGTATCCATCTTGAACTACCCAATGCTTTTGATCAGCCTTATAAGATATTAAGGCGAAATCTCCTATAGTTTTCCGAATAGTCTGTCTCTTAAGAAACGGAATACACGAATTTGAAAATTAGGGGAATTTTCAGAGAACATGGTGATGATCTCAAAATTCTCTTCATTTTTATAACTTAGTTGGGCACTGGAATTCCAATCCTCATGGAGATTTTAACAATGGCACAAAAACTTATGAACACTTCAGTTAGAAATTTGTTTCCCCCCATTTTTTAATGTTACAAGCCAATATACAGGAATATCGCCCCTATAAATGCAGAGCATTATGTTGATTGGGAAAGCAAGTTAGGTTAATGGGAAGAGAAAAGAGGGGAAGTGTCTGTGAATGTTTTGAACCATACACATTGACAACAGGGGGAAATCTCCTACAGAAGCTGCTGATCTAGTTCAGAAACAGCTCAACGCCGTTCAACAATGGTTACTTCGTGATTGAGTGCTTGACTGGAGTTCCATCTGTCACAGGTTCGATTCTCAGATGGAGTTAAATTCTTAAAAAATGTCCAAATGGATTTTTCTAATAAAATGAATCATTTCGGTGATTTAGTTCTTAAATACGAGACTCAAGTATCAGTTCAACGGGTTCTATTCTCTGGTAGAGAATTGAATCCACCAACAAAAAAACCAAAATTATAGGTTCCGGGTCGATATAAAGAAAATCCCAGATAAGAAAGAGAAAATTTGAATACAGGGTAGGAATTAGCGAACTTAAATTATTCTTAAAATTCTAATAATTCTCGAGACCCATTATAAACCAATCTAAAACCGAAAACTGAATAGATGTATTCTATTGTTATATTTTCCACGATCCTTTACCTTGGAAATAGATCATAGAAATTGTGAAATGCTTTGCTACAAGAACAGGGTTTCCCTAAAATGTGTAAAGTGCTAGTTAGTTTTCGCATGGCCATACCTTTGAAATTGTTAGTCATCGAAATAAAGTTTATGAATAAGCAAAAAAAAAAAAATAAACAATACCTGGCGTTTTGGTTCATATTATTTTTTATTTCTCCCATCCCCCCCCGCCCTACCCTCCAAAAAAATGTTTCTACTGCGACAGCCACAATTGTGTTTGTAGTCATATGGTCGTGCCGTCGCCAAAATAATCGTCTCCAAAGGACCGTGTGTGTTTTTATAATTTAATAAATCTAGTTGTCTAGCTGCCGACGTCAATGTGTATGGTGCATTTGTTTTAAATTTTAAAAGGTCATAACAAACCGAAAAAATATTTGCAGGCAGAAGGATGAACTATCTCTGTAATGTGTAGTGCGTTGGAATACCGTGTCTTCGTGGAATGCGTTAGTTCCACTTGCGGTCCGTGTACCTCTAGAGAACACAAGAACTGGTGGCATCATATCGGGCATTTCCGCATAGTATCTATGATTAAAATAGCGGTAGAATAAAGTCGTGCAGACCACGTTTCTACGATGTTCCAAGGATTGAATAGAGCGGGAGACCCTACTGTCTCCTATATCGTTTAATATTGAAAAGGGTCCAGGAGCACCAGTTGGCAGTTTCCTTTGCCTTCTGGTTTCAACTTGATTTAACAATTCTAACAATTACTCAAAAATTGCTCACATTCTTGTAAGTTTATCGAGAATCTTTGATGTAGGGAACCCAAAAAAATTTAACTTGATAGGTTTTTTAGCTTAATACTGCTTTGAAATTTATGATCATGTTGTCAAGTCAGGGCCGCAAGGGGAAGAGGATTTCGCAGTTAGCCCCGGACTTCCCCCTCTCCCCCCCCCATCCCTCTTCCTTTTCACTCACTTTTCCTTATACGTGGCTCAACAAAGGAATATCAATAAAGAAAAGCCTAATTTTTCAAACCCCCAACCCCCTCCCCCTTCCGTGAGAACATTCTTCAGATGATGTCTTGCTCAGCCTTATCAATAGGGAGGAAAGGCACTACAATAATAAGGGAATTCACTGAGCTTCATGATGTTTACTGCACCACAAAAGACTTCAGATCTAGTACTCTCTTCCATCTGTCTCGTCAGTTTAGAATTGAATGAAAAATTTATTTGTAGACTTGTCTATAGATTTATGTAGTACACGAAAAAGAACAATTTTTGGCTCAATTCTTATACTTTTAGCATAGCTTTAGCTCATGTCTATCTTCAAAGTATATATGAAATGTCTATAGAGAAGAGGTAGATCCACAGTATTAGTTCAATGGATATTTCTAAACGGTTTCTATTAAATAGTCTCTGAACTGAAAATCACACAAATTTCTGTTCTAAAACTTGAACAGAATTACAAATTAAAAAACAAAAAAAAAAACTATGTAAACTTATACTACAACTTTTAAAAAAATAACAAAAAATTAAAACGAATCAAAAGTTCATCAATCAAAATCACCACCATCCCCACACAAACATATCACAGCAAACTCCTCTGCACATGCAGCTGAAAGAAATCAAAGGCGCCAATTGCAATCATTTTGACTATCAAAACTTCAAATCATGTACAAGCACAAAAAGAATAAAATCCAAAAAAAAAAAAAAAACTAACGAAAATAATTACAACGTTTAGAAAAACATCAAGAATGCGTGTTAACAAATGCCAGCCTACTATATTTCTGTTGGCTGTTGTTCTGTTTTTTCCCCAAACAATTGCATATCAAAAAGCAAAAACACGACAAGTGCACATGAGATGAATGGATTTATAAATATTTTGATACTATTACTTTAGAGCTGCTGTATGCATCTAAATGGCATGAATACCTTTCTTTAGTTGGATGTATGAGTAATATAAATCGTTGTATTGCCTGTGATTATTACCCATTGAAGATCATTGAAAATAAACCAACACTGAAGATCAGTGCTCGCTTACATTTCTCTTGGTTTTCTGATTTTTTGATAAATTAACGCACATCAATAATGACAGCAAAAAGGTTAGCTACAACTACCAAACACGCTTCATTACATGCTTACTTCGCAGCAAGTAAAACAAATTTCAAATTACCCTACTACATACTACCACTAAGCTAGAAATAATCTACAAGCATGAGAGAGAACAGCGATGAGCTGATCTTCAGTGATCGAGAGTTGAGTCCAGTCTGCATATGACAGTTAGGCAGTTAGTCAATGTTTCAGTGAGTCAGTGAGTCATCCAGTCAGTTAGTGAGTCTGTCTGTCAGACAGTGAGAGTATTTATTGTACGGGTACATAGATTTAGTAACTGCCGTGTACTATTAAGATGGATCACCACTTGTTTGGCTTTTAATGATCTTGTACAATTATTTTGGGTTGTAATTTGAAATGTTTCTGTTTTTTTTTTTTCTTTTTTTTTTTCTTTTGGGTTTTTGATTTTTGGGGCGCTATTGTTTTTACTTTTGTAGCGCGCTGTTGTAAACGAGTGAATTTAATTGATTTGCAGCTAATACCATCAAGAAGCAATCAGATTTTTTGATAGTTGAATTTAATTTTTCTTTTTTTTTGTATTTTTTTTTCTGTATTTTTTTTTTTTTGTATTTTTTTTCTATATTTTTTTTGTCTGTACATGCATGCGAGTGAACTTTTGAATCCATCTCTTCTCGTCTATGAAGTGAAGAGTAACGTGCGTAATTAATGATTTTATTAGATGCAATGGTCGGTCGTTCGGTCGATCTTGCGATCTTGCTGTGAACGGCAGCCAATAGCCACCAGCGTGGTTTTGGTTGCTTACTTTGCGCAGTTTGATCGTTGAAATTATTTTTATTTTGTAATTTTTTTTTTGTTTTTTTTTGTTTTGTGGAAAATAAATCTCAAGTATGAATAATTGGTAATAATATTTAATGATTATTATTTTTGGTTTTTTGGGTGGAGAATTATCAAGCATTTAGTGTTTTTTTGAAATATTATTTACGGAATAATGTGGCTTTAATTATGTTTAGCTACTTTTTTTTTCCTGGTAGTAGTAAATAGCAGCAGCAACATTGGTTTTTTCTATTTTTTTTTTTTATGTAATTTTTGGTAATAGCATTCAAGCTGGTAGCATAAATATTTATGGCTACATATTTTTCATTTAATAACTTTATTCGATGATAAGGGAAAGTTGAATTGAATCGAATGCCTGAGAAAATTATGTTTTTTAATAAGCGCAATGCAATTTACAAATATTTATTTCTTATGAAAATAAAGAGATTGGTCAATTTCAGAAATATGATTCTGGAAAACTTTGGTTCTGTTTTAAAAGTATTAGCACTGAGCATATAAACACAGCAAAAAACGTGGGTCGCATGCAATATGAAATTGACAGATGAATATTTCACTTAAGCCGCTACCAATTTTACCTCTATCTATAAGCGTCCCACGCTTTTCGTTTTAAATCATGCAAATATTTTCAGACCTATTAAAATTCGTAATTTCGTATTTTCAGGACAATCTTTATGGGGTTATGAATCTGCATGGGGCTAGGAGAAATTATTTTATACTTTTTAGTCAGTTTTAAAAACGTGGTATATTAAAAATTTTTTTATTTAAATTATTTTCTAGAAATAAAAATTCAAAAACTTTGAATTTTGTGGAAAAATTAATTATGAATCACAGAAAACAGAAAAATAACAAACAAAATTTTAATTCCAGAAAAACAAAGCATTTCACTAAAACTTAAGTCTAAAAGCGAAACATAAACTCGAAACTTATAGTTTTCGATTAAAAGAAAAAATTTAAATTGGTGAAAAAGGAAAGAAAAAAGGAAAAAATTCGTTTTATGAAGAAAAAATTCTACAAAAACTATGGTGGAAAGAGAAAAGAAAAAAAAATGGAAAAAAATCGAGAAAACAAAGAAAAATAAAAAAAGGTTTAAAAGCAAATTTTGGTTCTGGACCATGAAAAAAAAATACGAAAACTTTAGCTTTGAATATAAAGAAATACGAAAACTGTGATTTTTGAAATGAAAAAAGTACAAAATTGTAGGTTCTAGAGAAAAAAAAAAACACAGAAAATTTTGGATTTGAGGAACAATTTACAAGCAAATCGCACACTGGAGTATTGTACTCGATTTTCTGGCCAAAATTCAAAAAATCGATTTCAATGCACATAGAACTTTTAGGTATCGAATAATAGAGAATAAAGTTCTGCATCACTAGCAAAGAAATTATTGTCTTAACTACCTCAGTATTTTAGTTATGAGCTGTCAAAGATGCGTTATTTTTGTTGTTGATTGCGTGCAATCACAAAACGAAATTTTTCAGTGGTTTGAAGTGCAATTTTAGAAAAATAAATCTTTTTGAATAATTTTTTGATGATGGAGCCTTCAACTTCAGGTATTTCATATAGTAATGGTATACAATTTTTTTTTAAGATTTATTTCAAATTGTATCTAAAAACTGAGGATTTTCTTCCATAAATGTGCTAATAAAGTTATTTCTTTCGTGAGTCCTCGTTATATTTTTATTATCTACCTTTGAAGTAGACTATCATCAATTGGTGTGAAAAATTTTGAAGTGCCTTTTTTGCTCCAGCGGAAAATAACTAAAATTTTCTAAGTGAGTTCCAATTTAGATTTGCAAATTTGACCATTTTATGTTAAGAATTTCACGTTCTGCTTTGTTTTTTATCTTTTGCTTTTAACTTTATTGTTATACCCTACAGTATGTATTTCAAACTGTAATTTTTTTAATCTAAAAGAGGTGTTCTCATATCTATTACACAGGAAATGCTTCTATATCTTTTCAAATAACTTACATATTTCACTTATGTGATAGGTGGGCGTGGTTACCGAGGGATTTAGTTGATTTTCATACTAAATGTTTTATATGTTAATATAAAAAAGGTGCCGAATTGTATTGAATTTGTCTCAGTATTTTTCCTGATATCACGCTTTGAAAATTTCACTTATATGGGAGGTGGGCGTGGTTACTAAGGGATTTGATAGATTTTCATATTAAATATTTTATATAAGTGTGTTTAGTTTCATTTAATTTACTTTAGTATTTTGCCTGATATCACGCTTAGAAAATTTCACTTATATGGGAGGTGGGCGTGGTTACTAAGGGATTTAGTTGATTTTCATACTAAATATTTTGTATGCCAACATAAATAAGTGTGTTCAGTTTCATTTAATTTACTTTAGTATTTTGCCTGATATCACGCTTTGAAAATTTCACTTATATGGGAGGTGGGCGTGGTTACTAAGGGATTTGATTGATTTTCATACTAAATGTTTTATATGCCAACATAAATAAGTGTGTTCAGTTTCATTTAATTTACTTTAGTATTTTGCCTGATATCACGCTTTGAAAATTTCACTTATATGGGAGGTGGGCGTGGTTACTAAGGGATTTGATTGATTTTCATACTAAATATTTTATATGCTAATATAAATATGTGTATTTAGTTTCATTTAATTTACTTTAGTATTTTGCCTGATATCACGCTTAGAAAATTTCACTTATATGGGAGGTGGGCGTGGTTACTAAGGGATTTAGTTGATTTTCATACTAAATATTTTATATGCCAACATAAATAAGTGTGTTCAGTTTCATTTAATTTACTTTAGTATTTTGCCTGATATCACGCTTAGAAAATTTCACTTGTATGGTGCGTGGGCGTGGTTTCGAACCGATTTCACCCATTTTACACAGGAAACGCTAAGAATTCGATTTTATATAAAAAAAATTATTTTGGCCAGCTTTTGCTGTCAAATACCCCATAGTGCGTCAGTCCTAGCTCTGGAGAAAAAATTTGGCAAAAATATGAATTCTGAAGAAAAAATAATATAAAAAGTTTGGTTATGGAGACAAAATAGTACAAAAACTTCGATTCTACATCAAGAAAAAAAAAAAATCGGGAATCTTAGTATTGAAGGAAAAGTTTAGTTGTGGACAAAAAAAATTGGAACTGTAGAATAAATAGTGCAAAAAATGTAACTCAAGAGAAAACATAGTTAAAAACTAGAGAAAAATAGTACAGAAACTGTGTTACTAGATTCAATATAGTACAAAAACCTCCTTCAACCCTAGATAGTAAAGTTTGAAAAATTTTTGTTTTGTAGAAAAATGGAATGAAATTTCCGGTTCTGAAGAAAAAAAATGTTACAAAAACTATGATTCTGAAGAAAAATTAGTAACGAATTTAGGTTCTAAAGAAAAAACTACGAAAATTTTAGTTTTGTATAAAAAAATATTTCAAAATTTTGAGTCTAGAGAAAAAAATCAAAAATTCTTAGGAACAAATGCTACAAAAACTTTGATTCTGAAGAAAAAGATAATACATAAAACTTGGATACTGAAGAGAAAATGGGCGAAAAAAATTGTTTCTGAAAATAAAATAATATTATTATTATTAGTATTAGAGGAGCCCAACCAGGCAGGCACTGCGACCTAAAAGATCTTTTGTGCCATTCCCCATTTTATGACAAAAGACGTTCGGCTGACCTAATAAAAGTCAAGACATCTTTCGTAGAAGAAGATTTCATGTGATCAGCCGTCAAAAACGAATAATCAAAGATTCTTCCTCTGAGCCGAGCCAAGGCCGGACACTCACACAGAATGTGAAGTGTCGTCTCTCGTCATCTTCCATACATAGACGACATTCTGTCTCATTGGACAGACCAAATAAAATAATAGATTTATTAGAAAAAAAAGAAAAAAAAAAAAAAAAACTTTGTGATTATGGAGAAAAAAAACGAAAATTTTAGTTCTAAATAACAAAAATAAACAAAATCCTTGATCTGATCGGCAAAAGCATTGGTTCAGAATGAAAAATTCGGGAGTGAACTATATTTTTGAGATATATGTTATTGAAATAAAACCACGATAAATGTCGGTTTTAGAATTATAAACTAAATTTATTGAGAGAAAGAGAAATCGGGGAAAAATATACAAAATGTAAATAAAAAATTTCATAACTTCTTGTTTATTTTGTAAATTTTATTTATTTACCCATATCAAACAGTTAGTTTAATACCTTATTAACTTTCCTTTTTTTTATCATTTCAGATTCCGTCCAGAGCCATAAAGCAAAGTACTCAAAAAACTCAAACCAAAATCAATTACGACTAAATGCGCGTGTATTTTCCTTTTTGCGTCGTGAACTAAATACTCGCAAACACAAATAATAATAAAAAAAAAAAACTTAAAAAAATGGATAACTCTTTCCAATCAACTAAATTTAATACTTTAGAAAACAGAAAAAGCATAACAACAAAAGAAGAATGCCAAACCATTTATTAAACAATAATTTCAATTAGAGAACTATTTTAAATTCAGCGTATACGAAAAAAAACAAAAAGAAAAGAAAAAAAAAAGGTTCCAAAAAGCTTCAAAATTATTGAGCAAATATTTATTTAAAGGACAAAACAAGGCAATTCCAATAACAATACAAAAAAGAAGCGAACAATAGGAAAAATTTAAAAGTTTCATCATCATAAGGTCATCAACATCATACTTTGAAATATTGTTATAAAAGAAAAAGAGAACACTCTCAAGAGGGCGAGAGAGAGAGAGAGAGAGAGAAAGATCGTAAGTGTGAGTGCAAGAGTGTGAGTGCCCTGAGAATACATTAAACTCACACCACGTTTACTTAAATGACCGAATCAACACAATTACAAACGACAGAAAACAACAACGCGGGGGTGGTCAAAATGGAACCACCACCGCCGTCATCATCGTCGACAGCAAATACAGCAAATTCGGCTTCACCTGTTCCTTCCGCAGCAATGGAACAACAGCAGCAACAATATGCGCTCAAGTGGAACGATTTCCAATCGTCAATATTAAATTCATTTCGGCACTTGCGTGACGAAGAGGATTTTGTTGATGTGACACTGGCCTGCGATCAACGATCATTCACCGCACATAAAGTGGTACTCAGCGCTTGCAGTCCATATTTCCGCAAGTTGCTGAAAGCAAATCCATGCGAGCATCCGATTGTTATATTGCGCGATGTGCGCTCAGATGATGTGGAGAATTTGTTAAGGTAAGTTGGGAAGGGCTTCTTCTTTTTTTTTAAGTTACATTCATTCATTTCACTCGTTTCTCAAATATATAGTTTCATGTACAATGGCGAAGTTAATGTGAGTCACGAACATCTTCCGGAATTTCTTAAAACTGCACATTTATTACAAATACGTGGCTTGGCTGATGTCACCGGTGGCTATTCCGCTGGGCTGAGTTCAGCCACTACTAAATCGCTAACAGCATCTTTGACAAATAATAATAATAATATAAGCAGCAACAATAACAATAACAACAAATTGAACTTCCAATCATCAGCATCACAACATGCGAATAGCAGCAGCAGCAGCAACAATAATTTAATATCACCTTTCACCGCACCAACACTAGCAGCGATTGCAGCGGCTACATCATCATCATCATCGGCGGCGGCGGCGGCAGCAGCATTAGCACCTGCTGCTAATTTACCTTCCAGCAATAATAATAACAGCAGCAACAGCAGAGACAACAGCAACAACAATAATAGCAACAGTCTGACCGGTGGTACGAGCAGTAGCAACACACCCGCCATACAAGAGCTGAAGGCCTCCTCAGCGTCTCCAGTAAGAAAAAACAGTAACAATAAAGTAAAGTAGATAGTTCCATTGCGAAATTATTGAAATCTTGATTTGTCCCAAAAAAAAAACAAAGAAAAAAAGCAAAAACCTGGAACTAATAAGCTAATAAATTTTTTATTTTGATTTTATTTTACTCTCCAGGCCAGTCACCACTGGGATCTTGTCGATGCCGACAACAATCGTAACAGCCATTTGACTCCGCCCCCGCAGAAACGCATCAAGAGCGCCGATTTATTTCGCGCACAACATGGCATCAGTCCCGAGCGTTTACTGCTCGAACGCGAATTCCCCGTGGCCGGACAGCATGCGTTAACGCGTGAACGCAATCGCGATCGTAGTAGTGATGTATCACGTGAGACATCACGTGATCGTGATCGCAATTTAGAGCGTAATTTAGAAAGGAATTTAGAGCGGAACTTAGAGCGGAATTTGGAATTGCGGGAATCGCTTTTGGGGCAAGCATTGGAGAATAGTAATGGGCAACAGCTTTCAGCAAATCAGGTAAGTAGACGAAAGAAATACCCAAGCTCTCTCTCTCTCTTTTTCACTTTCCTCTCATTTATACACTCTTATTCATTCTCCGTATTCTGTTTTTCCTCTCTCTCTCTCTATCCCTCTCTTCTATTAGAAACCCCATCCTGATCTTGCTTCATTGCATGCGCAAAGCGCTGGTGAAGACTCAAATAGCAGCGATACCGAACCCTCAGATCGTGGTGATGTACAACATGATGGCACAATGGATAGCATGAATGGTTCAATGGACAATCAGCGATCTCACTCATTTCCAAGCGCTTTTCTTGGCCTGCAGGGTATACCGGGCTTATTGCCAGGGCCATCGGGTATCGGGGCTAATGATTTCGGTAAGTCGAAACAAAAGTTCTTTCTCTAATGCATAAATATAAAATTATACAAATTGTATTTACTACCCACATATATTTGCCTCTTGTGTTATGATTTCATGTTTTTAAGCATTTTTTACATCATTTTTATAACTAAAGTTAAACCAAATGAAAAAAAAAAAACAAACAAATGCATTTTTATATAATATCAAATAAAAATAACTATTTATATATTTTTATTATTTTTTTTCTTTTACTTATACACATTTGTAAATTTTATTTGCATTCTTAATTATTTTTGTCTTTTTTTGTCTCTTGTAAAATTAGCATTAATGCACTTTAGTTTTAGTTATCACTGAATATGGTTTGTCAAGCCGAGAGTAAAATCTAGTAAGCTCGGGAAATCGATGAAATATTGGTCACCTTTCATCCATTATTTTGTAAAAGATTGCAAAATTAACTTTGAAGAGCTTTTCTGAGATAATTTTAATCTCAGTAATGTGAATAGCTCAGTTATGCCTCGTATCCTCTCAACTTTTAAAAGCCAAACCAAACTTGAAAAATGGAAAGATTTTATTGTCCATGCTCAGCTTGGAATGAAAAAAAAAGAAACCAATGATGAAATCTTATTCCAAGCCCTCCCTTAATATTTCATACTTCGATTAAAGAAAGGAATCTAAAGTTTTCAAATAAACTCTTCGGATCAGATTGAGAGTCTGGTAAATTCATAAAAGTCAAAATTTAAACTTTTAACATAAAATTTCTCCTTGTTGAGCTCCAAAGACTTAACGAAAATTCCGCACTTTTTGGAAGTCCAAAACTTTATAATTCTACAGTCTCGAGATTAGCAAATTGCGACCTCGGTCCTCGGGAGGAGGGTCCATTGGAATTTGTCAATAAAAAAAAAACACATAAAAATGCCTCTAAGTCGAAGTCAGGAACTTTAAAATTTCTCCGTCTCGATCTTCTCAGATCTAACGAAAATATCACATAGTCCATTTAATACTTTCTGGAATTGTGAAATTTTATAAATACCCCTTCTCAAGCTCCACAAATTTAGTGAAAATAACACACAAAATTTTCAATACTTTTTGGAAATTCAATAATTTTGGCGTGAAATTTCTCAAACCATAAAAGACTGTACAAAAGTTTTAACACCAAACATGCAACTCCCCATTCATGGACTCCGAATATCACACTACCAATATTCTGCAGTCTCCTTGATGCTTCCTGAAGGACCGAAATTTCATAGTTTTTGCTGATATCTCCATAACCATGGGAGAGAGTTTCAAAATCGATACCTCATATAACAACCCACCTCAAGCTACACAGATTTGACAAAAATGTTGCACAACTTACTTGATTCTTTCTGGAAATTCAAAGTTCTCGAAATTCCATCATTTTGATTAATATCTCCAAAACCATAGAAGGCAGTATCAAAATTATAGAATTATAGAATCAAAGATAAAATCAACACTTTCGATATTCACAGACTTATTGATGCTTGCTGGAAACCAAATTATCTATACAAATTTTTTTAATATCTCTTTAACCACAGAAGGCAGTACCAAGATTAGGACCTGAAATATAAAATTTTAATCTCTTAAACTTTACAGATCTACCAGAAATATTCCACAGCCTTCTTGATTTCATAAGAGATAAACCCAAAACATTTCTTCCTCTCGAACTTTTACGATCAATTGGATAGTTTCTGCAAGTTCGAAGTTCTCGAAATCTTTCTCCTTATTTTACAGACTTATGGATGCTTTCTGGAAAACATTAACCATAAATTTTTTGATATCTCTGAACCACAGGAGGCAAGATTAAGACCTCAATTATAAAGTGTTTCTCTCTCAAACTTCAAAGACCTGACAAAAATATTCCAGTCTGCTTGATGCGTTATAGAGGTCCGAAATTTCAATGTATTTAGTTGCATCTCCCAAACCATAAGAGATAAACACAAAACATTTCTTTCTCTCGAATTTCAACGACAACTTGATACTTTCTGGAAGTTCGAAGTTCTCGAAATTTTCTCTCCTTATTTCACAAACTTATTGATGCTTTCTGGAAAACAAAATTTCTTTAAGCATGTATTTTTTAATATCTCTGTAACCACAGAAGGCAGTACCAAGATTAGGACCTCAAATATAAAGTGTTTCTCTCTCAAACTTCAAAGACCTGACAAAAATATTCCACAGTCTCCTTGATGCGTTATAAAGGTCCGAAATTTCAATGTATTTAGTTGCATCTCCAAAACCATAGGAAATAAACCCAAAACGATTCCCTTAAACATAAAATTTCAACGACCACTTGATACTTTCTGGAAGAATTTCTCGAAAGTTATCCTTATTTCACTGATTTATTGTTGCTTTCTGGAAAACAAAATTTCTTTAGCCATGTATTTTTTAATATCTCTGTAACCACAGAAGGCAACATCAAGATTAGAACCTCAAATATAAAATTTTTCTCTCTCAAACTTGAAAGATGTGACAAAAATATTCCACAAGATCATTTCGTATATTTGCCAGTATCGCCAAAACCAAAACTACACCCTCAAACCTAAAATTTCTCCCTTTAGAACTTTAAGGACCATTCCAAAAAGTGAACCTACGTCAAACATTTATTTTCCCTACTTTTGTGGATCTACTCGTAAGGTATAAATCATTTCCATTCTAAAAGCTTTGAGTTGAGTAAAGGGGCGCTAATTCTCTTACTTCTCCAAACCCCTCTTTCCCCTCCTTCCATAAAGATTGAACAGTTTTGCTCACATTTAAAGTCTTTGAAAGTTTATTTTTGGTTCATATAAAATAGCTTTACTCTCGGTAAGGTAAAAACCTATATAATTTTTATTATTTTTCTAGAATTTTAGCATTTAAAATAACAAATTTTTATTACATTTTTCTAAATATAATTATTATTAAATAAATGTTTTTAAATATTTTAAAACTATAGTGAAAGAATTGTAGGTTGAAAAAAAGATATTCTTATTAATGTCTGTCTTATGTTCAAAGAATATCATCAATATCATTTATATACATGCATATAAAGAATTATTAAAATTAAACAAATCGATGTTATCATTAACCTAATAACAATATAGATGAAACGTGCTAACATTCACACTGAATAACTGAAAAAAAAAAAATGAAAGACATTACATGACAAGTGTCTCCAATACCGACCCCCCCAACTTTTTAACATCTACTGCCGTTTAAATAGCAAGAAATTTAGCATTCAATATGGGGGGCTAAGAATAAACACACACATATATATAAAGTATTTTATAAAGAAAAAAAAAGGAAAAAGGATATCAAAAAATTATTTTGGACACAAACCAAATATAAAACACTTGTGAATTGCCGACAAAACTCATTGAATTGCTATAATAACGAGTTCCAAAAACGAATCATCATCATCATTATCATCAACAGTAACAGCAAAAGCGTCAAAAGCAACAACAACAAAAACAACAATATTACAGCAACATACACAATACTTTCATATGTAGAACTGAAGTTAGAGAACGCACTTAAAATAATATCAGAAAAATATTGTATTTATCGCACATTAAAATGATAATATCGCGTAGATACTCCCCATACATACATACAAACATATGTATGTGTACTTTGTTGTTGCCTGCCTATATGGGATTCCTGCTGAGGCTGCTGTTGCTACTTTTAGATTCCCTCTGCTCTTCCCTAACTATTAACTTTCATATTGAAATCAAACTAGTAAAGGCAACAAAAAAAAAAAAAAAAATAGAAAACTATACTTAAAGGACATTTGGTTTCAACGCGTTTGGTCGCTAGTATTCATTTTATCCTTTTCTGTTGTTTTTGTTGTTCTTATTATTATTATTGCTGTTATTGCTTTGTGCTGCTACTATTACACAATAATGGCATTTATGATGTCTTTTAATATTCTGCGCACATAGATCATAGAAACAAATACTTTTTTTTTTCAAAGTCCAGCAACAGCAACAACAACAACAACAAGAAACAAATGTCGTCGTTTGGTACTTTGAGACAAATGTGCTGCTTCAGCTCTCCCCGTCCGCTCGTCTTTTTTTAACTTGTGACTAGGAATTGAGAAAATGCGTGTGTCCTTTGCCGAAACAGAAATAAAATTCAAAGTCATAATATTGGAAAATCAAATTTAATATCGCATAAACATTCAATAAGCTTATGTGCTGCTAACGGCCGTTTAGCGTTTAACGAGAGAATTACAGCAACCCTTATTACGACCACTACTGCTTTCCGTTCAAGTGACGAAACTCATTTTCGCTTTCACATTTGATATTCCAAAGGCACACACACAATACTATACAATGATGATGATGATGATGAGGAACGTAGAAGTATTGCAATGAGTTTTTTGGTCATTTAAAAAACAAAACAAAAAAAAGAAAAGTATTAACGACAATCGGAGAACACAGCATCAATTCGGTACTCAACAGTGGTCAAAGTATTATAATAATAGTAGTAGTGAATATAGGTGGGGTGTGGTTGAAGGCGAAAAGAAAAGGGACTACTGTAAACTACTGTGTAGCGAGCAAATGCAAGTATACGGTAGAAAACTCAAAAATTGTATTCATTTAAACTTTCAGTTTATTTCAAAATGTTTCGCAATTTGTTACGCGAATCTTGTTTTTGAATTAAGTTTTTCGCAAGCTTTTAAACATGCAGATTTTTTTATTTGCAAGAATTATTGGCAATATTGATTTGAGTTGTGCATAGAGTTAAGTTTGAAACCCCTGCTCAGGCTTGAAGCTTAGCAGGAAAAAGGAAAATTGAGAAAAGGAAAAGAAGTGAAGAAAATAAACTCTTGCCTGTTCTTTGAAAACGGAATGGCTGCGAAACTACCCGCCCCCTCTTTTTTTAGTATTATTTGATTGTACTTAGTTCGGCTCGAGCTATTTTTAAGATTTCGCCATCATTGAAAATGTTTCGTTAATGAAAAACAATAAGAGGTTAAAGGAACCATCACTAAGAGATCAATAACAAATACAAATTAAGTCCCAAAAAATTTTCAAAAATACCCTCGCCTGTGGAACTCTCTTTGATAGTCCTTTCTAGACGCTTTTAGTTCGGCTTGAGCTATCTCTAACATTTTTTCAAGCGTTTATAAACACTGTGGTGAAGTAAAAAGAATCGATAATAAGTAACTTTCGCAAGCTACTACCAGAACGTTCATAATCTTGAGAGTTCCGACTCTGAGTTACTCTGGAAATTTTATTTTATTGTTCCACTCGCTAATGTTATACAAGTGAACAGAAAAAAAAAGATTAAATGTTTGGTTCATAGAAGGTGCTCAATAGAACGCTTATAATAAATACAAATTGAAATACTAAAATCCTTAGAGTCGCGGATCACTGCTCTTACTGAAGTTCCGCTCTATCGATTTCGAAAATTTCTCCATATTTCTCAATCATTGAAAATTATTCGTTTATTAAAATAAATTATTTAAAAATCTTCAAGTGAATTATAATCACAATATGGCAATATTAAGCTCAAGGACGATAAATGTCAACTGCACTTTATCCCAACATACATGTACCTTAGGTGACCATCTCTTTTTTTTTTACAAAATTCCAGTATACAAAAAATAAAAAAATTCGGTGTACATCTAAAAACGGAATAACTCAAAAAATAAATATTATTATTGTTTTTTTAATTAAAATTTTTGGTTACTTTTAATGAATTCAAAAAATTTCAAGCAAGACATTTTTTTCATGTGTAAAATTCTTTCAAAGTTCGAATGTTCAATATTGAGTTTTTTCAACAGACCATATATGATGCGCTCAGAGGAAAAGTGAAGCATAAAATTTACTGGAGGAAAAGTAAAATAAAAAATTTCAAACGAAGTCTCGTTCTGCTTTGCCTATTTGATTTTGTATGTGTGCGTAAATTACAACTCTTTGTGCGTACTCAGATATATCGCTGTAGTCTGCAATTAACAGCAACAACACTTACCTCTAGTAAATTTGATGAACCACTTTTCCTCTGACCGCGTCATATCATCAATCAAAGAGAACAATCTTTCAATGACGCTGGTTACACGAGTTCAAATTTGAACGGTGCTGAGTTGACAATCGTGTTTACACATTTTAACAGCATGACCGTCCTCTCTTGTTGAACGCCATTAGGAACGGCAGAAATGAACCAAAATTGCCAATACATTATTTTGAAAACGAACCAAAACATTCATCTTTGCTCCAAATTTCATATTTGAAAGTGAATTTTCGGCGCATATTTTCTTTCTCCCTCTAACAACCTAGTTCTTTCTTTACCTAGTTCTTTTACTCAATCTTTCAACTTTGCACTCGTGTAACCAGCGTCAATAGGAGCTGAATTACCTGGTAAAGAAATAATGTTTACAACGATTTTTAACATATGAGTGAGTGAGTGAGTGAGTTAGTGAGTGAGTGAGTGAGTAAATGAGTGAGTGAGCGAATGAGTGAGTGAGTAAAGGAGTAAGTGAGTGAGTAAGTGAGTGAATGAGTGAGTGAGTAAAGGAGTAAATGAGTAAGTGGTTGAGTAAGTGAGTAAGTGAGTAAGTGGTTAAGTAAGTGAGTGACTGATTAACTGAGTGAGTGAGTAAGTGAGTAATTGAGTAAATGAGTAAGTGAGTGAGTGACTGAGTGGCTGACTGAGTGAATGAATGAGTGAATGAATGAGTGAATGAATGAGTGAATAAGTGAGTGAGTGAGTAAGTGAGTAAGTGAGTAAGTGAGTAAGTGAGTAAGTGAGTAAGTGAGTAAGTGAGTAAGTGAGTGAGTGAGTGGATGAATGAATAAGTGAGTGAATGAGTGAGTGAATGAGTGAGTGAATGAGTGAGTGAATGAGTGAGTGAATGAGTGAGTGAATGAGTGAGTATATGAGTGAATGTGCGAATGAGTTAGTGAGTGAGTGAATGAGTGATTGAACGAGTGAGTGAGTGGAGAGTGATTAAAATGTATTTGTTTTAGTCATTAAAAGTTTCGGGCTCGCTCAAACCAATCAAGTTCCGTTGTATTGTTAATTCTATGCGATTTTCATTCTTTGCATTCGCTGCTGTATAGATTACGAAAAAATTTATATTTTTAATTGATTTAATAAATTTTCTTTTTTGAATTGTATCACACTTCAGTACAGCTATTTTCTGTTTTCAAATTCAGGTATATTTTCTTCTAAATTTGATTCGCTTCGAAACACGATATTTGGCATAAAATTTCTATACATTACCGGAAATTTCGGTACATCTGGTCACTTAACATATACCTATATCTAATACAACAAAAAAATGATGTGTTCGCTTTATAATATTTTTATATACGAATGTATTTAGATTTCATATCATTTTATTAAATTTTTTTCTGTTGTTGTTGGATGTAGTTGTTGTATATGCATTCCATATACGTATATATAGAAGACATTAAAAAGAACCCAAAAAACAAAACACACATGTGTGTGTGTGTATAAGAACGGACACTTTGGCAATTTCTGGCCTCTTGATGTTGTATGTATGAGTGAATAGTTGAAAAGGGAAGTAGTAAAATGAGTATGAAGTTTAAGTTTTAATATGTTTGGAGGTTTATATGGTTGTTTGTTTGTTTGCTATTTGTTTGTTTGTTTGTTCGTATTCTTCTACACGTCCTCCCTACACATGTGCGCTATACATACATGTATAAGGAAGAAAAAGTTTACTTTGCAAAAATATCTTAAGAAAAACCAAAAATCAAGTAAGAAAAAAAAAAACATTAAGGAAAAAGGACAAAAATAACAACAACAGTAATGCCCGTTGACCTTAAAAAAAAAAAAAAAATTAGAAAAATAGAAATGAAAAAAGGGACATAAACATGGGACAAGAGAGACATTTTAAAATTAAAATGGGCGAATAGCGACTGGCGCATCTCTAGCCAAAAAAAAAAGTCAGAAAAAAAAAGAAAAATACATTGACAGCAAATAAATAGTAGCAAAAATAATAACAGCAAAAGGGAGTGCAACAAAACAAAACAAACATTTTTCAAAAGAAAAAATCATCAGGCAAAAAGAAAAACCAAAAAAAAAAAAAAACTCCCAAAACGAAACGAAATTGAAATGAAAAAATAGCAAAATAGAAAACAACATTGACGATATTTATTTTTCTTTTTGCCAAAAGACATGATTCAAGAACGAGAAGTTTTTTCCTATTTTTCTAGAGCAGATAAGCAGCGTCAATAATGAAGAAACTAGAGCTATTTAGTGTATGTACTTATACTTGTATATGAAATAGTACCACTACCACAATACAATCGCATAGATGTAGATGTTAAGAAAAATCTCAGCTAAAATGTCCACTACCGCGTTCTCTTCTTAAACTTCTTCTCTTGTACCTACTGAATGTGTTTATAAAAGCAGAAGATGAGCAGCCAGAAACCACAAGAAAACGTAGCATTTAAAATTGCAAAGTTTGTGTTGTTGTGACATGCGAGTATCTCTAGATATATGAGTGTATGAGTATGTGTGTCTGTGTGTGTCTATGTTACGCCCTTCTGTATTTCTGTTGTCCTTTTTTTGGCCAAGTATAATAATGAAAAGTTTTTACCAAATACTTATTGACATATGATGCCAGTTCTACTATTTTTTGGATAGATATTTGCTTACTCTTTTTCTAGTTTTTCCTTTTAATAATATAAAACTTTCATTTGCAAAACAAAAAAAACACCTAAAATTATCCACCACCCCCATTCACAATCAGTTACTAATGTGTATATGTATATGTAATTGAGTTGGTCCAAATGGCGTCAGTCAACAGCATGCAAACAATAGAAGTAGCGTCCCTATTGCCAATTGCGTGCAAATCTAATGTAATTATATTAAAATGTTTTCCTAATACCAATACATACATAATCACACATACATACATTTATTTCTATAGAATGTATGTGTGTGTGTGTGCGTGTCTTTAATTAAAAAACCATAAGAAAAAGATTTGTTTGCTATTTTTTTTTTCTTTTTTTTTTACTTATTATTTTACTTACTTTTGTTTGTTTGTACAAATGTAAAGGAGATTTTTTCACTATTGCAAATCCCAGCGAAAAATCAGTAAATATTTTCTTTTATCATTATATTCTTTTTTATTATATTTTTGTTTAACAATAAATGAAAATGTGCGCGTGTATGGAAACAGATATATTCAGTACCTACATATGTATATGTATTGTCTAATTCAATACAATTGCACAACACACACGCAATGGTTTTAGTTACTTCTAAAAATAAATTAATGAAATAAATGAATTAAATAACATTTCATTAACTTTGCACCACATACTAAATGAAAATATTACTAGCTCTCAGGCACACCCATTTTTGTATTTGAAATAATACTTTTTTTTTTGATTGACTTGCGAGCTTAATGTTTTTTTTTATTATTTTTAAATTTGATTGCATAGTCTGAGAAAACTTTCCTACGACTATGGGCTGTAGTCTTTATAAAAGGTTTCCTCAAAACTTTAATCCCTTTCAAAAACCTGTAGATCGCCAATTTGTGCTATTTATTTCACCAAAAGTTTTAAAAACCCTTGTGAAAAATTCGAACAATAAATTATAACTTAAAGGAAAAGTTTTTCTGTCACGAAAAATACTATAAACTTTCAGTAATCATGAAAATTTTTTTAAAAATTAAAATTAAAAATTTTGACTTGAATAAAAGGTTCTAAAAATTTTCTACTTCTATTAAAAACGCTTTTTGCTTCCATAAAAAAAAACGTCAAAAATTTTTACTTCCCTAAGAAGTTTTAATAAATTTTGACTTTTATGAAAAATTTAAAGAAAAGATTCTATAAATGTTAAAAATTCGAAATTCATTTATCTTTCATAAAAAAAACATCAAAAACTTTTACTTCCATGATTAGTGATGATTCGATACAAGTAAATACAAGTGAAAACTCGATACTTTTCATTCGATTCAAGTACATTTTTTACTCGATGCTATAACATAAGTATTTTACTTGGTATCGGAAAAAAGGTTCAGTATCGGATACTCGATACTTTTGGAAAATATTTATTTAAAAAACTTAAATATTGCTATACAATATTTAAAATTGTGCATCCTATTAAATTTTTTTACAGCAATTAATAAAATATTTAAAAATGCTACTTTCAGTCCATGTTGCAATATTTCAATGTATGACAATATCGCAGTACAGTAGAACATAATTGAAACCTTTTCATTAAAATAAAATATTTTTAACAAACATTAATCAGTTGATTAGTTTTCCTTCTATTATAAATTTTCTAGCGATTTGCTAAATTAAATTAACGTCATTTCTATATGACTCACGTGTTTCCAGTGGAAATATCTCAAAAGCATGATTTATAGGCGAAAAACTCGTGTTGAGTAGTGTAAACTGTAGGCTCAACCAGGTTATATCACAATGGGCCGTTCTGGCCTGAATGTTTTCTTTGACAACCACTTAAAAAAAGAGTAATTTGTCTCTTTAAACGAGTATTCGATACAAGTTCATATTCGATACTTTTTTCCGATATTTTCGGTAGCATCGATACTTTTATTCGATACAAATAATGAGTAAAAGTATCAATACTATGTGGGTATCGTATTCAAGATAAGTTTTAATAAATTTTGACTCCCATCAAAAATTTTAAAATTTCCATGAAACATTTTTAATTTCTATGAAAATTATTCAAATGTTTTGACTCCTTGAAAAATTCTAGAAGCTTTTAATTCCCATGAAAATTTTTTAACTTCCATAGAAAAAACTCTAGAAACTTTTCAATTCTAAAAAAACTTTAACAAAAATTTTGAAAATTCTACAAAAAATTTTAAATTGGATAAAAATTCTAGAAACTTTTAACTTCCATGAAAATCTTGAAAAAATTTGATCCTTCATGAAAATTAACAATTTAAGAAACTTTTTAATTCCATGAAAGCTTTAAAAAAACTTAAGCTTCAATGAAATCTTTAAAAATTTTAATTTTCCAAGAAAATTTTAAAAAAATTCTAAAAAATTTTGAAATGCATTAAAATTCTAGAAATTTTTAATATCCCAAAAACAATTTTGGAAACTTTTAAGTTTCATGTAAACTTTAAAAAAAAATTGAGCTTCCATGAAAATTTTAAAAAAATTTGAGCTTCCATGAAAACTTTAAAAAAAAATTTGAATTGGATAAAAATTCTTGGAATTTTTTTAATTCCCGAAACAATTCTAGAAATTTTCAACTTCCATGAACAATTTGATCCTCCTGAAAATTAAAAATTTAAGAAACTTTTTAATTCCATGAAAGCTTTAAAAAAACTTAAGCTTCAAAGAAAATTTTAAAAAATTTAATTTTCCAAGAAAACTTTAAAAAAATTCAAAAAAAAATTTGAATTGCATAAAAAAACAATTTTGAAAACTTTTAAGTTCCATGAAAATTTTAAAAAAATTTGAGCTTCCATGAAAATTAACAATTTTAGAAACTTTTAAATTCCATTAAAGCTTAAAAAAAAATTAAGCTTCATTGAAAACTTAAGAAAATTTTAACTTTCAAGAAAACTTTAAAAGAATTCTAAAAAATTTTGAATTGCAATATAATTCCAGAAATTCTTAAATTTCAGAAACAATTTTGGAAACTTTTGAACTTCCATGAAAAGTTTAAAAAAATTTGAAAAATTCTAAAAAATTTTAAATTGCATTCAAATTCTAGAAATTTTTAAATTTCAGAAACAATTTTTGGAAACTTTGAAGTTGCATGAAAAATTAAAAAAAAATTTGAGCCTCCATGAACATTGAAAAAATTTGATCTTCTATAAAAATTAACAATTTTAGGAAATTTTACAAAAAAGAAAAAATGGATGAAAAAAATTCCATGAAAACTGTGAACAAACTTTAACCTCCTTTGAAAAATTCTAAAAAATTATGAATTCCGTGAAAATTTTTGAAACTTTGAGATTCCATGAAAATTTTTTAAATTCCATAAAAAATCTTGACTTCCATGGAAAATTAATAAAATAAATTCTTAATTTCCGTGAATTTTTTGAAAAAATTTGGAAAACTTCCATTAGAGTTCTTTATAATTTTTACAGTCCAGTTAAACTGGCCACGAGCCACAACAGCCCATGGAGGGATTAAACCGAGTTTTCGCATCTATTCATGTTGTGTGAGTTATATTTGTACATAAATGAATAATAGTTATATTTGTCAGCTCCTAAAATATTTAAAAAATTCTAAAATAGTTTGAAAATCGCAATCGAAAATACTTCAGATTTATTTTATTTGCTGGAAATTGAAAAATATTCATAAAAAAAAGTAAAGGTCTGAATTGGAACAACATATTTTAAATCTAACCACAGAGAGTAATTTTGTTTGTTTGACCTAATATCAGACTGAATAAAAATATTTAAGGCATTAGATGGACTCTCCCTTTGAATTTACGAGAAGTGGTCTGCATTGGAACAATAGAAGCGACGCTAATCGATACAGCTCCGATTTATTTTACTCAAGGTCGAAGCTGGAAGACAATGTGAACTCAAAAACGATTTAATTTGAAATATATTAAACTGCTCAATTCTTAAATTATCAAATATCAAATCAAAAATCTATATTCATATCTACCATATCGTAGATATACCACTTCATTTGATAATATTTGAAATCTTATAATTATTATTGAATAAACAATTGAATCCTTCCCCCTTCCCACCTTCCACACTTTACTATTAAAAGCGTTAGCAGCAAATGTATCTAAATAAACAAATATACACACACATACATACATATCTGTCTAGCAGGAAACAGGAAATACAGGAAACGCAACATTCGCGCATTACTTAAACTAACAACAACAAAAACATGAGAAACTAAGTGCGTGCCATGTTTGCATTTAATATAAATAGTATTAACAACGAAATAAATACAAATATACATACAAACACACACACACACACTACCACCACTAACATTATGCGGAAAATAATGAATTTATTTTTTCTTTTTTTTTCATTTGCTAGAAGAGCGTACGGGAGAAAAAGGGAAGGGAGAATAAACGTTTTCCTAGTACTACAATATTGCTGTTGTTGTTGTTGTTGTTATTATTGTTAATAGCATTTGTAGTTATTGTAGTTAGTACAAATACGAAATACTTAAACGCACCCATTATTTCATTTCATCAAGAACCATTAACGCCAACGCTATGCGTACAAGAAAAAAAAAACACTCACACACACAAACACAAACACATAGAGACATATATATAAACTTATAGTAGATATTAGAATTTCATACCCACTCGCATATGAACACGCAAATATAAAACTATATAAGTATAGGAAACAAAAAGAAAAGCACAAAATATTACCAACAAACCCAAAGTTTTGCAGGATAATGAGTAAAATGATTGGAAATATATTTGTGTATAGGTGCATAAATACATTCATACAAACATATGTATGTATGTGTATATTAGTTTTGCTAACAGTTTCAAGTAGTAGCCAAAAATTATACAATTGTCCAAAGCTTACTTCATACCATATAATAATAGAAAACGAGAAAAGAAGAACTTTTGTTTCATTTTTCATATTATGTTCTCTTTCTATCTCTCTCTCTCTCTCTGCCTCTCTTTCTGGTTCTCTCTCTCTCTGAACAATACTAAATTAAAGTAAGTCTCACTGTATGTATGTGTGAGTATATTTGTCCAAAAAAGCATTCATGATTGTGTGTGCATGTGTGTGTTAAACTTAAGATAAGTTTCTAAATTTTAAATGTGAGATTTCATTTCATTCTCCAAACACACGCCAACACACAATAATGCTTAATTTCTTTTTCAACTATGTAGTTACAAATGTAATCTAAATGTAATGTCGATACATTAAATAGGAAGCACCCTGTAATATATATTCACTCACTCACACAATTACTTATGTGCTCAACTCACGTACAAGTTTGTAATTGTTAGAACAACAACAATAGTAGAATTTTCAAATGACAAAAACAACAAGAGCGATTAATCCCTGCAAAAGTATCAAATTTTGTATGTGACTGTAGTTGAATTTTCGTACTTTTTGTTTTTGTGAATGTCCGCTACACATGATTATTCAGGGTCTATCGATGCGTTTTAATATCAAAAATTTAAATGAAAATTAAAAAATTTGTAATATACCACGTTTAGAGATTTATAACCTGATACAGATTGTCCAGAAAATTTGTAGTTGTGGTAGGTATGAAAATACTTGCATGATTTAAAACAACAAACAACAAATTGATAGATGAATAGTTCACCTAAGTCGCTACCAATTTTATCTCTGCCCATATGCGTTCCACAAATTTTCACCACAATCTGTATGGGGTTAGGAATCTGTATGAGGATATAAATTTCTATAGGGCCAGCGAAATTATTTTATACTTTTTAGTCCGTTTTAAAAACGTATATTAAAAATTTTCTTATATTTAAATTATTATTTTTAGTTTTCTGTGTGTGAAATTTTTTACTGCCAATCCAATAATTATATAGGCCTAAGTCCTTGTAAATTTTACGTGCTGCACTATGCAGTCGATAACAATCAAATAAGAAAAACACCACAGTTAAAAAATTAGTTGTACGAAAGTGTACTAAACATCTTCCTGATGACGTATTTCCAAACCCTAAAATGTACTGAAAAAACTACTATCGTATTGAAAAATGATTTTTAAACGATGAATGGAATGCTTTGATCTATGAATATTATTAACCAATATCTACTTTTCAAAATCCCTTATTAATTATCCTCGACACAAACCATACATTAGCCGTCTGTTAGTTAACACCGTACTCCTTATTTATATACCAGCCTAAAAGTATGATGTACTATAATTGTTTAATAATAATATTTTTATACCAGCCTGAAAGTATGCTGTACTATAATTATTGTATAATAATAATAATATTTATACACCAGCCTGAAAGTATGCTGTACTATAATTATTGTATAATAATACTAACATTTATGCACCAGCCTGAAAATATGCTGTACTATAATTATTGTTTAATAATAATAATATTTATACACCAACCTGTAAATAAATAAATGCCATTATTTTATATTATATTTTATTTATATATATTTTTGATATTTCATATTGCATTGTCACCCAGTTCTGAGCTATGTTTAAAGTTTCAAGTCTCTAGCTCATCGGGAAGTTAGTTTAAAATCGATTGCAAATTTCTACCCGAACAGACTGGCAGACTGGTAAAATAGGAACATAACTGTTATAAGAAATATTTAAAAAAAATTCCAGATACCCATTTTTTAAGAATAAGAGGGTAGAGGGTATTTTGATGTTCTAGGACCCCCCCCCCCCCATACTTTTTAATAAGCAAACACTATAAGACTTTCATTATTCCTTTAGCTTGTAGGCAATATTGTTGTAAGCTGCACTTAAAAAATTCCTGAACTTTGGGGTATGGAGCTTAGATGGACGATTCTTGTGTTCACAAAAAATGTGCTTCTCTTTCTACTAAACAACTTTTCTATAGACATCAAAAACGATAAGACATAAATTAAAAATATCTTGGTACAGTCTTAATAAAGCCATTTTCATGATTTCATGTACCGTTATCTCGAAAACCTGACGTTATGGATCAAAATGGTCTTCATATTCGAGCTCAGCGAATGACCCCTCAGCGTTGCTGTACGTTTTGTTACAATGTGTTACGACTAGAGGGGGAGGGGTCCAAATTGGTCAAAAATTGGACTACGTAATATGTGAACGGCCCCTTATGGGGAAAAAATTGGTTGCGAAATTGGTTATGGCCGAAATAAAACTGTTATTGTTATGAAGAACCAAAAACTAAAATAAAGGCGCTCAAAATGGTTAATAGATTAATAGATTTTTTTTTAAATTATTTTGAGTTCTTGATCGAAAATGATTTTGTTACACACAAATCAGAATCGTGTTCAAGTTCAGACTATGTTCCAATTCCGACCGTGTTCCAATTTATACTTTGAAGCTTTACGCCACGAACCTACTGCAGAATAAGACTTGGACATTCATGATCGAAAAGAATCGGTGAATCGACCTATAGAAAAAGTTTGCTATACTTGCGTTGGCTGCAGTTGATAAAGAGCTAAGTACATTCAGGTCCCTTTGTACATCGACTTTAGTTTCTTTGAATTAAATATGAGTGTATGTACAAGTCGAGTGTAGAGTATTCCAACTTACATGCGAATATAAACGTGTACTAAGCATTACATACTAAGTATTTTTTTTTCGGAAAATGTGTGTGTGTGTGTGAACGCACCAGATTCCAATACACGAAAATTGTTACAATAATAATTGCTGTTGCACGCACATTTTCTTAACACAAATCCACACACTTGTGTACATAGAAACATAGCCTACTAGCTTAAATGGTTATAAAGCAAAAAAAAAGGAAGAAACGAAACATATATTCGATCTATTTCTTTAACCGATATCGACTTTGGCGTATGTTACACTGTTTTCTTCTTTTTTTTTTTGTTTTTTGCCAAGACATACATTCAAACATAAAGACAAAGATAACGCACAAGTACACAGGAAGTTATACACGAATGGACATACACACTCACATACACTCACGTACTATATAAAACTTATAAAACTGCTGCACACACTCATATGACATTATCCTTGGACCTCACCATCACCTACACACGCACACACACACACACATTCGCTTGCTGCTTTAGCATTAGGGACTAAAGGGCTAAACTTTTTTGTTTCCTTTCTGTGTTTTTTTTTTTGTTTTGTTTTTTGTTAGAATGTGTGCGTGTCTTGTAGTTATTTTCTACTTTTTCATTCTCCTTCCCCTTCCACTTCATATTTTTATTCTCGCTACTGCTTGCTTATACTTCATCTTCGAATAATAAACGAAAAGTTTTTGCGTTTTTTTTTTCCACAGCAACCAAGCATTCTTCTTCTTCTTTTCTCCTTGAATTCCTTGTAAAAAAGAAAATGCTTTATACGCAGAATTTGTCTACTATTCCAAGTAGCTATAGGTGAAAGTTTACAACATGAAGCAGCAGAGTAGCAGCCAAAAAACGAACATGTGCCGCGCGCCACCTTTTTTTTTTTCTTGAAAAACTTCCGTATTTCCGTTTCCGCCCGAAACAAAACAAAACGAGAAAACAACACAACAAACGAAATGTAACATAAACCTCATATGAATGCATGCATATACGTATGAGTGTGTGTGTGTGTGTGTGAATATTTTCATGTGTGTGTTTGTTTGCGTATGTGAATTCGAAAGGGTGTTTCTTAAATGGACATTGACAGCACGCAAAACAAATAAATAAAAAATGTTTAAAAAATGCTAAATGCGAAACGAAGGCAAATTTCTTTTTCTTTTCAGTTTTTCTTCTGCTTTGGTGTGTTTTTTTTTTTTTTTTGTATCTTCTTATTATTTGCTCTTACGTCCAACCACATTAACCCTTTCTCTTTAGAATATATTTTCATGCTGCTGCTGCTGTTTAGTTTTGAAATGGGGTCGTTTCTATTACTTTTTTGTAATGCAAAAGATAAAATGCTTTATTTTGTTTCTTTAGCATTTTTTACGAATTTTTGATTTTTTTTTTCTTCTGTTTGTCAATATGTCCTTGCTTTGTTTGTCCACGAGTGTATGTGTCGTGTGTGTGTGTGAGAGAGTACCTGTGTGTGTATGTTTGTAGTTAAGTGTATTTGTATTAGGATTTCTCTATTTAAATTGTTTTTTTAAAATAGAAATTAGTTTTAGCCTATCGAATTTCTTAATTTTTAAATATTTTCTATGTAGAAAAAAAAAAAAAAAAAAGTTGCAAAAATAAATCTCTGCACCGTAAAAAAGTGTGTGAAATTTATGAAACTTAATTTATTAAAAATCATTTTTGGCACCAAACCATCTTCAATATGAGAATTTTTTCATATTCAAGTCATATTGAATCATTTATACGCGAAATCTTATCTTCCCTTTCTTAAGATCCGCTACCACTTGAATTAACCTTTTTTTTTGTATATTCATGCCGCTCAGTCTATAGATGAATACCGGAGCTACGTAGCTTCAGTATTCTGTGCGTTGTTTCGTTTTGATTTTGAAGCCAGTTGAAAGTCAGATTTCAAGTAATTAGCACAGAAAAATTATTTTGGTTGATATTAAAATTATCTGCGATAATTTCAATTATAAATAAAAAATATTTATAGTTGTTTGTTAGAGTTGAAAAAATACTAGGAGGTAGGGAATCGATTATATTTTCCATTTATACAATTTGAATACATAATAATTTTTTACTGTTGCATTTATCGGGACCACAAGCTTTTTAATTTACCATCTATTTTCTCATCTCGAGCAAAAATAATGACTCCAATTCGATTTTCGTCTTCATTTCTGAGTTTTATAGATTAAAATTAACCAATCCTCATATTATTTAATGCTGAAAAAAATTGGCCTACTAGAGGGTTAAATAAGCAATAATCTTCAGACGTTAATTTGTCAATATTTTCATTCGGGTTGAAGATATTAATCACAATGAAAAATTCCGAAATTGAAATTTACGATAAAATTTTTGCACAGCAAATTAATACACTAGGCCAACTTCTAAGCGAGCATTTAATTTATCCGTCCCAGCCCAACTATCAAAATTTATGAAATTTTCATCGGTAAAGGAAGAGGTAAGGGGGGAGGTCATACACGAAATCCCATTTTGCCTCCCACCTTCTCTTAGGATCCGCTACTGCTTGGTTCTAGTTTAGGAGAAATCTGTCTTTGAATTTTGCTGATGTATCGTACCTAAAGACTTCAGATATTTACATGTTTATAGGTCCAAAAACGTTTTGAGTATCACTTGATTGTCTTCAACAATCTGCTGAAGACGCTAATACAAAAAAAAATGCATTCAAATATTGTTTTCGACTAGAATCTTAAAACAGATCTAGCCAAAGGTTCGACGGATCTGAACTCAGTATACCCATACGAAAGTCACTTCCCCTAGGTGCCCCATTTGTAATAGCTAAAGGAAGTAGCTAGTACCAAGCATGCTAGCGTTAAAAGAAGTTGGTATTATGTGAGAGCAATACAATAATTAAAACCGGTCATTCTAGCGTGTAATCTGAGTAAGTATATACACCTGTGGTCACATAATTAAGTCACTAGCACAATATTTTATGCTGAGTTTGAAAAATATTTTGTATTTGTAGTCCAAGAATTTTTTTATAATGTCATTTAGCGGTACCATTAGTAGCCTTCAAAAATATTAAGAGCAATTACAAAAGAGTGACGTATTTTGTGGGCAGTCGGCAATTGTGTGTGAAGGAATAATCAACTTGACTTAGTGCACTTAAATTCTGTAAAAAACAATAAAATTGATCATTAACACATTTCTGTATACTGTAGTTGTACAATTGTTGCTTTTGGTTGTGATGGACAAAAATAAGAGTTCCACTCCCTCGAAGATTGAGCTCATTTGCAAAACTCTCCAGAACCTTGGGATTATTGCAAAGGCCGTGGTAGAGGTAGCTTTTTTACGTGAAAAAGTGGTCAATGAGATAAGATACTACAAAAAATTCAAATCATTTCACAATTTGCAATGCAAAAAAAAAAAAAACACTTAAAACGTCTTCAGCTGAAGATAGGTACTTGATTAAGCTCAACAAAATGAACGATTTATCTTTCATCAAACTAAGATCTCAAATGAACTTAGATTGTAATTTGAAAATATGAGACAGAAAAAAAATTTTAGGACGAATTAGCAGGCATAAACCCAAAGTCCAAAAAAAAAAATATTGCGCAGCGTATTCAGTTCGCTAAATGATATTTCCACTAGTACCAGCATTTTTGGAAAACGATTGTTTGGAGCGATGAATCCAAATTAAATGTGTTTGGGATCGAGGGAAGGCTCTTTGTTAGGCATCCTTCAAATACTGAGCTGGATCCAAAATTTACTAAAAAAAAATCGTAAAACATGAGGCCTTTGTGTAATGATTTGGTGGTGTTTCACTTCATCTGGAGTTAGTCCAATTGCTTAAATCGATAGCAAAATTACTGAAGAAAAGTACAAAGGCATCCTTAAAAATCATCTTCTCCGAGGATATGGTGAAAATTTACCTTTGGGTTGGATCTTTCAGCATGATAACGACCCGAAACACACATATCGGGTCAACAAGTCTCGGTTAAATGAGAACAAAATAAAAATTCTCGACTGACCAGCCCAAAGTTCATATTTAAACCATATAGAGAATCTATAAAGGATTATAAAAAGGGTCGTGGCAGCGCAAAAACCTTCAAATAAGGCTTCCTTATGGGCTATCATTCAAGAGGAATAGGAACAAATAACTGCTGCCCAATGGTCTGGTACTAGTCGAAGAGATGTACAGAAATTATCAGGTAAAAATTGTTCCCACAAAGTACTAACAGTACCAAAGGTAAAATTTCAGTTCAAAATTAAAAATCATCAAACTTATTATTTTTAAATATTTTTGTTTAGCATGGTATGACTTAATTATACCACCTTGATCAAAAAGTTCCCGGAATTTATTCAGAAAATTAAAAATACAAGTTTAGTTATCTAAATCTATATTGCCCCCTTCAAAGCAATCCCCATCGACTGCAACACACTTATGCCAGCGCTTGATCCAATCCTCGAAACATTTTTTATATTCGGTTTTCGGTATGTCCATCAGTGCTTCGTGCGATTTTTCCATTACTTCCTCTCGGCTGCTGAAACGCGTTGGATGGTATTTGTTGTATTTTTCGTCAAAAAATTACGAATAATGATGGCACTGTGCGACGGTGCGTTATGGTGCAAAATCCACAAGCTTTCTGTCCACAATTCTGGTCTCTTTCGGCGAATTGCTTCACGCAAACGGCTCGTAACGCCAAAATAATACTCTTTGTTTACGGTCTGGTCTTCTGGCAAAAATTAATGATGCACTACACCGTTGTAATCCATGAAAACCGTGAGCATTGCCTTCTTTTTTGAAAGAAACTTAAAACGACGTGGTTTTTTTGGTCTCGGCTCACTTGGTGAACGCCATTCACTTGCCTGATGTCTGGATTACGTGTCGTACTCATAAACCCACGTATCGTCTCCAGTAATGATCCTTTTGATGAATGTGGGATCGGATTCAGCCTCGCAAATCATGTCTTTTGGTCTTTTGGCACCAACTTTGCTGCTACACGACGGAAACCCAAATCATTAACCAACATGTCTTGGACGGATCCATAGGCAATGTTCAAGTCCTCCGCTATTTCTCGGATGGTTAATTTGCGGTTATTGACCAAAATTTCTTTTACTTTATCAACGTTTTCGTCGGTTTTCGATGTCGATGGTCTGCCAATGCGTTCATCATCTTCGATTGACTCACGACCACTTGTGAACCGCTCGTGCCACTGGTAAACTACCGTTGGCTACATAACTTTTGCAAATGTCAAGCTATGACGCTAAGATTTAGAGGGAATATCAACAGATGTACCAACTTAACAAAAACAAAACTCAAATCGAAACGATGGGAGCGCCACACGGTGGTTATTCCGGGAGCTTTTTGATCAAGGTGATATGACCGCAAATTACACCATAGACATACGATAATTTGGAAAAATTTTTATATATTTGACATTATAACTGTTTATTTCACTTATAATTTTAAATATTGAACTGTTATTTATTTATTTTACCGTTGGTTTTGTTTCTTTTCAATGGAAACTTTATTTTTTTCTTAAAATTCTTCTGCTCATAAGTGTATGACTTAATTGTATGTCCACAAGTGTATATCGGAGTGGAGGTGAGTCCAGCAGTAGTTGGGAAAAGACCATTCATAATTTTACTTTTATAATTTTACTTTTATTGAATTTAATTTCAACAATGAAACGCGATGATCTCCTCAGCTCGGCTGCACACGTCTATCTGCCGGTTTTTCTTTTTTTTCTTCTGCCTTATCTTGCCATACCGTTCCGTTTTCTAATTACTCATATTAGCTAAAGTAATCGTTTTGCTAGTAAAAGTAATCATTTTACTTTCTTATGCTAGTGCTGCCAACCTCACCGGTTGATTTCATTCAAGTAGACAGCAATGTTCGTTATATGTTGCTACTTGGCGTTTCAGTTATTAATTTTTCATTGCACAGCAACATATAGATAAATAAAAACATAATTTCTGAATATTTTTTTTTTGCAAAATTAGATCTCTACAAATTTCTGGGCATTAACCACCTTGAGATCTATAGTAAAGTAGCTTAAAAAGAAACAGACAGATTAATGTTTTTGTAAGCGAATGTTTGCCTACTTATAAATATGTGTGTGTGTATGTGTGTGTGTATATGTAACAATGGCATTTACCACAAATCGTATAACCACAAATATTTTTACTAACCCAAAATAATTAAATTATCACATTGTGTCCAAAATGATATGTCTAAAAAAAAAACAAATAGAAAAAAAAAGAAAACGAAAAAAAAATTTCTACCAACCGAATTAATTTCAAAAATCCAGATGCCACACGACATAACGGTTAAGCAAAAAAAAAAAATAAAACTTATATTACAAAAAAGAAAAAAAAAAATAGTAAAGTTCTATGTATGAATTAGAGAAAAATTCGTGTTCAAAAAATGTTAGAGACACTTTTTCTAGCATTTTAGAAGAGACCCAAAAACTTTGATATCATTCTATGCATTTACCATAGGATTATGTCATACAGTGATATACACATACATGCATATATAGAAAGATGAAGAAGAATTAGAAATATATATGTATGTATGTATAACAATAATAACAACAACTACAATAATAAATAACTAAATGTAAAATAAACCCATTTGCTGCAATACTTGAATTTCTCATTTTCTGCTTAAACTTCAAATGAAATTGTTTTCATTGGCACAAACACACACACACACACACACACACGCGTACACGTACTCATATATAGTATGTATGTATGTATGCATGTCGACAAATAAAAAAAAAAGAAAAGGATAATTTGAATTTCCATTTTCTAAACATTTGTGTGCAAAAAGATATATATGGGAGTATGTGTGTGTGTGTGTGTGTGCGTTGAATGTATCTCTGTATCTTAATGCATTTGTGTACAAGTATTTATATGTGTGAGTATATGAGTTGCTGTTATAGAAAATACATTAAATTTAAACAAAAATTTGTATTGCCACTCTTGAGCTCAACTGTACAAAACGAAAGTAAGAAACATACGACAGACCAACACACACACACACACACACATACATACCTATACAAAACTACCCAAACTTATTTAAATATATATAGACATACATGTACGCACACACACACACACACACACACATGCACATATTAATATACAGCTGGTTGGTCCTTCAAAATATATTCTAAATCCATCCTTAAGTTGAAAGTTGCAAGCGGGGGAGTGAGTGAATCGAAGGTAGTAGCAACAAAACTTTTTGAAACTATCACGGCATTTTTTTTTTTTTTTGTTTTTTATTTTTTATTTTTTGTTTACAGTAGTAGGGGTAGTTGGGGTTTAAAGGCAGAGTACAGTTGTTTATATGTAGAATAACAGAAGGTACTTTCTCTGTTATTTTTCTACTGAACTGGATTTCAAATTATATTCAAGTTGTTATTTGTGTGTAAGGATATATGCGTGTGTCGGTGTGGGTGTGTGTGTGTGCAAATAATAATGCACGTCTGTACATCCAAATGTATAAATATATGCATATATAAATATATATATATATATATATATATATATATAAATGTACGTGTGTGTATGTGCATGAAATAAAGAATAATAATTTGAATTGTTCATTCGAGTAGGATTTCGTTTACGAATCCATTTCAAATTCGAATTTATTTCTCTAAAATATTATAAAAGTCAAAATAGAAACGGAATCTAACATCCAAAATACACACACACACACACACACACATGTACATACCTACACATGCAATACTTTTGTACCCCACATATATAAAATATATACTCATATATGTACACAGCAGAATGTAGTAGTAGTAGCATCGGCATCATCATCATCATCATGCGAAGAAAAAGGTCCTTTTAGTTTATTTCATTTTTTTTTCTTTACTTGCTTTTTGTAGGAATAGATTTACATAAATCCATATGTATGTATTGGAATGAAGAAACTGTTGTGTTTGTTGTTGTTCTTGTTGTAGAATACATTTATTTATATCGGTAAAAAGGACTTGAAATGGACTCGACACCAACAAACCAAACTACTACTACTGTTGCTACATAGTACACTCGCACTTTCTCATATTTCCTTCAGCTCTCTACACTTATACACGCAAGATGTATGCGTTTCATTTTGTATTTTATATATATATTTTTTTTTGTTGCTATTATTTGTTGTTTGTTTGTTTTTTTTTTCTTTTTTTTCTTTTTTTTTTTTTGCATTACTCTTGGTGCTGCTCTCCTTGAAATTGTTGTAAATTGTGCTTGTGCTTAGGAGAAAATGCTTACCCAATATTTGTGTGACTGCCTGCACTCTCTGCACTCCCATCTCTTTATTGCTTACTTACTTATTTTTCGTAATGATATTCAACACAACCTCTTTAGGAAAACTGCTCTCTCACTCTCTCTCTCTGTCTTCTTCTCTCAACCGCCCTCTCCACCCCCTCTCCGATCTTCAAAGTGTTAGTGTAAGTAGTAAATGCGAGGCACATGTACACACAAGTAGTTCAGTTGCAGAAGCTGTGAAATATATGCTTGCATGTGTTTGTGTGTATGTGTGTATGAGAATGCTATGAAACCTTTTCACTTGACCCTGTCCATGACTTACCTACTCATACTCATACTTATTCTGTTTTTTTTTTTTTTCTTTTTTTGTTGCCATCACCATATCCATTCCAACCCATCATACCATCTCGCATTGAATTGCAATGCATAGCATTTATATCCCCTTTAATGGATGAGTTATTGCCTTACATACATAAGTAGTTGGTTGAATGCGTGTATATAGTGTTGAAATTTATTTCATTTCTTCATTTCATTCGTTTCGTTTGCGTTTCTAAGATATTATATCATCGTTCATCTATCGTTTTGTTCATTCAGTCTTCCTTCTTTACACGGACACATACACACTCATACATTTACACTTGTTGTAGTTCTCGTCGTTGTCGACCCTTTTGCTGAAGTACTCGTATGCGTAAATATACATAAAGTGAGTGAAGAAGTACAGGGAGGGCAGTAAGATGTAAAATGTTAATAGGTCATATCTTTAGCTTTTTAATTAAAATTATTACATTATATCTTTTTTTCTTTTTTCTAGCAAAGTAATTTTATTAAAAAAAAAAATATTTAAAATCAATTTTTTTTTAATAGTTTTTTTTTTACTTCAGCTGTTCAAATAATTATTAAGACCGTCTTAAAAATCTTGTTGTTCCAAAGGCCTACGTTTCATTTTCCATATCCAATTTGAAATTGATTGAGAAATTTGTCTAAGATTTATAAATTTGAAATTTTATAAACAGTATGTAAAGAAAGTAAGTAAGCAGAAACTTTGAGATCGCTCAATTTTCATGAAGAGGTGGGTGGGGGTGTGAGCTTCCAAAAGCCTTACCGACCTTGAAACTCTCCAAATTTCCAGAGGATTCCTCTGTTGTCGTCGTATTCTAAAAATATAGTTTTTATTTATGTTTCCCATTATTTCTGAAAAACATTCCCAAAATATTATTTTAAGACCGATTTCAAAAGTCCAAATATTTCAGAATAATAACACTGTTCAACAGCCAAAAATGAGCAGAGACGGGTCAAGTGTACTTAGGGTTATGGGGGATCCCTGAGACCGAATCCGTTTTTGCTATGCTACGTTACAATTTTTTTTTATTGACATAAAAATTCTTAAAATTGAAAAAAAAAACAAAAAATTAAAAACGCAGTTCATATTTTTTTTCATCAAACGTCCATTTTTACAAAAAAATTCTTATTTTTTTTTATTTTTTAACTTAAAAAATTTTTTTTAAATTTTAAAAATTTTTTTTTTTAAATTAATTTATTTTTTCGTAATTTTATCTTTTATCTCTTTTCATCTTAACCCAATAATGCCTAGAGGTGCCATATAGCACCTTGTCGCTGAGCCGTTCCTAAGCCAGGTACAAAAAAAAATTTTTGTGCTCAAGTTACTTTCTTGATCTCTTTGATTGTGACGTAGCAGAGCAAAACGGACCACGAATTCGGACTCAGCAACCCCCATTACCCTAAGTGCATTTGTCCCGTCTCTGCTCGTTTTCAAAAGTTTCCATTTGTAGAACAGTGTAATTATTATAAGTTATAACTTAAGGTTTCCTAATACCAAGTCTTTTTTGAGATTTCTTTTTCTTTTTTTCATAGTAAAATTTTTTTTGGTGAATTTTAATTTTTTTCGTCCATAATATTAGAGGTCCTGGACGGACACCTTTTTATATTTGGTAAAAATGATATCTTGACTTTGGAATAATTGAGAGCAAACATTCAAGTACAAAGACGGGACAAAATCAGAAGGAGCGCTCTGATTTTGATGAAATTTCATGTGGTGTGGTATTAAATTTTGGGTTACTAACCTAAAATCTGAAATCAGTTTTAATCAGTCTGTTTAGTTTTCGGCACAAACTAAGCTTAAACATTTAATTTTTGTCATATTTTGCGAGCTATTATGAGAGAATGGACGGTTTGATCGTCAAGAAATTTATTTTATTTCGTTATGTTGAAACAATTTTTATTGGAATCTTTTAATGTTGAAATAACAGTGATATCAATGAATGCAACTTCTGAATTTTTACATTTTTAGTCATTTTTCAGCATGATTGCATACTTTTAGGGTTATCCAAAAAAAAGTTAAATTTCAATTGTGGTTGAAAAAATCATGTTAAGAGACAGTGTGGCCAACTCAGCGCTTTTCCTGCTGATTTTAGTGCTTTTTGAAAATTAAAACGCGGAAAAAAGGTGATTTAGTACTCACGGCGTTTTTTCAATTGAAAAATCGAAGAAATTTTCATTGACTAGAAGTATCAGATGTGTGCCTGTATTAGTGAAAAAGTTTGAATGTATTAAGTTTTCTCTCACTTTTATAAAGAAAAAAATTTAAAGCTTTTTTAAAGAAAATACGCGTTTTATTCTTAATTTTAGCGGATTTTGAAAAACAAAAGTTGGCCACACTGTTCAGAGAACTTTTTTTAAATTGAATTATTTCCCAAAAGCGGAGGATGTTTTTGCATATTCCGATAAAGAAATGTGCTTTCTAAAATTTTGAAAAAAATCCAAGAAAATATTTTCACATATTTTCTAGATTTTCTTTGCCAAAGTTATTCAATTTCCAGTTTTCGTATTTTCAAAAAATTCTTAACTTTTGAAATAACGCAGAATTTTTTTTTGTTTTTTAAAAATGAAAACACCAAAAATTTCCTAGATAAATTGAGAATGCAATACTGGAACTTTCGGCAGGATATTATTAAAAACTTATTTTTCAAAATTATTTTACTCAACGGACTAAAAAACTTAAATCAAACGATCCTACATTTTTGTGGAAAATTTATCGACTTTGAGCAGTTCTTGCACCCACACTAATTATTTTTTCAGCTAGTTTTTTTTTAGGATTTCTTAGTTATTATTATTTTTAAAATGACCCAAATTTGTTTGGTTTTGACATTATGAATTTTTAGAAATTTGTCTATGGAACGAATCACTGTGCGATTGTTGAAACTAGGATTTCCTACTTGGATGAAATACAGCTGAAAATCATATTAACGTTGTTTTGAGAAAACGCGTTTGAACATTTTTTATGGAATAGATCGTTGCATCCAATATAAATTATTATTTTCTATTGGCCTTAGACTTCTAATATTATAAAAATTAAAATTCACAAAAAAAATATTACTATGAAAAAAAAAATTCTCAAAAAAAAAAGACTTTGTTTTAGAAGACTACCCTGTTAACTTTTCAGGGGGAAAATGCAAGGATCGAGAAAAATGTTTTTAAAAAAAGTGTTTTAATAATATCCAAATTTAGTATTTAAGAACTTTTATTTCTTCATATATATTAAATTTTCCATTAGAAAAGGAGGGGTTCAAACGTTCTAGCCCACTCAAGCAAGGAATTCTACATCGGTAGCCTAGAAAATTTAATTCAATAACAATTGAAGCCCACGCAAATGCATATATAGCAACTAGAAACTAAATTTCAAGCCAATAACTCAAAAAGTTTTCAAGTTATCATGCCTTTGTCAAGGCACACGCTACGAGAGAAACAGGAATTGCTTTAAAACTAGGCAGCAGCTTTTGAAAACAATAAAAAAAATTAAAAAAAGCCCCAAAGCAATCAAGGATTTTCTTTAATCTTTGGATGGTATTATCTTACATGTGTTGAATTTTGAATACAATCATTTGAAGATAACTCAAGGTATAATGTACAATATATTTCTAAAAATGTTTGCTCTGTTCTAGTATAGTAATACGGGTGTAATACCGACAGCTGGTGATTACGTTTACTTTGATTTATGAAGGCAACGCGAAATGACCAAAATATTGAAATATTATGTATGGTCAATACAAAATAACCGCGCGTGAGCTTTAGCTTCGCTCTTACTTATTCACACAAAAACAAAAACACACACAAACAAACTCATACACGGCAAATACAATACAAATACCAGCTAGCTCCTAACCAAATGTACCATTGATGTACATGTATAGATGCGTGTGTGTATATCCCTTTAACCGTTGAGCGTCGACCAAACGACTGAGACCATATCATCCATAGCAATTGGATAGGCATATAAATAGCGACCGCAAATACATCATCGCATCGATATGCGGACGATCGAATTTACGGACAGTTGAATAGACACATACTACACACACACACACACACGCACACACTCATATACTCTACGCACACATTTACGCTTACATACTCGTGTATATCGAAGAAGGTTCTTTACGCGTAAATTGCTCAGTGCTGAGGAAATATTTGCAATAAATTTTGTTGATGGTGTTAGTAATACTATACACATATTACTATCCATGTGTGTGTATTATGTGCTGTCGTCTAAAAGCGCCTGACTGACACCTCTCGCCACCTTTTTGCCCCCTCTCCATCACTACCCTCCCCCTCGCTGCTCCCACGTCGCATCGTGGTCTGTTTCTCGCTTAATGCTTAATACATTTTGTATATGTTAAAATGTTGGCAGCTAGAGCCACCCCTTTTAACCTCATCGCTGCTACTGTCGCTGCTGTTGCTGTCAATGCTTAAATTATATGCGAATGTGCGTGAATATATTGTACCATGCTCTCTCTCTATCATTTTACATAAGTATTATGGATATAAATATATGCGAATGTACGTACATACAATATATTTATAATATGTGCACGCAAATATTTATATCCCCACTGCAGCCCCCGCCATTAGGGCCAAGCAGTTGCCGCAACTCGTAGCTCGCAACTTTCGCAATGATAAAACTGAATTGGAATTGAACCCAAAAACGCAAACCCTATCGGCAGTTCAGTTCCACAATCCGAAAAACCCATCTATCCAAACAACCAACCAACCAACCAACTAACCATCCATCCATACGTCCGTCGTTTAGTCCGTCCATTCATCCGTCCGTACATACATCCATTGATATACTATATATTCATATAGGTATGTGTGTATGTCTGTCTGTTAGTACGTATGTGGCACAAACCGAACGCGATGTTTATTGATGTAATATCCTTCAATTATTATGGATATTTGGCGCATTTTGTTCGATATTATTTTGATATATTATGTACTTTTAATATTTGTGTGTTGTTGCTTCCCTGACTACTTGCTTGCTGGTTTGCTTACTTGAATGCGAATAAGTAAGGAGTGCCATTCTCATTCATCGTCATTGCCATCATCGTTTAAACCGACCGACCGACTCTCAATACAAAACCCTCATCATAGTCATCCATCGTCGCCATCGTCGCTGTCGTCGTCTTCGCCGTCATAGTTGTAGTTGTAGTAGTGAGTGTATGTAGTTAGTTAGTTGTAGAATCGTGTAATTATTTTTGAGGCGCACATAAAACGCTCAATTATGAAATATATTTACTTTATATTTATTTTTTGGGTATAGTTTTTAGCGTTGCTCATATCTATCAAATATACACCACGAGTATCTACATATGAGTCTGTATGACGAAGTTATTATTGCATAAATGAAATAATTTCGATTAAAGAAATTGTATTGATTAGAATTTGTTAGAGGAAAAATAACTGACTATAGAAAACTATTGTAATTTGAATTGACAGACAAATATGTAGTTAATTTTTTATGAGCAGGACTTGTTCGCTATCACTTGACAGCTGTTGGACAAGCAATTGTAACAATAACATGGGCATGCCGATCCGATCTTGATTTGAATTGGAATATGTTTCTCTGATTGATTAATATAAGGATGTCTTCTGTACGGCGACCAATTTGCTGTTTATTGTACTCAATTTTATTTAAGTTCAATTATAAGCTTCCATCTAAATCTGAACCTAAGTAAGAGCTGAAGCTCTACGGACACTAATATCCTTACTTTCTAGCCAATAAGTACCTAGTACAGTATGTAGATGCGGCTGAGAAATTAAAAAAAAAGAAATTACTTCCGAGATATTTGCAAATTGGCTGGCAAAACTGGTTGGAATAAAAGAAAAAACCTTAAGTTAGGATTCTGCAGAATACAAAAAATTCGTCATGAGATTCTGTGAGCGTGACCCACTTCTGCTCTCGACGCTCCCTTTCCGAAACTTTAAACACGGGTATCTCAAAAGCTTTTTGACCCACCAAGTTTATATTTGGCACACGAGCGATTAAAAATTATTAAAATAAACATGTTTCTGATTGGGTCAAAGCTTGAAATTTTATCCTAAAAAATCGACTTTTTCGTTCTGAGGTTTCGCAATCAGCCAAATTTTATTATTTTTTACTATGGTAGATTCATTTATTCCCGATATATTTATTTTAATTTTTGTGCAGATTGTTTCAAATATTCCTATGAGCAGTTCCTTCCAGACAGCTTCATTTCTACCATTTTTTAATTTTTTTAAGAAAAATTAAATTCTGTTTTAAAACTAAAATTGTACAATAAAATGTACTAATGTTTCGAAATGATATACACATTCCTTACTCTCCAAACAATTTCCTTAGATCGACTAAGAATTTACGGTTAATATAAGGATATGATATATGGGTTCAAATAATTGAATAAAAAACCAAAAAACAAAAAAATGAGTTTGGAAAAATACAAGCAAGTTTTTTTAGAAATTTTGGCTATTCGGCTAATAAAAGTGACTGAGGTGCAAAACCAGCTCCAGAATTTATAATTAAGTATTTAATGCTTTACTCAATTATTTGACTGATAAGTCTAGATCAAAGAGAGACACAGAAAAAATATCCGACTGGTGGAAGAATTCAAAGAAGTTTCATTCGAGATAATAGCTAATCTGTAACTGAGATCTAAAACCGTCTTCAGAAGGAACATGCCCTTAAGCCCATTGGATGTAGACGAGGAGTATTCAGTGTTACCACTGACTGAAAAGAAAATGTATCACCCAGAAAGGCCGAAAAGTACAAAATATAGCTTAAAAAAGAAAAAGTATCAACGTATCAAAAGTTTGATATATTCAATATTTGATGATAAGAAAATGATTTCGTTAATAAATAACAAGTTGTTTTATAAAAACAAGTGAAAAAAATGCTTTTCAAAAAAATAACACCAAAAAAGGTGTCAAGCAAGACGTTTAACCACTGTTCACGAAATCACACTAATGTCAATAGTAAAATGAATAACTGAAATCGCCACTCACAAAAAATAATAATTTGCGGAAATAAAGTTGCCAATTATTTGAGGTTAAAAAGCATTTAATGAAATAGTACCAAAATAGGACCAAAAGCAAAAAAAAAGTATCACTGAAAAAAAGAGCGAAAATGTATCACTTTTGATCCAATTGGATCAAAGTGGTAACACTGGGTGATGGAGCAAGAACTAGTGAGAGAAAATAAGTGTGGTGTGTGATTAGTTCTGTATTCGCGAGAACGAAGAAGAGAGTAGCGTATTTATTACTGCTCTGCTGTTCTCTGCTCTCGCTCTAAGTTTGTAACACTCTTTTTTATACTACAAACATAGTATTTGTTAGTTGATATTGTTTCTTAGTAGTTGTGTGTGCTCTCTCTCTCTCTCTCTTTTATACTTGCTTACTTTCCACATACATATATTTACATATTTGTTTCACACATACAGAACTCGTTTCCATAGAAAAAGAGATCGTTGTGCATGTGTGGGTGACCATTGACGTACTAGATTTTGCATAAATCTTTTCAAGATCTTTGCTCTCATAATAAATCAAGGTTTCAATAAATATTCCAAATAAATTTTAAACTAAAAATTTTAAAAAAAGTTTTGATTTTTTTTTTTAACCAATTCTATAGCAGAAATAATTGATTAAAAATAATTTTCAATTTTCCGCTCAAAAAACAAAAACAAAAAAAAAAAAAAAACGAATTAAAAAATTTCATCTAAAAATATTTTTGGTTCATTAAAATACCTACTGTTGTCTGTTTTTTGCTGTTAGTTTTATTTTTGTTGGTGCTGTTTTGTTTTAATTTTTTTTTTTGTGGGATAAATAACACTGTGTTCATACATATTCTATTTCATTCTAACTTCAACATTATTGATTTATTGCTACATTTTTGGAATAAGTATTATTTTTACACCCTTTCATTTAATGTACATACATACATACGTACACATGTATAACTTATGTATATATGTATGTATGTATGCAAAATATTAAGTATACAACAAAATAGCCCACACACACTCATACACGCACACCTCCCTCTGATCACAATATCTAAAACGACAAACCCCTTTCTTCCCACTTTTGACCCCCATCTACTATTCTTCCACTTTCTCTTCCTCCTTTTTTTTCCTACACAACATCAAATCCAAAACTGAAAATAACCGCACATAGTTTTTAGTTTGTTTCCAACAAATAATTCATACATATACAAACACTAACCCATACACACATACATACACATGTGTGCATAAATATGTACGCATGCATAAACAACAACAACAATGGCAAATAGGAAAAAGAGCCACACAGCATCCATAGTAGAGCATATTTTTGTTGTTGTTGCTAATGCCATTGCTGTTGTTATTGTACATCATATCAAGCAAAATAAAATACAATACAATATAAAGTTTAACAGTATGCGGCGGCGGCGGCGGCGGCGGCGTCGTCGTCATCGCCGTCACAACTAAAAGTCCAACAACTCCAGCAACAAAAACAGCAAGAGCCATAACAACAAAAATACAATTTCAATACAATTCAAAGTTTTTGGCACTACTCTATGAGTACCATACATACATACAAACAAACAACATTACTATGCTCTCACACACACACACACACACATACTCGTACGTATGAGTAGTTAGTTGAGAAAAATTCGGTAATATTTTAGATACTATCCATTCAATGATTCTACGACTTCGTCTTCTTCTTCTTTTTCTTCGCCTTATTGTAAGGATTCTGGTAGTACCTCTTTCAACAATAACCACAATCCTGTCACTCTCACTTTGCTTTATTCTCAAATAAACATTCATACATACTCTTGAATTTTTAGAGTAGACACCGCCGCTCCCCTCCTATTCCCAAAATATATACCAAAAAAAAACAACAACAACAGCAAAAAACAGTGTAACTGAAACTAAAGTTTCCTGTACTCATTTCCGTTAGTGCAAAGTGCCTCCCCGATCATACTTATGTATATATGTATGTCTGAATGTATGTGTAAAAATAAACATGCATACATATATACACAAATTACTTAAACTATCTGTTTCCCTAGTTTCCAGTTACGTTATAAATTCATACATTCATTACCACCACATTGACGATGATCACGACGAAGACGATGAAGTACAACGACGACCAGCACAACAACTGTTAAATGTGGTGGAAGAAGAGTGAAAAGGGAGAAGGAATCAGAAGTATTCAAGAAGAAAAAGAAGAAGAAGAGGAAGACAAAGTAGTAGTAGTTTTTGTTGTTGTTTCTATATAGAGTTTGCACTCCTTCAACCTCTTACATACCTACAACTTAAATATAATCGCTTGCCCATAAACCATATATGTATGTATATGTGTGTGTGTGTGTGTGTGTGTACGACGAGAGAACATGAACTAAAAGTATAAGATGGATTGTAGTTTTATGCTTATAAAGTAATAAATAGTACGTAAATACTAGAGCGCAAGTGTTTGACAGACTAAACGACCAAGCAACTATATGTACGTAATGCGTTCAAATGTACAAATAAACTAAACGACCAAACGACCGACTGAAGAGACAAACGAGGCAGCAAACTTATTAAACTTTTGTATTGAGAGAAGAGTAAGGGAGCAGCACCATACAACTTCATATGCTTGTGAATCAGCAAAACCACCTTACACCCACACACACACACACACACACACACATAGAGACACACATTTTCTGTGCTTACTATAATCCACAATTCATTTTATACACCCTTTTAGCCTTGCTCGGCTTCTTACACTTGTTCTTCTTCTTCTTCATCTTCTTGTGCTTGCACATCTTTTACTTTTACTAGTTTTATGTGTATGTATGTATGTATGTATATATATGTATGTACTCCCCAAAAGCCAATTCGTCTTCAACTTTCCATACTCACACGCACACCCACACTTATACACATTCACACACAATTTCGAGTAATTTTTCCATACATTTGTCTTTGTTTTTTGTTACTTTTGTTTTTGTTTCTCATATATGCAATTTATACATTAGTGTTGTAATATAAAAATATTCCACGCTTGACCAATTACTAAGTACTTGAGCAAGTAATCGGTTCACTTGCATGTTTTTGTTACAAAGTAACCATTTCAAAAATTTTAAACACATATTTATTACGTAAATAAAATCATTAATTTATTAAAGTAACTGAAACTACTAATACATAAAAACACACACATTGAAATATTTGTCACCACGACCAACACCAACACCGTCACCGCCACCATGGCCATGGCCCATCAGCAAACGTTGCGCTGCCGCCTGCCCGTATCAAATCATAAGCCTTCGCACTTTTGGCTCACCCTTTTGCTCCATTCCCCCCACTCCCTCTCACATTTCTCTCATTCCACACAATTTCTCCACACTTTTGCATACAACCAACCGAATCCTTACCACATCATTCATCATTCCAGCATTTTCTGTAGTAATGAATTACGCAATCTAAAAACGTACGTACATTTAATTCAAATTCACAATTTTCGCAAACGCTCAAAAACTAAAACCCACAAAAAAGTAGTTACACTCATACCAAAAACAACAACAACAACTAAAATTCACACATACCTACATAGACATGTATACAACCATTAGATTTGTACAGCATCCATCTAAATGTCCTCCCAAACAAAACTTTCCCTCAAACACACACACACACATACATACACACATATATTTCAATACTATTTTCTCTCTCTGTAAGCCACCAACATAAAATAACAATGAGTTGGCCAACTTTTTTGTCGTTCCACTTTCAAAAAATCTAACACCAACAACAACTACACTAACAAACAAAAACAACTATGAACTATAACAAATTCAAAACCCAAATCAACCCCATCTTCTTTCTTTACTATTATCAAAAAAAAAAAAAATAAAGGTTCTCTCCAACACCCAAAACTAACTACTAATGCCTCAGTGTGTATCACCCTTTTCCTCTTCACTCTACCACCTCTCTACTCTATCACCTCTCCCACTCTCATCCTCACTCACTAATACACACACACACACACACATGCACACTGTTTATGCTGTCATGTCCTTGCAATTGTTCCCAAAAAATGTATGTATGAAAAAAAAAAAACATTATTTCACATATAATATTCGTAACTTTGCAAACATGTTTGTCGATGATGTATTATAGAAAATACCATAAAGCATGCATGAGCGAGATAGTTGCTACGGTCACTCCACATACACATACATGTCAATGGCTGGGGGTGTTGAATATATATGAGGGCGAAAGCGAGAGCATCATTGTTGTCGTAATCATTTGTGTACTCGTGCTATGCAGGCAACTAGGCAAGGAGGTAGATAGGCAGAGTGGCAGTCAGGGAGAGAGAGAGTCTCTGACTCTAAATCGAAATACCAAAATGCCTATTCTATTCTTAGTTTTATTCTCCATTCGCATATATGTATGTATGTATGTGTGTAACACTAAGCAATACAGACATTTTGTATAGTAATACATCAAACTGGCCGCATCAATATAACTTACATTCATACATACTTATATGAAATACTTACTATTTTATATATATGCGTCTGTGTGTTTGTGTATGTTTGCATGAGCAAGAAAATGTTAAGAAAGTTTCTTCTTCATCTTCTACTCCTGCTCAAATAATGTTAAAAAGAAATAAATGAAAATAACAAAAACAACACCAAAGAATCGAGTACTAACAGTACAGAGAACAATAGAAAATGTGCCCCCATACCCAAAACACTGACGAGTATAACATGACAATACTCGCTCATACATATCTACGTGCACATGTGTTCATATACATACATATACAGACATATATGTATGTAAGAAAAAGGATCCCCAAAAAGAGGTAATCGTAGAGAAAAAGCATGAAACTGAACTGAACTGACAGGCAAACAGACGGACAAAGAGACAGACGGAAATACATACCTAATGACCGCCATCAAGACAGTCACAATGACACTTCGGCATCTCATGTAGGGATATATATGTATGTATGTATGTATGTGTATTGGGTGTATGTGCTTATGCAATTTATGCGTGTTTGTGTATGTGTGTGTGCTTTAGTTTTGACACAAATACAAATACACATATAAACTCGTACATATCCAACGCAATCAGATTTTGGGTGCGAGTGAACATAAGAAGAAAACTTGAAGTACGAAGATGTACGACCCAAAAAATAAAGCATCTTTTTTTTGGCAATAAGACGCCGCACTGTGGAATAAGTGAGGTATAAATAATGCTTAAAATTATATTTTTCAAGAAATATTTTTCAATATTTTTAGATTATTTTTTAAAGTATTGTATAATCTGAGACTATTCAGAAAGAATTATGTATAGACACCTGCCACTCTTGTTTTTTTATTAGACGAACTGGCCATAATATTCTTTGGGTAGCATTATACAGTACAAAAATTTGCAGTCGAAATACAAAGAATGATTTTTTTTTGCAATTTACAAAAAGGGGGTAAAAAATTACCCCTTTTTCCCTAATCTGACTACAGTGGAAGTAAGGCTAGTGTAAGAGAGTAAATCAGTGCTGTCGCTGTCACTTCAATTAAAGTTTTTCACTTCACTTTCAAGACTGACACTTCATCACTTCCTCTTTCATAAAAAAAAAAAACTTCGGTTTCCCAGTTTCATTGAAAAACTAAAATCGATAAAAAAAAATCTAAATATGTTCATCTCTGTAATATTCTCCGACTGTAGCCAGATCGGTGTGTTTGAATTTATATCCCCTATAAAAGATACCATTTAGCATACATCGTTTAGTATATTCTGAGACCTTTTGTGTTTATTTAAATACCTATGTAGCAACACTGATGACGCACTGTCATATAGTTTATTAAAATTTGCTTGAAAATGAAGAGGTAGACGATTCAGAAGGCGAGTGGAGGATTTTATTTCTAAATGATTTTATGCAAAAACGCGACAGTTTCGAAGAATTCACCCATTTTGTTTTTGGCTTGAAAAATTCCCAAAAACAAATTATGTACCCTCATTCAAAAAGTTTTGTCGGAGCCTTATTGTGTCTGCCACACGGTAGCGCTTTTTTTCTCAAACTAAGCACATAAAACCAGATAAATTGTGAAAATATGTCAATTTCTTATTACGCATCAAAAAACTTCACTTCACTTTTTTAAAAATCACTTAGATTTTTTAAGAATTTCACTTCACAAACAAATTTCAAAACGACAGCCCTGGAGTAAATGTAATTTACTATTTATTCGAAAGGGTGAAGAAGAGAACACCAGTTTTCAAATGCTCTCTCTTCTATATTTACTTACTCTCTTCACATACCTACATATATTTTTTAGTGCACACATACGCGTGATCATTTCATGCCCGAATTTTAATGGGGACTGATAGAAACCTTTTGTATTGAATTTATCGTTACTTAGGACTTCCATAATCATCACACCGAATTTCATCCCTCTTTATTGATTTTTTTTTTTTTGCTTTTTATTAAAGGTTAAAAAAACATAGCTATGGAACTGTAGACAACCACGGGATAACCCTTTTTCTCCAATTTTTTGATTTTCATAATCTCTTGTCTTTCATAAACATATTTTATAATAAAAATATTCGCTCAGTAATAATTTAAAGCATTTTTTTGAAGAAATCAATGGAAAAGAATTTACGAACAATTTTTGCACTAAGGTTAAAAACCTTCTTGACTTCGAAGACAAAAAATGTAAAAAAAATGGCATAAGCACGAAATTTCAAATCTTCGGCAACCAAAAAACGTCAGGAATACCTAAAACAACTGAATGCATATATTATTACTAGTAAAATTTGCTAAGCACCTATTTATGCCACACCAAAATGAATGTTGTCTATAGGCAACAGCGGACATGAAAGGGTTAATATGGCCACATTACAATACTAACTTCGCTAGTCTATTAATTTATACCCTTCGCTTAGCAATTTTCTGCCCTGAAGTTAACATCCCTTTAAAGAAATTTATTTAATTTTTTACCACTGCACACGTTCTCTTGCTCCACCGTGCTCTAACGTCCATGCAAGTACGACAAAGTACACGAACAAACAGACGACGACTGAGTGTGAGTACAAAGCGAAAATTGATAGATGAGTTATGGGCGGCGAGGAGTGTATGAATGCAATTGCGTGCGTGTGTGTGTGTGTGTGTGTAGGAAGAAGATAAAAGCAAACGAAATGAAAAAACGAAGTTGAAGTCGAAGGGTTTTAGCGGGCAAACTTAAGAATTACAAATGTATGCTTATATTATACGTACGTACGTACTTATATTTATACATACAGACATACACACATGTGAATATGTATGCATGTATGTATGTATGTATGTAGAGAAATGAGAGCTTGAACGAGGAGTGAGACTTGCGGGCAGGGTCGGGGTACAACGACAATGGCATGAGTTTTTCAACTGTAGTTCCGGCAACTGGAAGCATTAAAACTTTTCGTATTTATTTTGTTGCCGGTTAAGAATATTCCCTTGCCCATGGCCCACATGTCTCACACACACACACACACACAATCTCACTCTCCCAAATACACACAAATACATTAGTATGTGTAAAAATTTGTATGAGTGTGTGTATGTATGTATGTATGCATTAGTGTCTTGGGTGTTTGTGGGTTTTATAGATGAAGAAGAAGAAGAAGAAAAAGAGTGTTGGTAGTACATAATACATCAATTGCAAAAAGATAGCCGCTTGCTTGCTTGCTTGTGTAGTATATTTGTATGAGTACACACATGCGTCTGTGTATATTTGTATTTGTAAAGATACTTTGGCATAACAATTCGCCAACTCGTATTTCGTAACGGCAAAGATACATTTATTATGTGCGAAAGATGTACACAAACGATTTATCCTTTTTAACTTTCTTCTTAGTTGTTGCTGTTTTGTTGTTGTTGTTGTTGCCATCTTATATCTTTAGGGTTACCGGAAACGGAATAAGCAGGGAAACATGTGCTTTAAATAAGTGCGCGCGTGTGTATTTCTTGTGTGCTCTTTTTTTCTCATCGTTTTATTAACAAAATGTATCTTTATTTGGAGCAAAGCGAATATTATTCTATTTTAAGTCAGTAAATTCTTCGTTGAATGATAGTTTGCGTAATTAATTTCACTAAACAGTAAGTTAGCGTAGGTAAGAGAACGTGTTCGAATTTCTACCGTATTACTCAATCGACAAGCTGCAAATGGCAAGAGACACTTAGTTGACCGTCTCCGATTTCTTGCGGGAAGTCGGAATTGAAACATAGCCTGAGTTGAACTGTAATCTAAGTTGGTACACTAGTCTAAGTTGGAATTTGATTGGAGCCAGGACATGACCTGAGGGTCAACATGATCTGAGTAGGAATAGGATCGGAGTTAAAACACATTTTGAATTGGAACACGATTTAATTTGCAACACGATCAATGTTGGAGCAGAATTTGAGTTGGTGCACGATCTGAATTAAAGCTTAGTAGGAGGGTCTCTAATTTGAAACACACTTTGAGTTGGAATATGATCTGAATTGGAACATGATCTGAATTGGAGTACACTCTGAGTTGTAATACGGTTTGAATTAGCATACGATCTGAGTTTGAACTTGATTTGAGTTAGAACACAGTCTCATTTGAAACACGAGTTGGATCACGATCTGAAATAAAGCACATTTTTAATTGCAACTCGATCTGATTTGAAACACGTTCTGAGTTGAACTCACATGAGAGTTGAACAACTATGTTCGAGTTCCAATACCAACTCAGGCTGTGCACTCGAACTCGAACATATTTGGAACTCGTTCTAAATTATAACATAATTTGAGTAGGAATATGATTTGAATTAGAACATGATCTGAGTTGGAGAACAGTCTGAGTTAGAACTTGATTTGTATTGAGTTGGAACTTGACGGGAGTTGGAACACAATGACAGTTGGCACACATTCTCATAGTTAGAAGCTTTGAAAAGTGTCTCAGAGTTAACAAAAATCATTATGGCGAAAAAAAAAAATTAAAAATACTATCAGATTCTTCAACCACTTTCTAGCTTTCCTTCAGATGACCAACACAATCGTAGTAAGATTTCAACCTCGTGTAAAAAAATATGTCAAATGTCTCAGCATTGAACGAGGCTTTGTAGTTTTAGACTAAAAATTTCTTTCATTTGGTTCCTCCGACAGTTTTCATTGACCCGAAGAGGGGAAAAGAGGTATTGATTTGAGTTCCACGCGGTCTAAGTTGAAGCATGTTCTCCAATATAATCACTCATCTATCATTTTTATGCCTAAATACCTTGAAAAGAGTCTCAGGAATTTAAAAAAGTCAATGTGGATAAAAAGATTTTAAGAACACCAACACACACTTCAACAACTTTAGTTCAGTGAAGTTTGTAACTTGCAAGAAAACTGGTATCAGGGGCGTTGGCATAGCGCAATCTTCTCCAAATTGAAGACTCCAATTACATTCACTTCGTTTCTCCACCGTTTATGCAGTCGCCCACTCCTGAAGGCAAAAGTGATGCAGAATTGAAATGAAGTTTCACATATAGTAGCAACTAACTGGCTGTTAATAGAATAGGACACTCGAGGGAAAAATCATAGCTCCTGCTAAAACACTAAGCAGCAAATTGAAGAGCATAGAAATAGTTTTTATCTTCGCCATTTGTTTCACAAGGGAGCTGAGTTCTGATAGAATTTATTATAGAATGTCTTTCAACACAACACAAATTCAAAAATCGTAAATTTTTAAATTGAAAGAATTTTAACCCCTAAGGTATTCAAATAACCAAAATGGCTAGCGTATATTATACTTGTAGGCAAACTTTTCTGCAAAAAAAAAAAGACAAAGCAAGAAATAATGTCTTTTAAGTACCTTTTCGAATACATACAAACATACAAACAAACAAGCCCGTATACAAAGGTATAAACTACAATTTGAAAATGAAACCTCATATATGCACGCGCTTTTACTTACATACATACATACATACATACAATCACACATACATACGTATGTACATGAGGTTTATGCAGGGCATTACATATATATTTGAAAAACTTTTCTCATTTCAAAGTTAAAACAGCAAACAACATTATCGTCATCTCCATCATCATTCGTCACTCAAATGAGGCACAATGTGAGATGTTAACGTTGTTGCCGCATCATACCGTGCCGCCACATAGTAACAGCGGCAACAGTAGTGGTAATGCTAGCAGTAGTGAGTAGTGACAAAAAGGGTGCTCACATGTGTGCTGCCTGCGTATGACCTTCCATCAATTCTATACTCAACACTCATACCAATTCAACACAATCGCTCCCCCACCGTTCATTATCTACATCAATATCAAACAAGAACCTAAGGAATTTCTATATACATACATATGTGTGCGTATCGCGTTCGCTCACATGTGACCCATTCTTATTGTCACATACTCGTTTATAAAGAGCAGCAGCGGCAGCAAATAGCATAAGAGAAGCAAGCAGCTGTAAAGATGTCGAAGACTGAAGAAGATGAAGTAAAAGTAGCAATGCCAAAACTTGCATTTGCCATTTTTCTTTCTTTTTATACTTGACGACGTGTCTCTGAGTTGTTGGTACTGTTGGTGCTGTTGTTGTTGTTTCTAAGACGCCATCGTGCTTAACGTCAGACACACTAACTGTCCACCTTCTTTTGCTTTTTTTTTTTTTCTTCTTCTTTTTATATTGTATGGCTGATATTGCGGCTATTCTTTGTGCATATGTATGAGTGTGTGTGTGTGTGTGTGTGTGAGATAGTGATGCTGATGTATTCTACCTCCGTATCCTACGTCCGTCTATCCTCATGCCTGCTTGCTTGCCTCCTTGTCTTTCTTTTTCTACTTTTTTTTTCTTTACTTTTTTTCATATGTAGGTATGAATTGTCCTGGTAGTTCATATATCACTTAAAACAGCCGCACATGTTCAACGCTTTTCGCTTTCAATTTCAAATGTGTCTTTGTGAGATACTTTTGGACACAACAACAACAGCTTCGAAAAAAGTAGCAGCTACAAAACAAAAATAAAAAATTGTTTACAAACTTTAAAGAAAATTTGTTTTCTTTTTTTCTTTGTTTTTTTTTTTTTTATTTTTTATTTATTTGATTCTATTCGTTCACATTTTTTTTACAGTAGTTTGTTTGTTTGCCAGAAGATTGAACGTTAAGGCTATGAAAATGAAAATCTTGCGTGTATAGTATACAAGCAAACATGAAAATGCGGCAAAGTCTTCGCTTTTTTGTTTTTTTTTTTGGGAGGGAAAAGTAAACTTACACACACGCTTTAGAGAAAGAAAAGAAAGTTTATTTTATTCTTTTTGAGTGCGGGTCAGCCCGCCTTTTTTCTTCAACTACTACTTCGAGTTCGACTGCATACTTAGAGGTTTTGTTGTTCCGCTAGACATATACATACATACAATATGAAATGATGATGATGAGGTGGTGATTTGGCATGATGTAGCGTTCCTCGATTCGATGTACGCCCGCTGCCATCATCATCTCCACCACCAACGCCATCGTCACCACTGTCACATGTATGCAGTACGTGCGAATTTAGTATGAGCGAGATAAATAGATGGATTGTCCTTTCAAATGTTAGTTGACATATGCCGGAATGTTTTATATTTTTTTTTTTCATTTTATTTTATTTTCTTTTTTTGCCATAAAATGTAAATGTTTTGTTGAATTTATTTTGCAATTCGAATTAGATTAAAGTTGCCACGAGACGAGAGACGAAGGCGTTGTATATACAAAAAAAAAAGTTTATATAAACTATTTTTTCTGTATAAAATTTAGAGTTCATACATTGTGGTTAAAAATTACGAATTAAAAAATAGCTCAAGTCTTCTCCAATTAGAACTAAATATGTGCTTGAAATCAGAATGCAATTCAAATTCCTTTACTCTATCAACATGATTTAAATTCAAAGCTGAAATCCGAAAGAAATTCAAGTTTTTTTCAAACAGTAAATCCACCTTCTTCTGCTTGATGTCCTCTATCTATACATTTATTAGTGTAACTACAATTTTATTCCAGAAAATCCAGAAGTGCTGCAAGATTATATTATATATCAATTTAAAAAGCTCTACTCGTCAAGTTTAAGTTAGCCAAACATTATCAGATTTAAAATCGGTTTAGCCAATTCCAAAATATTACCGTCGGAAGTTCTTCAAAATTCACTCATTGAACAAAGCATTGCATTCATCGTTGTAAAAATCATTGCTTAAGCGGGAGTAAATAACAAATGAGAGAGAGAGAGAAGACATGAGTAACGGCATTTCTCAGAATTATCTGCATACACAAATAACAAAACCAACACCAACGAGTAGTTTGGTTCTCTTTTGATATTTGTTTTTTCATGAAGAGATTTCTTGAGCAATAAAAATAGCTCCAGTTACTGGGGCCTTACCGACTTGTACCCTTGTAAGCATAAAGTGACTGCAACAAGCTCTTTTAATTTCCTTCTATCTGATAGTAAGTGTTTTTTAAGTGGAGCTATTATTTAGCCGGTAGGGCTGTTTCTACCAATGGCAGTTAAACTTGAAATTGTTTCTAGTCTTCCTAGTCTACCTAATTATTAGGAATGCAATTCGAATGTGCCTGTTTCACAAGGATATCGTATTAGTTTCCTCATTGTATAAACTATTTCCCAATTTATTCACTTCCGAACTTCATCTCCATAGCAAAGTCAGCTGTAGCTTTCTGCTGATGGTGAATTTTCCTGTTTCGCATTCAGGCAGTAATAAAGATTTTAAGGATATAGCATTTAAGTTCCACACACGCAGTTAAGAGCAGTCCAGAGCAGTCCGCAGACGGCGCAAGCTTTTGCTGATCCTATTGCCGATATTCAAGTCAGTTCGACATTCATTAGCGGAATAAAGCTGTAAACTATTTGGATTCAGTAATCTTAGGGGTCACCCTGCTTAACCTTTTCAGAACCATTGGTGACCGGTGACCCAGAATTCATTTTTTCAGTTTTTTTTTCAAAATTTATTACTACACCAGTTTTAATAAATTTATATTTATTGAAAAGAGAATTGATTATATTTTAGTTAATATTAAAAAAAGTATTGAAATTCTTGCCTTATTAGCGGCACTAGAGTTACCTAAAATGAAAAATATTTTTTTAACCTATTTTCAATCTCTCAGAATTTTGACAATATTTGGAAAAAACTATTTACTCAAATGTGATTTCCAACTTTTTGAAATTTTTGTTTACTTGTTTGCACATTAAATTTTGCTATGTGTCACCGATTACCCAAAAATCCTTAATAGAAACTTTTCAAAAACTTTATGCAATGAAATCGGGGTCAGCGAAGACAAATCCGGATTTGCTTTTTCTCCATCACTTCTAGTTTCCTTACGTGCAAGAAAAGGTTAAATGAAGAATTAATACTAAAAAACTTCGTCTATTCTTAAAAAAAATGGCTAAAAAAAATATACTGAAATAGTTCATAAAAAATCTTTAGTGAGGGCTACAGAGTCGCTGATAATTCATAAAAGTGCAAGGCAAGGCGTCAGAGGCGCAAAATTTTTATTATGATGTAGAAGAATTGTAACAAGAAATTTGGGTCAGAAAATATGAATCTGGGTTCAGTTTTGCGCCATCTTCTTTAGTTTCATTACGGTCTTAAAAGGGTTAATTGTGTTTCCGTCTAATTGCCCTAGAAACTTTACTTTTTTAGTTTAAAATGTATTTAACTTCATCGGTTAATTGGCATTTCCCGGTTAATTCCATTCCCCAGAAATGGTACATTTTCATAGAACCAATTAAGCGGAGGTTACTGTATTCGAATTGTGATCAACCTGCTCTATTTGAGCTTTTCTCATAAAACAAACTACGTTGTGGGTAGTGCGGAAATGTGGAAACTTTCTTCTATTTTTTTATATTAATTGCCAGTGGATGAAAAAAAGTCAAAATAAAATCTATTGAACAGTTTTTAAATAATTTTTACTTCCATCGGGTCCTTTCTAAAAAGTTAAATATAAAAAAATAAACTTGAAATCTTAGTTACACTATGCGACCAGATTCTATTTGTTTTCTTTGACATGAGATTTGACTTTGGATACAAAAAGAGAAGGTGACTGACCAATTCTGCATTTATAGTTTTTCTAGGTTAGTAACTGTTTTTGATTTACAGTTTTGGGTTTAGGGCTCATTTGGAAGGGCATGATTCAGCCTATAATTTCTGGATTTCGAAGTTTGTAGCACGTCAGTGTCCAGCTCTCCAATTTTAAAAAATGGCCAAAAATTCTATTTTAGCGTTTTCCATCCCATTTTTCTAAAACGTGGCGTGATGGGAAATTTTTGACCTCAGATTCGTGTTCAGTATAAAAAATTCATTCACAAACACTAGCAAACCATGAAGTAGTAGTGGATCAGCTCCAAAGTTTTAGGAAACAATCTTAAAATGTAATTAACCCATTATTGCTTAGAGCACCCCGACTCGGAAGACCTCTTTCAATGCAGTAACTGCACGAATTTCGGGAATATAAGCCAACCTCATCCGGATTCCTTATCATGGCCCGAATTCCCACTGATAATCATTTGAAAAAAATCTGACTATTTTTAGTATTTTTGGTAATTGTTTTGAGGTCGGGCTCATCATCAGTAATGGCAAGTCAATGTCAATTTTCTTCCCCCCCCCCCCCGAAAAAAAAATCCTGGCTACGGCCCTGCTGGGAACTAATAAAGAAACGCAATTATCAGCATAATCTAAAAGGCAGACTCGTTCAAAGGTCTAAGTTTACTTTTTGTTTTAGGTTTTGACGTTGAGTGTTCTTTCTAGACACTGGGATATGTTTCGCAACTTTCCCAAGTGGCTACAAAAAAAGGAAATGATATGTCGTGAACGGGAACTCTATTTTCAAGAAACCGGTTTTTAATACCATCAAGTTATAACATCTTGGGGATCTAAGTTTTAGTCGGAAATTTAATATCTCGATGCAATTACAATTGGAATTCCCAGTTCCACAACTTCGACGCCTTCGATGATCTCAATTGGTATGCTGACGGTTCAAAAAACGGATTATGATTCTGGTGTTGGTGTCGTTGTACCTAACTCTCCAATCTTAATTCCACTGGGCACTTTGCCTCGTGTCTTTCAAACCAAAATATACGCAATTAAGACGTACGCTAAAAGTTTGCAAAGATTGTCATCTACTCTGACAGCTAAGCGGCTTTAAAAGTATTTTTATTATAGAGCTCTTCTTCGAAGTTGGTAAAGGAGTATTTTGGCAGTCTGCAACAGTTGTCTTCTCATAACAAAGTTACGTTGCAAGTAATGTAGCAGCTGACGAAGTTGCTCGGCTAGACTAGCTCGATATCAATCATAAAGGCGTGGGCGAGGAAGGAATGAATATCTTATTGGCATCTTATTTTAGGTCTTAGACAGACCAAGAAGGTTGTTGTCTTTCCTCTCGCTTTCACCCAATCCCTGATTTTAAATAAAGCGGATCTTAAATTGCTGGTGAGTTACCTATCCGACCACTATGTGGTCAGATATCACTTAAGTAAATTCAACCTGTCAAACGAGACTAAGTGTCGTCTATGTACAGAAACGATGAGTTAGCATCCCACATTCTATGTGAATATCCAAACTTGGCTCGGCAAAGAAGTGGTATTTTAAACAAACCGTTTCTAACAGGTAACGAAATTAAAACCTCTTCAAGAAAAATTAGTCAGAACATATTTTGTTTATCAGGATAGCTTAATTTGGAAACTTAGATCTTCTTGGCCTCAGTGCCTGACTTTCGTACAAAACATAAAGCTTTGCTGCTTTATTGGTTTTTTTTTTATTTTCAAATAAATTATATTGATTGTCATTTCCGCAAACAAGACAGAATTCAATGCTGGCAGTAGGGAATAGGAATTTGTAGTAAGAAATTAATGAATATTATAAAAATTACTTTTGATTGCAGCTAAACTTAAAGATGTCCAGTGAATAACTTTTAATTATAACAATACGAAAATCTTTTATTCTATTAAAATTACAAATTATCTTTATTGTTTTTAATTTAGTTTTTACGACTTTACGAGTTTTTTTCTTTAATTTTTTGTTGTCATAAAAATTTTATCTACTTTCAATTTGGCAAAAGAGAAATAAAATAAAATAAAAAAAAAAAAAAACCTAAAGAGTAGTGAATTTTGGTCAGTAAACTAATCTCGTTATCGACAGTTTCAATCATTCCTACTCTGGTACTCCACTATTTAGTCTTATATTAACCCTCTTTATTCCTTTTATAATAATAAAATCGCTTGTCTTTTATAACATTATGTATAGTACATACAATTTTGACAACAACTCTCTTCAATCATTCATTCATTCAGTCATTTATTCATGTCCGGAATAATGTTGTCTGTCGTCCGTTGTCTTTTCATTGTCAACGTTGTCTCATTTTATTTATTACAAAAATTATACTGTTTTATTACACATTCTTCTCAAAACTTGCATAAAAATAAAATTGGCAATAAAAATTAATAAAAACACACTCATACATACACACACGCATACATACATATGAAATACACTCAAAAACTACTACTTCTACAACTATGTATAAATAATTTTTACTCTTTTGCATGGTAGAACAGACTCCACTACTCTCGCCCTCTTTGCTTTATGCTCTTTATCCTGTCGAAAAAAAAACGCTAAACTAATAAAAAGAAATTCAACTATGCAGTTTATGTATTTATATATGTATCTGCATATAAAAAAAATATTTATACATACATATGTAGCTATTTTATCAAATTGTAAAAATTTTATAGTTTCACTTTACGCAAGAGTAACTAAAAAAATATTGCATAAATATTATAGGGGAGACAAGAGATAGGAGAAATTTTTCATATTTTATCTACTTTGATTCAAAACATTTGATATAGTTTAATAATTTTGAGAAAATTACAATTTAGACACAAAGAGCATAGGTTAGGTTAGGTTGGAGTGGCTGTCGAGAAACACACTTAGGCCTGAATGGCCCATTGTGATACCACATAGTTGGACCTACAGTTTAACGCCGATTCCGAACGACGGTGTGGCAATTTTTTATCGGCTTGGTGGTTTTGCCATTATCAACCAATGTGTGTACTTGTACACTATCTTATAATTCTCATACACTTCATATTGATAGTGAATATAAGAAAGTAATGAAAATTAACCACCAGACGAAGACGGGAATCGAACCCGAACCTCCCAGATGAAAGTCTAGTGCACTATCCACTAGGCTATCGAGGTCGTTCAAAAAAGGGCATAAGATTTTCATAGCACTCAATCCTTTGGACAATTGTATGTACTTTGCCCAGATATAGGGGAATGTCGTCTAGGTTGGAACACTGTCTAGGTTGGAACACCATCCGTTTTTCACACTAGCGACATCTATGTGTGTGTGCAAAATTGTTTGTCACGATAGCAGCAAACTTTTTATGTCACATCGAGTTGAGAGCGTGACATGAAACCGAGTGTTCAAGTATCGAAAGGAAACAGATTTGCAAATGAAGCGTGTAGTCAAGGTTGGAACACTTGAAATTTGCGGTTATGATGCGTTCTGATATCGGAGATTCATTTTTCAACTTCGGAAAGTATCAAAAAACTCATTTCAAAAAAAGTAAAAAAGAAAAAAATAAATATTAATGTTTTTTGGGAATTTTTCTTTTTGGGGCTTTTTAGATACACTTTGCGAAACTAGCGGACAAATTTAAAAATTCACACAGATGGCTTTTTATATCAATTTCAGGTTTTCTTTCCCCATTTTCAAGTGTATTCCAGTCTTTTTGCATTCCATTCATTTGCAGGTTATTTTTAATCATTTGACTTCATATCTCATTGATAACGACGGAGTATCCTTGGTTAATCTCATGAAATTATTAAGTTTTGACTTACAACCGCTTAAAATATTTTGAGAACTGATGGGGTTTTCTGGAACTTTAGGTCTTTAGTGCCGCTTGACTTTCCTCGTCCCCGATTTTCGACTACAAGATTCAAGATTCATTTGCAATGTGAAGAAACTACGTTTGGAAGAAGGTCTTCATTTCTCCTGTCTGTATAGAAAACATATTTAAGTCCCCTCTAGATGGCCCATATATGTTTCGCTCAGAATATTTCATATCATACTTCCTTCTAAAGTTTCTGTAAGGCACTCTCCTATCAACTGGCACCGAAAACAGTTCAGAGTCTGTGTTTTGCATCACTTTGATCATATTAGAAGCCATTTGATTTGAATCAACACATAATTTTTTAAATAAATAAATCAAACAAATCTTGCTTAGTTTTAGAGATATTCAAATTGAAATTTCGAATTTTTGTTTGCTGATTAAAAAAAAAACGGAATTTAAAAGAGATGGCAATATGTGCAGAGAGAACATGCTTTGTTTTTCATTAACCAATCACAGGCGTTAGTAACCATTAAAAGAGAGTAAACTTCTTTTCATTTCTCTTGAAACCAGTGTGGCCAACTTTTGTTTTTCAAAATCCGCTAAAATGAAGAATAAAACGCGTATTTTCTTAAAAAAAAGCGTTAAATTTTTTTCCTTATAAAAGTGCGAGAAAACTCAATACATTTAAACTTTTTCACTAATACAGGCACACATCTGATACTTCTAGTCAATGAAAATTTCTTCGATTTTTCAAAGATATTTTAAATTTTCAAAAAGCACTAAAATCAGCGGGAAAAGCGCTGAGTTGGCCACACTACTTGAAACCAACTAAACACTGATATACAGTCTTACGGCATAAACACAACCAAAGCAGTCAACCTCCGACCGCTGACTTCTGCTGAGAGTACAAGTACAATAAGAGCATCAACCTCTAGCGTCAAGAATATGTCGAAGAAAAATAAAACAAAAGCAGTTGGATTTAATTCAATTTTTTCTTTTAATTTTCAGTTGTCTAAAAATAAAAGAAAAAATTAAAGATTCTGCAATATGAAACAATTGTTTATTGTTAAAATCATCAAAAGAATCAATAAACAAAGCGAAACTCGAAAAAAAAATACATATATGAGCCGTTGCGTGCAAAAGTGGTGTAAGTCAGTTTTTTTTAATTATTAGGATTTTCTCCTATAAGCACTAATTTTGGCCTCATTTAGTATCCTACAAATCTAGGTTGAACATTTGTACTATAAATCTGCCGGTACATCGGGAAAATAAATTTTATAAGAGCCCTATTTTGCACAGCACTTCTACAAAACCATATTTTCAAAAACCTGATTTTGACTTACACCACTTTTGCACGCAACGGCTCATATATTCGTACTAAAACTTGGCAGCACTTTCATTCCGGATTTTTGTGTCAGAAAAGAAAAAACATTTTAAAGTTGAGAGAATTCGATAAAATCTATTATAACATCGTTGAGGCGGCAGCCAACCACAGAAATTTTCCATGCATCTTCATAATTTTGTTTGAGTTTATTGTTGAAGTTGAGGTCGGCTGCTTTGGTTATATTAAGGACGCTGAGAAGAAAAGTGGTATAACTTCTACGTTCAGAAAAAAGGGGAATAATTTTACTTAAGAGCAAAAGCAAAACGAAATATGTTCAAAACAAAAGTGAAACGAAATATGTTCAGAGCGAAAACGGAATAAAAAACTATGCTGTTCTTGCTCTGAAAGAATTGTTGTACCATTTTTCTTCTTACTTTTAAGGCGTTTCATTTTCACTCTAAACCGTATTACTTATGCCATTCTTGCACTGGCACACTAAATTATTTCACTTTTGCTCTTATATAAATTTTAGCCCGCTTTTCCTCTCAGCCTGTCATTTATCATTCGAAGATGGTATAAAACCGAATTGCCCTCATTTGAGAGGCTGAGAGGAAAAGTGGTATGACTTCTAACTTCAGAAAAAAATGGAATAATTTTACTTAAGAGCAAAGCAAAACGAAATATGTTCAGAGCAAAAGTGAAACGAAATATGTTCAGAGCGAAAACGGAATAAAAAACTATGCTGTTCTTGCTCTGAAAGAATTGTTATACCATTTTTGCTCTTACTTTTAAGGCATTTCGTTTTCACTCTAAACCGTATTACTTATGCCATTCTTGCACTGACACTCTAAATTATTTCACTTTTGCTCTTATATAAATTTTAGCCCGCTTTTCCTCTCAGCCTGTCATTTATACCGAATTCGAATACCGAAAACAAAACTTTTTCATCTATTTCTAAGCTGTGTGCCATTTCTCTAAAAAAAAAATTTTTTTATGATTTTAAAGGGGTGTAAGTCTAAAGGGTCTAAGTGCCAAATTTTTGTTCTTTAAGATGATAAATTTTTTCAAACATAGCTATCAATCCTAATATTATTATAAAGGGTTTTATGTCTTATTTTAAAAAAAAAAAAAATAACAAAAATACGAGAATGTTTGTTGGGGTCTAAGTCCAGTACGAATCATAGCCATTTTATTCACTTTCTTTGTTATATTCCCGTTCAATGTTTTTGGTACTTAAACCCTTTAGACTTACATCCCTTAAGTTGTGTATATGTATATGTATGTAGCTAACTATTTTAAAATAAAATATATTAGCAATGTCGATAAATTTATACTTGACTATAAAACACCCTGCATATTTGCGTGTAGAAAACATAAAATTTCAGTTTCAAATGCTTTTTTTCTTTTTCAAATAACTGAATTTTCAGGCATTCAAAAAAATTCAATGCAAAAATGTGGTCATAATAATAAAAATCTCTTTCTTTGTAGAAATTTTTTCCTAATGAAAATTTCAATTAATTAAGTAATAAATTTCTCTATCACAAGATAATAATCGAAGAATAATACAAAAAGAAACTATTAGGAACACACCTTTGCTACAAAAATAAGTATCTGCTCATGAAGACAAACTCAAACATACATTTGCATAGTAGATATAAAAAAATCTGAAAGCAAAACAAAACAAAAGAAGAAAACTATTAATTCACAACCCTTTCACATTTACATATAAACAGTTAGTTACTTCATATAAATACTATTCGTTAATATCTACACTTTTGAATGTGATCATAAAATTGTATTGCCATATTTTCACCCCATATCAATAATGACGCCTTTATCAAAAATTACTAATACTACTACTACAACAAAAACATACTAGCAAACACTCTAACAAAATACCGCCGCATAGTATTGTAGCATTATTTGTAGTATACTTATAAGGGTCAATTCAAGTGATTTATTTCTAAAAATTCATTATTTCCATTAGAAAATAAAGTTAATTTTAGTGAAAGCGTATTAAAAAATCAAAAGAGAATACAATAGCAAAACAACACGCGTATTATAAAAGGATAGACATACTCACTTACATACATACATACATACATACATACATATGTATGCATGTATATATGTATCTTCCTTCTACCTTCTAACGTAATGGTAATGCTAATTTCAAACTTTCAATATACACATTAGTATTTATGTACATATGTATCTATCTGTCTCGGTATGAGTGTATTCTAATATTTCTTATTCCACCATAACCAAAGAATTTTACGAAATACATTTAGTTAACAGTGGCAAGACATGCAATCTTCTTTGCCTTTTGACTTCTGCAGCAAAAAGAAATCATAGTTTTCATTTCGATCTAGTATTTCTATTCATTTATAAAACCTAAATGCTAAGGATGAGACCAACAAAGATAATAGCCAATGGCCAACAAACGCAATTGTAGATAGCTATAACAAAAGAAACAACGCAGCAAATTGTAGTTATGTATGCATGTGTGTGTGTGTGTGTGTAGCCAGTCATAAGATTGATGAATTTCAAACCAAACCCAGTTTTATTTAATCTTTTTTTTTTCTTGACATTTGAAATTTTATGAAATTACTTACATGTTTGTGTATTATTTAAATGCATTGCTTTAGTAGGAAAATATTCTGATAATTACTAATTTCTTTCATTACACAACGGTGATTTTTTTCGCATTACTGTAAACATTTCAGAATTTATTGAGGAGAAAACTATTATTATTATTATTATGTTTGAGGATGTGCACCGCCTCCTAAAGAACTATTGTGCTCCCTTCGAGGATTCGAGCATTTAAGAACTAAGTCAAGGAAGTGACTCATTTAATTAGAACAATCCATTAGGACTTTTTTTTAAAGAATTTAACCCCATCTGGAAATCGAACCTGAGGCAGCTGGAACTCCAGTCTAGCACTCGTTCACCAGGCCACTTCGAGGATTATAGTATTTCAATGAGCTCTATAATCCTTAAAAGGTCATAATATTTCTATAAGCCCTAAAACCGTTATGAATCTTAGTATGAAGACTATTTCCAAGTTTTTCCACATGCCTTCTGGTATTTGAAAATCTCCCAAGAAAATTTTCCGGCATATGACATTGTCTTAGTATATGTTTTGGAATTTCGGTATCCTCCTCACGAAATCTACATAACTCATAATTGCATATTCATAGTTTTGTCAGGTGATAGTTCAGCCTGCCCTGTCAGAATGCCTGTTACAATTCTCAGATTCTTTTTTGATAAATTCATACATTCCTAAAAATCTTTTTAGTTTATATGCTCCTGAAAGAGTTTTTGATTGTTCCATTCCTGGTAGATTATCTTAGTATGATGTTCGCATTTGTTCTTCTTCTTTCTTTAAAATCATGGTTAGAGATCTTTTTCCTATTCTCCAAAAAGGTTCGGGTTCTACAAATAGGGTTTCTGCCACCCTTTTTTGCTAGCTCTTCTGCCTTCTCATTACCTTCTATTCCTACATGACCTGGAACCCAAAGTATAAAGACCTTGTTCTGTAAACCTAGCGTATTAAGTTTCTCAAGAGACTTCCTAACCAGTTTAGAGTTTATCTGATAGGATTCGAGTGCCTTGATAACAGCTTGGCTGTCAGTTAAAATCTCAATGTTCTTATTCCCATAGTTTCGCGTGAGTTTGATATAAACACACTTGTCTATGGCGTATATTTCCACCTGAAAGATACTGGTGAATTTGCCCATGGGCTCGAAGTATTTTATCTTTGGCCACTCCTGCTCATTCATCAGTAAGAGACCCGTCTGTATACCAGCTTATCATTTGTAGGTTTCAAGCAATCCTTCCCCATCCTTTTTATTTCTTAGTTTTGTTTTAAACTTTTAAGTGAAACTAAACTGCGGTTTCATGTCATCTCTCGGTATTAAAATTTCAGGAAATTGCTGTGTAAGAATGTCAAACTTCTTCCGATTTAGGCAATGACCTGACCCGATATATATTCCATACATTCTGTAAATGGCCCTCCTCGCTTGCATCTGAATATATGGCATTAGTGTAAACACTTCAGAATTAAATCAGGATATAAATCAACAACTTAATTATAAATAAAATCAGCGACTAAACTAACAACTAATTCAAAGAATTATTTCCTTCATTAACTTCAGGGTGAGAATATACCTTGTTATGCTTTCAATTGACCAATCACGATAGCTGATAGTATCAACTGAGAGTAAAAATCTCTCAATAAGCGCAGTTGGAATATTAACTCCCTCACCGAATGCATAATGCGAAAATAATAAATTTTCCGCTGTACTGCGTTCAGGAGTTGACTAAATTTCTAAAGAGTATTTTGTACTTATTCCAAATAAAGAGAGAAATATTAAAAAAAAAAAAAAATTATTATAATAAAAACATTCGCCAATTTCGAGGGTTATCCATGTAACTTATAACGTATTCAAAGCTTCTGAAATAAGTTTTAACGAATTTTTAAGTAAAAAATGTCCTCATAGAGTTTGTGTTCTTTATTTTCAGGGCAATTATTGATTATTGGGGGTCACAGTACTACCTCTACGAAAGCTCTCTTTGCAATCTTTCATTGGTTGCCAACTTCACTTCTGGTTAAGCAACAAGCTAAGTGCTCTGCTACCAGACTCAGTGTTTCAGGTCGCCAGCCTAGGTCTAGCCTGGACAAAGCCAAGATTCTAATCCAGAATATATCTGTACCAGGGCCGTAACCTGGATTTTGTTTCGAGGGAGGTTTTCATTCGAAGAAAATATTCATATAAAATTTTTATGAAACTGATGTTTAAATACAAATAAATTGGATACGGTGAAGCATTTGATGGACCCTATCGGACTAGGGAGAAAAGTGGAGAAATGTCTTAAAGTTTTAGGAACAATTTTTCTTAATCTTAACCTAAAAAAATGGCCGAAAAATTCACAGAATAATCAATTTAAATTTTTTCAAATAAATATCATTCAATGTGGATTCCAATACATTTTTTATCGTGCAAGACATAATTTCGATAACCCATTGACTTGCCATTACTGATAATGTACCCAACCTCAAAAAAATGATTGAAAATGCCAAAAATATTCAGAGACTAATTTTTTCCAAATGATTATCAGTGGGAATTTGGAATTTTGGCCATTATCAATGATGAGGAGCCCGGATGAGGTTGGCGTATATTCCCTAAATTCGTGCAGTCACAGCATCGAAAGAGATCTTCGGTGTCGGTGTGCTCTGGGTAACAATGGGTTAACGTATTAATTATATTTTAAGATTAAGAACTTTAAAGCTGATTCAATAAAACTTCTCTGCATGGGTTTGGTGAACAATATGGTTCCTAGTGTTTGCGAATGAATTTTTCATGCTGAACACGAATCTGAGGTCAAAAACTTCCCATCACGTCACGTTTTAGAAAAAATGCGGTTGAAACCCCTGAAAATACCGTTTTTGGTAATGACGTGCTACAAACTTCGTACGATTTCAATTCAAATTTATTTATTAAATTTTTTTTTATTTGAGTTTTTAGAAAGAAACTGATTGAAGTAAAAAATATTTAAAAATTGTTAAATAATTTTATTTTGACTTTTTTCCATCCACTGGCAATTAATATCAAAAATTTGAAAAAAGTTTTCACATTTCGGGGGGGGAGGTCAGAACCCCGAAAACCTTCCCCTAAATACGGCATTGATCTGTACCATATACCCAGTAGAGAGGAACTGTTTAATAACGAGGTGGTCAATGAGTATTCTTCTGGCATCATCACTGATGAGTCTGGAGAAATAGTCGGCTGTAGTATTTTCACTTGCAAGTTGGGTCTCAGACTGTCTTTTCGAGCTGAAATTCGGAGTTGAAATTCGGTATACCATAATTCTCAATAGAAAACCATTGAATACTCTTAACTCTTAAACACAAAAGTTCTCTATATCGACCAATTCCTCCAACAAACTTTTGCAAAACTATTCTGACTACTCTGACTTCTCAGTCCCGTTCAAGACCATAGAAATTTGTTTCACATTCGTTCACTCGTTTCATTCGTTTCATTCGCTCCCCAGCAGTGATTAAAATATGGGCAAGTGGTCAGAATGCAAAAGCTGTCCACCTTCTATCTTTAAATTTTGTGAACATAAACTCTCTTTTAAAAAGTTTTTGATAGAACAGATTCGTTTAGTTAAGATTTGAGACCACTTAAATTAAGTCTTTAGAAATCAATTTGAAGTATTATTTTTTAAATAATATAGATAAAGAACTGTGACCTGTTTCGAAACGATGTTCAGTTCTGTTTTTATTTCCCCAAATTTACACGGTTACAGATTTCTACTTAAAAATACTTGATCTATTCCCTAGTAGTGGTTAATTATGCTATTGTGAAGAATTTCAACTCAAGTTCAAATTCAAAAACTTAAGTTCGAAATACATAGATTAATAGTTTCAAAAATAATGCCTACAAAAAATATACAACAAAAATTACGACAAATGGACGTTTTTACCTTATTGAAAAACCAAACCACATTTACTTTCATTGGTGAATGAAACTCAGAAAAACCGCATTGAGAGAAAGAAAGAGAGCTAACAGAATTTCTCAAAGGTGGTTATAAATATAGATTTGCATATGTACCTGCGAATGGAAAGGTTTTTCAAATGATATGATGCCGCTAGATAGAGTTTTGGTATAAGTATTTAAAAGTAACCAAAAATACAAAAATGTGTATGAGTGTGTGTGGGTGTGTTTGGAAGAAAAACTAATGTAATTTTCACACTTCAATTAACACATTTTATATATATATATATATAAACCATACACATATATAAATATATATAAAACCTAAACGCACATGCATGCATGAATATTGCAAAAAGAACTATGTATATAGATATATTTTCAATAGCTGATGGATAAACGTAGATAGGTGGGGCAGTGCTAGCTCAGAACACACACACTAGTAGAGAAAAAGGCTTTCAATGTGTTATGAAGATTTTGCATTTTCTGAAAAGATGCAGTAAAGGCGTACACTAATTTCTAAAATAAAATTAAATTGATAAAATATTCAAAGGACGCACCTGTCAGGTTAGACAGAATAGCAGATGGTTGCACTTTCTTCCTCTTCTGCCGAGAGCTTTATTTGCCCACAGTTTAATGCAAGTAGTAAAAACCTTTACACAAATCTAATATTAAGACTATGTGCAGTTTATCTTTATATATATATATATATATATGTGTGTATGTGTGTATGTGTGTATGTGTGTGTTTGTGTGAATATTTTCTATTTGTGAGTGCATATTTAAAATTGAGTTTGCATTTTATATTTGATTAATTATGCATATTCACACATTACGCACACACCAACGCACTCGAATTCACTAACATACGCTTACAGCAACACAAACACAAACATTTATTGCAATTTGAAAATAGTTTTCTTCAAAAAACAAAAAACAGAAAAACGAATTTCTATATTCTATCGATGGAAAATGAAAATAGAAAGGGGCATTGCTTTGTCACTAAACTAAGTCATTCGGAAAAATTTGTGCATTTTCTTTTGCTTTTTCCAACTGCAATGCTAAATTATACCCTGATGTTGTTGATGAACATTACTGACGCACTCAAAGATACTATTCTATATGTATCTGGAAGTATATATATCTGCGTACCTTCATATGTACATACAGCCCCTTTTCTTTCTAAATAAACTCAACATTCCCTCGCCTTTTTGCTTGCTCCTTTTGCTCTTTCATGTCAACTTGCTTTTAATTAAATAATTACATTATTTTATCTGATGGCTAGTCACAAAGATTTTGTCAAAAGCAGCAATAGCAATGCATACATATGTATGTAGTTAGTAGTAATACAGTTGAATTCATATGCATCTTTTAGTTTTTGGATATAAAGATAAAAAGATCTACTCATACATGCGTATATAAAATTTCCCTTGAGTTACTTTCGCACAAAAGAATATTTGGTTTTCTTTGAAATATTTAAATTTTATATGTATGCAAACTAAAACAAATACAATTATTTAGGTAGAAATAGTTGAGAATATGCAAATAAAGTCTTTCAAATTTAGAATGAATTTAAATTTTTGATACTTTTCATATGAGTCTTTAGCAAATTTTCTCTCCTACATTTTTTGAAGAAAAATTTTTGTATTAAATTGTAATTTAACGATTAGACTTAAATTTTAACAAATGATAAATTTTTTCGTATTCCCAATTCAGATTTACACTAACTGGCACGACTTGCTACGGCCGAAACGTGTCCCGCCATTTCTGTAAGTCTGAATAGAATTTGCTTTTGCTATGTAGTAGACAGTGTGGCCAACTCAGCGCTTTTCCCCGCTGATTTTAGTGCTTTTTGAAAATTAAAACGCGGAAAAAAACTGACTTAGCACTCACGGCATTTTTTTTTTCAATTTAAAATATCTTCGAAAAATCGAAGAATGTGTGCCTGTATTAGTGAAAAAGTTTAAATGTATTGGGTTTTCTCGCACTTTTGTAAGGAAAAACATTTAACGCTTCTTTAAAGAAAATACGCGTTTTATTGCTCATTTTAGCGGATTTTGGAAAACAAAAGTTGGCCACACTGGTAGTAGAAAATCGTAAAGTTTCTGTTGAGCTGAGGTTAATACTGAAGTGTTTGAATAAGGAAATTGCAGATTCAAGTTCCACACATAAAATTGAATAAATAACGCTGTACAACAACAAAATCGTAACTGAGTTGTGACCCGGTTTTTCTGGGTTGTTTTCGGCCGCTGATCACGAATCTGTAAAAAAATAATTTCGGGTCTCGACAGGTTTCGTAAATCTTCGATTTTTGACAATTTGATAAGGTAAGGATTAAGGATGAAATTTTTTTATGCCATTTTAGAAGTTTTGAATGAAAAAATAAATAAAATTTATAAAATTTCAACTTTTTGTATCGCTAGTTCTTCATTTTTTTTTTATACGCGTTAAATTCAAATTTTACGAACATGTTTTTTTTTCATCGAAATGTCCTAAAACGGCGTAAAAAAGCGAAAAAAAACACCTTATCAAAAACCACCAAAAAAATCCGTGATTAGCAACCAAAAATTCTCCAAAGTACCTCCCGGGTGAAAGTCTAGCGCGCAACCCACTAGGCAATTGAGGTCGTCCAATTACACATTATGTACCTACTCTTCTCATGAGTTACTGATATTTCTGAAGCTAGCTTATTTTTAACAAATTTTATAAGATTTGAATCTAAACTGAATAGTTTTCCTTTCAATATTGGTAGTTACTACTGGGTTCAAAGGCGAAAAACGAGGGGTGGGGGAAGGGTTTGAAGATGGAAACCACTTCCCAAAAACCTTTTTTTAATCCATTATTTTCTTGCCTTTGCTAAATTTTGGTACAAATCAACAACTTTTCTGTAACTCTAAGTATAAAATGGGACGACCTCGATAGTCTAGTGAGTTGTGTACTAGACTTTCATCCGGGAGATTCCGGTTTGATTCCCGTCTTTGTCTGGTGGTTAATTCTCATAATCTTCTTAGAAAGTGTACAAGTACACACCTTGGTTGGTAATAGCAAAAACATCGAGCTGATAAAAAAATTGCCACATCGCGCTTCGGAACTGTAGGTTCAACTATGTGGCCGTTCAGGTATAAATGAGTCTCTAGACAGCTACTCCAACTTAATCTAAGGGTAAAATGGTCCTTAAATATTACATTCTCTGTTTGCAGAAATTACGAGTTCAAGCTCCGCACATAAATTCTAGGAAATAAATGAGATTCTATCTATCAATAGAAGGCGCTTGTTGCGATCTTCATCATTCTTCATATTATAAAATGTCAAAATTTCTAAAAACTACATTGAGTTCAGTAGTGTTGGTGATATACAGTATACCCCCAAGCCATTAGAAACACCACAAATTTCCTTTAATTTTGTTCGTAAATGCAGTGAATGTTAACCGTTTTAAAAAGATTTTGCACAAACTTTTTTTTCGGCAACTGTTTTCTGGTGACAATTTGGGACCGACTTGTCAAGTAATAATGGAAAATTTTATTGGAGGATAAAAAAGGATTCGTTTTAGGATAAAAACAAAATTTTTATTTGCACCACAAGTGCATAGATGTTTCTACACAACCGCATTTTCAGCTCACTTCATATGTATGCCTCCAAGGATCTACGTAGTCATAAAGAGACGACTCAAAAAACCTAATTTCCCCTTTATTTTTTTCGTACCATTTCATCTTTCCACAATGTGTTATAGTCTATTATCTTTATAGAATTAAAACCAGCAAAGTTTTCAAACAATAACATCTTCTCGAAGGACAGGCTCATGGTAAGATAAAAATAGAGGAAACTACATCTTTTGAGTCTCTCTTTTAAGGCGGCTCTGACTCTTGTAGAGCTACTGAAGTCAACTGATAGGTATAGAATATTCGGGAACATTTACGCACTTATGGTTAACACTGATTTATATCATAATACTTTAAAAGATATAAGTTTGGTTTTTGGTACAAAGAAGAGGGTTAAGGTTAAACTTCCTCATTATTACTTGACTAATCGGTTCTAAATTGTCACTGGAAAACAGTTCCTGCAAAAAAAAGTTTGGCAATATCTTTTTAAAATTGTTAAAACTCACTGTATTTACAAACAAAATTAAAGGAAATTTGTGGTGTTTCTAATGGTTTGGGGCAGAGCTGTAAAAGATTGCAGTCATTTCGAACTGCATTCATTGAAGTCACTGGAAATGAATAACGTTTTCTGATTACAGTCTTTGATTTCATTTGAAACTTATAACTTTAAAAAATTAAGTCACCAGTGTTTTTGAAGTCAATGATTATAGCAATCAATTTGAGACTTCAAGGCAAATAAGTCACAATCACTCACATGACTTCACATTATACTTGAAGTCGCAGTCATGACTTCAAATTGGTTTGAAGACACAGTCATGACTTCAAATTGGTTTGAAGACACAGTCATGACTTCAAATTGGTTTGAAGTCACAGTCATGACTTCAAATTGGTTTGAAGTTTTGCAGTCATTTGAGACTTCACTTTCACTGAGTGAAATATGTTATTGAATGATAAAAAATATACAATATTTATAAGTAGTATAATTATTTAATTAAACAAAAAAGCTCTTCATGATTTTAACGACAATAAGACAGTTGTGAAAAAACATATAAAACATATCATCTTAGACATACATACATATAAGAAACTACATACACAAATAGAACATCGAATAACCAAGTTTTTATATTAGATACAAATTTAATTACAAATTTTTTTAAATAAATATGAAAATTGAAATTATTATAATTTATACTGGTATTTCTAGTAAATTTTGAAAAAAGTTGCTTGAGGCACAGATTTGATTTCGATGATTTTTTATATTTGCAACAAGAAAAATAATTCGTAACAAGTGTGAACATGAAAATGTGTAAAATTCTGAAAAAATAACTTAAATGACTTCCAAGTTATTTCCACGAATTCAATTTATTTCGGTGAAGTCAATTGACTTCATTGAAATAAATTGAAGTCAATTGACTTCAAATGACTTCAATTGACTTCAAATGTCTTAAATTCACTTTAAATGACTTCAAAATGAATAACTTCAAGTCAATTAATACTTTGTTGAGATTAGGACTGCAAATAAGAGACTGATCATTCATGACTTCAAAAAAAAATGACTTCAAAAATGAAGGATAAGTCATTGACTTCAATATGGCTTGTGACTTCAAAGTCTTAATTCCGCATTCACAAAAAGACTGGATTATTGCAATCATTTTTTTTAGAAGTCAGTTGACTTCAAACCTAAAAAGACTGCAATCTTTTACAGCTCTGGTTTGGCGGTAGACTGTAACTGATATTTCTAAACAGGCTTCTCCAAATCAATATTCGAACCTGGAAAATATGAGTCCAAAAATGAATGGTTATGAAGAAAGTTGAATCTAATTCAAAGACTGCTTTCGTTCGAAATACAAATGCCTAAAAGTTATTAAAAAAAACAAAACTGCCCATGAAGTTGTGCCATTAGCCTACTTTCAATTCAATTTAAATAAAATGCCTATGTATATTTTAAATATACATACATATATGAATAAATGAATTATTGTAATTAAATGTCATGAAACACACCTTCATAGATTAGGTACACAGAACCCTCCACCCACTCCCTTCTTCAATAGTTACTATTAGTATTCAACTTGCCGTTCTAGCAGTCTTACTGCGTTCATCAATATCAAAACTACTTACTAAAATAAAATGCAATGCAAATCACTTTTTCACAGAACGCACCCCAAACACTTGTGCCCACCCACCCTGCCTTAAAAAAAAATAATAAAAAAAAAATAGCTCAATAATAGCAAATCTAGTTTTATTTTAATACATACATATGGTATACCAATATGAATATTGTATATTTCTTCTCCTTCTTCTATTTGTTTTTTTTTTTTTTTTTTTTTTTTTGGCAATTTCATACATTAAATATCATTTTGTTTTCAATATTTATTATCGAATATTGAAAATGTTATAATGCACGCGATATTTATATAGAAAAAAAAACTACAACAAAAAACAACAATAATAACAATAACCAGAACAACACACTAACACTCCCATTTTGTATTTTGAATTACCAAAAAATTTTCCTTCTAATTGTTTATACATATGTATGTATGTGTTTTTGTTGTAAATATATGGAAATGGCACATTTACCTTCTTACCTAATTTCATTATATTCTATGAGAGAATCTACTTCAGCTGGACGTAATCGTCATCATTATTATCATGTGATTATTATGTGTTTGTATGTTATGCCAATTTAAATGTATTTGCTCATTTAAATGTATATGTGTGTGTGTGTGTGTTTTAGCTTACACACACCTTCAAATATTCTTGCATACCTACTACAACAAAAACATTAAAATTGAAATTATGCCAAAAGCAAAGCAAAAAAAAAAATAAATAAATGTAAGAAAATTCATTTCAATCACGTCTAAATTGTTTTGGGTGTATTTCGCATTTATTACCCTTAATTGCTATATTTGCCTTTTTGAGGGAAAACACAAATTTTGTGAGTAGGGATTTCATAAAGAAAGAAAATTCTGAAGAATTTATATTTATTATAATTAATTAATGTTTTGATCTATAATTTTATTTAAATTATATAGTAAAAATGTGTATTATTACATAACAAATTGAAATATTATAAAGAAATCTTTCCACCACATATACCAAACGGGAGAGTATGAAAAAATCGACAGGATAGAGTGTATTCGCGAAAGTGTGAGGTATGACGTCAGCTTTAAATTTAGTCACCTGATTGTGCTCTTTCTAACTGTTTTTCTCTCTATGTTCTCATCATTTTTATAAACCAAACAACTTAATTGTGAAACAACCAGTGAGTGCTCTAACTGATACCATATTTCTTAAATCAATCACAGATCATAAACTGAAATTGCAAGTCCTAGACATAGTTAGGAATCCTGCCGTCTCATATTCAACAAATTCAGCTGAAGTAATTAGTGCGTTGAACTCCTATATCAGGTTCTCTGAATAAATTCCTTAGATAAAAAAAAAATGATTGAATTGAAAAAGCGACATGAAAAGGGTTTTCATTTTCGGTTTTCCAGCTCGGCATTTTTGGTGATCTTCATTCGTGTGCCAAAAATAAATCGTAAAAAACGGTGAGACTTGATTTTGTGATTTTGGTCATACTCAGGAGTTTATCACCCTTATTATAGTTGTCGAGCGTAAAGTTACTCGACTGTCGAGTTTGTTGTCGAGTCGACTTAAAATCGGAATTGTGAAACCTAATTGACTCGAAAATATTTGTAATAGATTGCAACGAGCAGAAAACGCTACTGTGAATGAAAAAAAGAAAGAAGATTGCCAGTCGCGGTGAAAAAAATACAAATATTGAGTTAAAAATGGTCTCAAAAATATAGTAGAATTTTATCTCACGCGGATCTATGGAACCATCAAGATCTAAAACCATATCTAGTGTCACTGTGAAACAGTTATAAGAACTTGATTTAAGTACTCAGAGTATAATTTCCTGTGTGGGCCAAAATTTAACCTATTAATTGGCAATGGTACGAAAACGCACCTAGTGGTTTTTTTTATAAACTTAAAGTGTTATTTTTATAGATTAAAAATTCTGCGTTTTCGCATCATTGTCAATTAATGGGTTAATCTGACTAATGAGAGAAAAATAATGACTACAAAAAATCAATCATCAATCACAAACTAACGATTAATTTTTTTTTTTAGTCATTTTCACTGTCTCGTTGACTATAGCAAAAAAAATATTATTGGATTTGTTTTCAATACGAAGTACCAGGGAATTAGTTGGATCGATTTTAAAGCCTGAGTGAGGAATGCGAAATCAAACTTTTATTTTTATAATCGTAAATGTTTCCTATAGCAAAATAATCGAATCATATTTTTACAGCTAATGGTTAAACAATAAAATCGAGTTCTACTAAAACAACTCTTCTGCCCATTCGTGAATTTGGCATATAATAGGTCCGAAAATTTTCCAACCCTGTCGATATGACTAAAACTAATGATTGAATGACTAATGCATTTAGTGGTGATTATGATTAACAATTTAGCAGAAGATGAAATTTTGCACGAAAAACTTGTTTATCTGTAGTAAAGTTTGATTTTTAAAATTTAAATTTGAATTTTTTTAATTTCTGTCGGTGAGAAAGAAGAAAACAGAAAGACCGAAAATATTTAAAAATCTAAAAAAGTCAACGCTAACTATAGATAAAAAAGTTTTTCATGCATATTCCCATCTTCTCTAGTCATGACTAAATTTAGTCATGATTCATTATTCATGACTAAAAAGTTTAGTTAATTAAGTAGTAAATTCAAAAAATTAGTTGTTTATGTCCTACTCCGATACTTTCTCTGTTCTTTTGTTCGGAAGGCACCAGTGGCAGAGCTGTAAAAGAATGCAATCCATTGGAGTTATTTGATTAAATGTGTAAACAACTTCAAATCCCAATTGACTCTCAACAGACTTCAAGTGACTCCATTTGACTGCAAACCGGAATTGACTCCAAGTGACCTCAAGTGACTCCAAAAGGCTTCAAATGACTCCAAAATGACTTCAAATAACTCCAATTGACTTCAAATAACTCCAATTGACTCAAAGTGACTGCATGTGACTTCAAGTGACTGCATGTAACTTCAAGTGACTCCAAGGGTATTCAAGTGACTCCAAGTGACTTCAGTGCCTTTAAAGCATCAATGATTTTGGAGTCATAAAATTTGCATTCCCATGATTTCAAAAAAAACTTGCATTCCCTTAACTCCAAAAAATAATTTTTTAAAAGAATTATCAGTCGGCAACTCCAAAAAAGACTTCTAACTGCATTTTTTATTCAGGAGTCAAATATGCCATTCAATAACTGCAATCATGAATTATCAATTATTAACTGTGACTTCATGGTATTGCAATTAAATTGAATGCATTCTTTTACAGCTCAGCTAACTGGCAACAGATTGTGATGATCAGGGAACCTGAAAATCAACTCCTAAAATAATCTCTAATAGAAGCGGCAATCTTTTCTAAGGTGATAGGTAAAAAGTCTCTGCAGATTTTTTCGGGAGGAATGAAAAAATAAATAAATAAAAATTGATTTTATAATGGAAATTTACTTAGAGAATGAAATAAACCAAAATTTTGATGCGGGCGGATTGATTAAATTAGATTAATATGGAGGTGGGCAATAATTTCCCAGATCACTGCGGCCATCTGGGGCCTATTGTGATATACTTCAAAGATTTATTGTGTTTATAGTTCTCCTATGAGTTTAGTTCCTTTGAGAAAATTTAATATCTCTTTGGCATGAATGATTTAGCTTGTCTGTTACCGGGGGTAACTCTCAGCTCTTATAATTTATAATCTGAACTTAATATTATTTAAAATTTTGTATGGAGTGATAAACCGAAATCATCTGCAAGTTTTCTTCAAAGGTATGATTGATTATACTATTTATTATTTTATAATTCTTCTAGTTTTTGGTGGAACAAAATTTTTTTTTTGAAGGACTGGACTGCTTCGGATGTTTCTAAATATAATTCCTTCCTCTGCCTTCGAATTTAATTCACGAATTTATAGCCTTATCAGATTAAACATATGTAGAAGTATTTTATTTTATAGTAATTTATTTTAGAACTTACCACTGAAAGTCTCGCCGAAAGTTGGAGCAAATTCTTGTGAGATTTTTCGGAATTTAAATGTGGTCTGGAATTCCAGAAATTTTCCGTAATTAACTGTAAATTTTTTTTTTTTTTTTGATTTTTCACTGATGATTTCTGATATTTTACAGAAAATAAATATGAATTTCACTCACTACTTAACTATATTTACAATTCTTTCACTATAGTTTTCAATATATATACATAAATCTCTTATGCTTGATTACATTCATGTTTTTTCTTTAAATAGTAGTAATAATATTATTATTATTATTATTATTTTTAATTGCACTTGCATTGTAATTCTGAATGTCGTTTTTATTTTTTTCAATTTACACACACGAAACCAATGACCATGATCTGTAAATATATAAAAAAAAAAAAATCAAAATAATTATTTTAAATATTGGCTATAAAATCATTATAATTTTTAAGTTATACAAAATTGTATTTATTTATTATTTAATTTTTTATTTGTTTTCTTAATAATTGTAATTGGCTAATTTATTATATTCGTACCCTAAGTGATGAGCAATTCTAACTGTTAGAACTGAATGTTTCCTTCCCTCGCACAATTTACATGAAACAAAAAATTTGTATAAAATTGGTTTAAAATATTATAGAAAAAGAAAAGAAAACAACAAATTGGCTAAATAAAAATAAAAAAAAAAACTTATTTAATATTTTTAGTAAAAAATGTTAAAATTTATATATTTAAAATTTTAAAAAGAAAACTATTTATGCATATACAAAAAGAAACAATAAAATTGTAAGTATTCAGTTCTGCTGTTGTTGCTGTTGCTGCTGTATTCGAAAAATTCGCAAAAAAAAAAAAAACCAAATCCAAATTAATATCAAAATCAATTATAATAAAGATCAAGGTCAAAATTATATATTTTGTTGCATTAATTAAACAAAAAACCAAAAAAAAAAAAAAAAGAAAAAGCTCGTCATGAATATTTATACATATATCGTACCTACTACAATTATTATTACATAATACACATAATCGTACAAATCTACATACAAACTGCTACCACCTGCATATGTATGTATGTATGTCTAATCAAGTAAATAAGTAAATAAGCAGCATTCAAGTACCTAAACCTAATTAAATTATATGCGCATTCAATACATAACCATACATACATACATACATACTAAATACAAGTGTAGTATCTTGTCAACTATATACGAATTTTTGTTTTCAATTGATTTGCTTCATTTCCTACCTACCCACTGTGCAACAATCCCATCAACAACAACGCCATCTATAGCCGCCGATGTGCAACAGAAGTTTGGTAAATTTCTCAGCAGCACACCAATCAAAGTCAAAGAGGAAATCATCGATGAAAAAGAACAGGACGACGATGAGGACGCAATGCAAACGTCACCATTAGTTCGAGCTGTTGGTTCGAGTGGTGGAAGCGGCAACCAAAAAGTTGAATCGGCCTTAGGTGATGGTAGTAAAATGCTAGACAAATTTAGCACCACACATGAGAATCAACCAACGCGCTCTCATCATCACCATCACCATCATCACACGCCGCACCAGCCGCCGCCGCCGCCACCTCACCACCAGCTGCCTCTGAATCGTTCACATAAACACAACAATAATATTTCAAAAAACCGTTCAGCGAACTCTTCGCCCACACCGTCAGGACGTTCGTGGAACGATAGCGATGATGAGAATTTCGCCGATGATCACTCGTCAACCACATCGTCAGCAATATCGTTAACAGTGAAAACCTCACGGCACAACAGTGAATCAACACTGTATCAGACGTTGCTTATGAAACAGGAACAACAGCAGCAGCAACAACAACAACAACAACAGCAGCAGCAACAACACCAGCACGAACAGCTGCAACGACAGCGACACGAACAGCAGCAACAGCAACACCAGCAGCAACAACAACAGCATCAGCAACACCAGCAACACGAGCACCAAAAACAACAACAATATCTCGATGAATTACAACAATCAGCCGTCAGTCATCAGCAACAATTAACCGCCAATCTTTTTATGGCACGCACAATTGCCCTCAGCCGAACACGTGACTTTCCCGATCTATTTCAAAATAGTTCAGCCGTTGCCGTTGCAACCGCTGCCGCTCAGCTAGCATCAGCAACAGCTGCTGGAGGCGGAACCGCTGCAGGTGCTAGTAGCAGCAGCACCAGCAGCAGCTATATGCTACCATGCCCCTTGTGTGAAACACCACTGGAACAGCGTATATTTCGTCAACATCTTGATCGTCATTATCCCCGTGATAGTCCTGTATGTCCGGTAATTGAATGTGGACGTCGTTTTGCCCATCCAAATTCAGTACGTAATCATATGCGTATTAAACATACGCTCCAATGGGCCAAAATGAAGGCAATGCGTTCATCGGGTGGTCCATTTGCTGGTGGTCCCGACTTTAAATGAAATTGTGAGGGTAATTAGTTCGACAGCTCGACTGATGACAGCAAATATAAAGTGAAGTAGAGTATTACTTAGAACATACCATCAAATGGATCTATGTACTTTATGCTGCCATCTCTTTCTTCCTTTTACACAATTAACTATTTCATGTTGATTTTATCTGTAATCGAACATTCCCAAAATAAACTACAATGAAGATTAGGTTGCTTTTAGTATATAATACTACATAGTTACTACTTACTGCATACATACATAGTTAGAAATAAAAACAAAAATATTATTTTAATTTTAACTTGTTTGAAAAAAAAAAAAAAAAAAAACTATTATTCAAATTTTACTACTCTTACTATAGAATGCAAGGAAAAATACACATAAAATGTGTAAATTTACATTTTATTTAAAAACAAAAAATACACAGACCGTCAGATGACAATATAAATTTTCGGTTTTTATTTTTCTTCTCCTTCGATATTATTCCAATTGTTTCTTTTTGAGCCCCAAAAAAAATTAAAAAAAAATTTTGCCGATTTTGAAAAAGGTCGGGAAAGTATTACGCGAGACTCTCTTTGTCTAATACTCAGAGTTTGTCTCGCTTTGTCTATTAAATAGGCAACTCTATAAGTATTGTCGACTACAACCATTACGTTCCTATATTATGTATTTTACGATATTATGTAAATTTATAAAGAAAACAAACAATTAAAAAAAAATACTACTATTAAAAAATTATGCAAAAATATACCTATATATATATATGTATATATATATATATATAGTATATAATTTATAAATAAACCAAAAAAAAATCCTATAAAATATAAATATATATAAAACAATATTAATAAGACTATTAAGAAGATGCAAAAACGTTTATGAGCTACTACTACTATAAATAACGAATACAGATTTTTTAGGAAAAGTCTAAGCAAAAAAAAGCAAATAAAACACACTAAATTAAATGAAATTATATTTCAGTATTAAAATTAATAGTGCTTTGAGATTATTAATTAAAGGATAAGAAATTTTTTGAAATTATTTAAGTTTCAAATTTGATTTAATGAAGACTTTTAGTTGTTGATGAAGACAAAACTTTAGTATAGAATCTTTGCAAGTTTAGATAAGATAGATGAATAAATAATTAGAGCTACGGAGGCACTAATAAAAGTTTGAAAATTTTTGAAACAGGTAGACCCACTTCGAAAAACAGTCCTCAAAATGTTTTTTTTTTTTTTAGATTTGCAACTTCGACATTATTGGGAGTATGAATGTATAAACTCGTATTTTTTCGTAATTTGGACATTTATTGTGAAAAAGTGATTATAAATTTATTCTTAAAAGTATTGTCCATCGTTAGCCACAATCTTTTCCCATCTTTCTGGTAGCATACGGATTCCGCGTCGAAAGAACTCCTCATCTTTTGAGGCTATCCACGAATTGACCCATTTTTTGAGTTCTTCGAAAGAACGGAAGTGTTGTTCAGCCAGGCCATGTGTCATCCATCGGAACAAGTCGTAATCAGAAGGTGCAATGTCTGGAGAATACGGCGGGTGGGGTAGCACTTCCCATTTCAGCGTTTCCAAATATGTTTTTGCTTGCCTTGCAACATGTGGCCGAGCATTGTCGTGCTGAAGAATAACTTCGTCGTGTCTATTCTCATATTCTGGCCTCTTATCCTTTAATGCTCGGCTCAAACGCATCAATTGTAGTCGGTAGCGGTCGCCAGTGATCGTTTCATTTGGTTTCAATAGCTCATAATACACGACACCTTTCATATCCCACCAAATACACAGCATGAGCTTGGATCCATGGATGTTCGGCTTTGCCGTTGATGTTGATGCATGTTCGGGCGGTCCCCATGATTTTTTACGCTTTGGATTATCGTAACGTATCCACTTTTCATCGCCAGTCACAATACGATGGAGAAACCCCTTTCTCTTCTGTCGTTCAATAAGCAGTTCACATGTGAAAAATCGTCGTTCGACGTCTCTCGGCTTCAATTCGTACGGCACCCAATTTTCTTGCTTTTGATCATTCCCAATGGTTTTAATCGTTTCGAAATGGTTGATTGATCAACTGCTAAAGATTCTGCAAGTTCTTGTGTCGTTTGACATGAATCTTCTTCGAGTAATGCTTTCAATTCTTCATCTTCGAACTTTTTCGGACCGCCTGAATGTTCCCTGTCTTCAACATCAAAATCACCACTTTTGAAACGGGCATACCACACCTTAAACATTCTAACGTCTATAGCACAGTCAGGATAAGCTTCAATGAGTAAATGATGTGCTTCAGTTGCGTTTTTCTTTAAATGGAAGAAGCAAATTAAAACTTCCCGCAAATGTTGTTTTGTTGGCGCGAAATTCGACATTTTCAGCTATAGTAAAACACTTTTGTAAAATTATGAAAATTATTTGACAGATCAATTCTTATAGTATTTTTGTAGCTCTTCGAGATTGAATAGCTGTCATAGATATGAAGTTAGTCACAATTACGAGTTTATACATTCATACTCCCAATAAATTAATCAATTCCACTGTTCAACAGCCAATAATAAGCAGAGATGGGACAAGTGTTCTTAGGGTAATGGGGGGTCGCTGAGTCCGAGTTCTGCTACGTCACAATTTTTTTTATTGACATCAAAATTTTTAAAATTGAAAAAAAAAATTTTAAAATGCAGTTCGTATTTTTTTTCATCAAAACATCCATTTTTACAAAAAAAAAATTTCAATTTTTTTTATTTTTTAACTTCAAAAATTAAAAAAAAATATTTTTTTTTTAATTAATTTATTTTTTCATAATTTTTTTCATCCTCGTTATCAACGTTCACTTTCATCTCGTTGTTAGCTTAACCCAGTAATGCCTAGCGGTGCCATATGGCACCTTGTCGATGAGCCGTTCCTGAGCCAGGTTCAAAAACAGTTTTTTTGTGTATACCTACAAATAAATTTATGCATTGTTGTTTCCTTTTTGACACGTTCACATATTAATTTTTGAACACATCGTACGTAAGTAAGTACCTATGAACATAGTTTTTGACAAGAGAAAGATTTATTTTTCAATTTTATATTTTATTCATAATTTGTCCGAAGATGTTTTATTTTAGGTTCATACACGCTGGATTCCATTTTTGCATAGATCGCGATTCTCAAAACACTAATCGGAAACAAATAGTTTGTACAGAAATAAAACCGATGACAGCCTACTTCAAGCTTGCTTCGAAATTTAACAGCAAAATCTAAAATTTTAAGATTTAATTGAACACAAAAAAAGAACACATTAAATTAAAGTCAAACTTTTAAACTGCTCTGCCTTTGAACGTTGCAATGGCATTTTTCAGCCAAGACGAAAGCATGGTTGTGGAGACGTAGTTTTGCAAACGTAGTGGCTTTTAAACATTCTAAAAACGGTACAACTTATGCTGTTGTTGTTGCTTTACGCCAAAATTTTTTTTTTTTTTGTAAAAATGGATGTTTTGATGAAAAAAATACGAACTGCATTTTAAATTTATTTTTTTTTTCAATTTTAAAAATTTTGATGTCAATAAAAATTGTGACGTAGTAGAGCAAAACGGACCACGGATTCGGACTCAGCGATCCCCCTTATGTACATTTGTCTCGCCTCTGCTCGTTTTCAAAAGTTTCCATTCCATTTCCAGACTTTTTCTCGCACATTTTTTTTTTATTTTTGGGAACAACCAGAATTCACACGGCCGGGGAATATAGCGCTGAATGAATTTCTTCTATCCCTGAGAGCGCAATAAGATTGTTCGTTTTTTCAGCAATGTGAGTTGGGGCGTTATCGTGATGCAAAAAATAGCGGGGCAATTCATCTTTTTCTGGTTTTCCAACAAGTTTTTGAAAACTTATCCTTTTGTCCAGTTTTCAGAGGAATAACCACTACAATTTTTTCTCTGGTGTAATAAATTGACATTATTTGTTTTGCCGCTGACTTCTGCTGCTTGATTTTAATGAGTAGATTGGCATCTACTGGATGGTGGTCTTGGTTTCTGTGTCGTACTTGAAGAACCAAGCTTCATCACCTGTTATTGAATTTTATTGAAGATGCTCAACTCTCCGTTACAGCCATGGCATTCAATCCCAGTTCCTCACCAATCATTTTTTGGGTCAATCTTGGAACTTCATCAATTTTAGACTTCCTCAAAGCTACACTTACGCCATCAGTCAAAGATGTCCGGTCTGAAATCTTCGAAACTACTTCAAGACAGTTACAAGCGATGCTATTTAATGCTCATTAAATATTCCGAAATCCGTAAAGAATGACAAATCGAGCCTCTTGCTGTGATGGCAGTGGAATTCCTACCAAATCTTTTTCAGTAGCTTTGCGTTTTCTTATCTCCATTTTGACTGTTTGAAGTGAAACTTACAATGAAACATCGGTGAGGTAAGGTGATAAGCTTTAGACTCTAATGACGATTGGGAAACAGATTTAACCCAGATGGTAATTCAATAAGAACTCTACATTAATTTTGATCAGTTTCTTTGCTGATCTTTTCCAATTAACCTTGATTTAAAAAAATCAAAAGAAAAGAAGCAAACTTTCTTTAAGAAAAATATTCGTGATAAAAAATTAAGGGGCTTCATTCAATTCATTTTTTATTTTTTGTTTTGCTCCATAAGGGTTTTTCTGCCTAAGTGCATCTTTTCCAAAAATCAAAGAAAACAGTCACTCCAACCAACCAACCATACGGGAATCAAAAGCAATTAATTTTTATAAAATTCTGAACATTTTTCACTCTTTCACTATCTCACCCACTAGTCCCCTTCCCTTTATTCTTGGAGTTTATATGAAGTATTTCTTGAACATGTCCCTACCAAATAAAGGGTTTCAGAAAACTAACAACCATTCTGTGAGAATATTAATTTCCATAAAAAATTATGTTGGGTGTCTAAATAACAGAAAGGTTCCAAAATTTTGATTTAATTTAATTTTTCTCTATAAATTCCACAAACACTTACAGGGTGACAATCGTAAAGTGACGCACACATTTCAGCAGTTATTCTCAAAAGGACGTACTTCCATTAAGTACAATTAAGTGTTAACATTGCTGAATATATAAGCATTCATTTGAACCCCACCTCATTCAATATAACCTCCTTTAGCCTGCACACATGCCTTCAATCGATCCGGAAATCGTAGGACTGTTCGCCGCAGGACTTCCTGATCAATTTTAGTCCAGGCTTTCTCTAATGAATTTGTCAGCGACTCCAGACTGTGGTGTTGAGATGCACAAGCCTTACTCTCTAAAATACTCCAAATAGAGTAGTCCATTGGATTCAAGTCTGGGGAGTATGGTGGCCATTCTTGAGATGTTATGAATCCAGAAAAATTGTCTTTTGTCCATGTTTGCGTTAATTTTGCCATGTTTTCATTTCCAAATGTATCTTGGGCCCAGAGAAGAACATGTTCATTTAAAATGCTCCGATAAACAACCTGGTCAATTTTAACACCCTCTTCAACGAATATTAGAGGTGTTCTGGCATTAGCGGAAACTCCAGCCCATACCATAACGGAAGCTTGCTTTTGAACTCGGCCAACAGTCCTATTTGGTTGCGATGATGATGTTAGCCACATTCGGTCATTTTGCGCATTGAAATTTTGTTCAACCGTGAAAACTTTTTCATCTGTAAACAAGCTATTTTCAACATTTTTTAACACGGAGGAGCGTAGCAACGCCTTGCATCTTTGCAGTCGCAAATCTTTCTTTTTTTGTGTCAGATCTTGAGCTTTTCGGAGCTTGTACGGCTTAAGATTAAGCTCTGATTTTGCAATGATTCGCACTGTTTCACGGTTTATTCCCACTTCCTTAGCGATTTTTCTCATTGAGCGCCTTGGATTTCGCTTGATTCGCTTGATTTACGAATTTTTTCTGTTAAACCAGTAGTGGCAACTGTTGAAAATTTTCCCCGGTCTCTATCTCCAAAACCCCCAGTTTCATTATATCGAATAATAGCTCGGTCTACCGTACGACTTGACAAATTTAAAGCATTTGCAATTTGACGGCTACTATAATTTGCCAAATGAAATTTCATAATTTCACGACGAATATTTTCCTTGTCCATTTTTATGGAAATTTCAAAATGTAATAACAAAAATTCAAATGAAATTAAAGTAACGGTAAATGGCAAAGCTTGCTGCAGAGTATTAAACTTGCGTCACTTTACAATTGTCACCCTGTATATATCCGGAAAGCAAAGTTACTTGTAATTAAGTTTTGAACATTAGAACAACAGATTGAAAAGAGTAGCAAGTGCCCCCTGCTCACAACGGTGTATTCAAACCAAAAATAAATCTCCCAGGCTTTCTATTTTGAGATTAACGACTCAAAAATTCGAAATTTCAATATATTTTCTCTCTAAATTTCACAAATATATTATGATAATTTATCTAAAAATAGTCTAGAACATTTCTTGCATCTATCTCTATTTAATGGAAAAATCTGCCATAATTCCCAATCTCTTCATATAAACCGGTACAGTAAACCGAAATCTAAGTATAAATTCTATGATTTTTAAATGAAAATTACTAGAGGAAACTGTTTTAGAGTTCCAAACCACAACTATATAAAATGAAAGTCTTGAAAGAAAATCTCAAGGCGCTATTAACTAAAGTAAACTAAACTAAAAGTGTAGATAAAATGAAAAGCAAAATAAAAATACATAAACAGGTTGATCCATTTAACTTGAGACCAGCTAAATATTATGAGTTTAAAAAAAAAAAAAAAAAAAAAAAATAGTTTGAATAAAAGTTTTTTTTTTATTTAATTAAGGGAATAATTGGAAGAAAACAAGTTTTTTTCAGTTTTTTGAAGATAGTAATAAAATTTTTACAATAAAAAATAAAGAAAACACGAACATTGCATGGACGGACTAATGATCTTTTTCACTCATTTCGCATAGACAGTGGCATCAGGTGGTAATTTGATGAAGGAACGAAGATCCCAATCATCTCCTCTAATTGAAATTTGATACTTCCTTCTCCGTTTTTCCTCCAATGTCTGGCATATGTTCTTTGCAGGAATAGCAAAATTCCAAAGCATAACAATTCGTCCAAAGAAAAAATAAAATTGATATGCTAGACATAGAGAATCCCGCTAATGCTTTGCCCTCTTAGGATTAATCTCCTTATATATTTCCTCCGACAAAAGAGGTGCTTGTTTTGTGTCCGAATTATTTCTCCTGTTAAACCAAAAAAACTTTTATTCAAATAACAGTTTCAAAGAACACTTGTTATTCCTAATATTTAGCTGCCTCTAGTTAAAAGAAACACCCTCTATATATAGTATACATATATATAAATATATATTAGTTTAAAAACATAGTTAAAACAATAATAAGAATATTACTATATAAAAAAAAAAAAATATTGAAACAAAATAGAATGTGCCTGCGTAATATATTTTTAGCCAAAAAAAAAAAAAAAAAAAAGAACAAACAAAAAACCAAATAAATACTGAATAAAATAACAATAAATTGTATTATTAGTGAAATAGTAAAAGAGTAAAATAAAAATAATAAAATAAAACGAAACAAATATACTAAAAAAAAAACAAAACAAAAACTATGAAAACACGAAGCTCAACTTTCAATGAAAACAATTATAAAATTTTAAATTAAAAAAATATTTTTACTTTCATTTCTTTTGAATTTTTTGTTATTTTGCAAATTATTATTAAACAAAATTGAATTTCATACTCACAAATTGAAATTTTATTTTCTAATTCAACAAAATTTTACAAAAACTACAAACGAAAAAAAAAAAAACAAAAAAAAAAAACTCTAATAAAAAAGCAAAATGATTAAAACAAAAATTTAAGTAAATACGTAAATACAGGTTCCTATTAAATTAATCAAAATGCGAGAGAAATTATTAAAATTACAAAAGAAAAAAAGAAAAAGAAAAAAAAATTTCGAAATAACGTATAACGGCATTTTAACGGCCAATCGAATATTTTATAATTTATTGTACAATTGCTCGGCATTTTCGCGTGATAATATATAATTATTAAATGTATATTTTGATGAAATAAAAAACAAAACTTACAACAAAATACATAAATATAAAATGTAAAAGTTTTTATTTCAAAAAAGTTTTTTTGTTTTTTTAATTTCAATAAAAAAATTGTTTTCAATAAACCACAGTAAAGTAAAAACTAAAATCAATTGGTCAGCGTCTATGTATAAGAAAAGAAAAGAATTAAATTGAATTGTATTCCTCTCTTGTAGAAAACAAACAAAAACAAATGAGACAAAGGAAGATGGCAAATATATATATATATTTTCAAAGTGGAAAGCTAAAAAACAAAAAACAAACCAGAAACCAAAAAAACAACAAAAAAAGAAATAAAAATATTAAATAAAATGCAATTAAATTATGTTTCCTTTTTGTTTTTAGAAAACAATAAATAAAATTCTTCAACAGTTTAGCAAGCACTGTGAATTTCCTCTCACTAATATTATCTTATTCTCTCTCTTTCGCTCTCCCTCTCTCTCTCTCTCTTTCAATATAGTAACTCGCCGTTCTCTGGAAATGCGTGTCCGCGCCACCGATCCCCGTCCCTGCCCGAAATGCGGCAAAATCTATCGTTCGGCACACACGCTACGCACTCATCTGGAAGATAAGCACACCGTTTGTCCTGGCTATCGTTGTGTACTCTGCGGAACTGTGGCCAAATCACGCAATTCACTGCATTCGCATATGTCACGACAGCATCGTGGCATTTCCACAAAAGATCTACCCGTACTGCCAATGCCAAGCCCTTTCGATCCTGAATTAGCATCACGTTTACTCGCTAAAGCTGGCGTAAAAATCACACCGGCTGAGCTGCGCGCACGTGCCTCACCCACAAGCGGTGGAAATGGTGGCGGCGGCGGTGGTGGCAGTGGTGGACAATCTAAAATGGATTTAGGTAGCAATACACACAATGATGATATGGACGATTCTGATGATGATCCCGAAGATTTAACTACCGGTAGCGGTGGATATGGCATAGGTGCTAGTGGTGTTGGGAGTAGCAGTGAATTATCACGTTATCATGAAAGTTTACTAAGTAATTTTGGTCATGGCAATACAACAATTTCACGGATTCGCAATGAAGCTGCTGCAGTGGCAGCAGCTGCTGCACTCGGGCAACAACAGAAAGATCTGGCGAGTCAAATACCAACAAGCACTGCGGCGGGACAATCGCTTTTGGATACATACTTGCAGTTTATCACAGAGAGTACGTTCGGTGAGTGTGGGGAAATGGGGAACTAAAGTGTACGTTTAACAAGACTTTTTATAATTATTATTATTTGAAAGAGGACGACTTGAAAGTCAGGCACTCCGACCTATAAGATCTATTGTACCCAAGCCCTAAGAAAGAAAGGCAGAGAGAAAGAAAGATAGATAGGAAACATACCCAAGCCGAGAATCGAACTCAGGTCTCCAGAGGTAAGAGTCTGGCACTCTGCCACTAGACCACAGTGGCGATGGTAGGACCTACAGTTTAACGCCGATTCCGAACGGCTGTGTGGCAATTTTTTATCAGCTCGGTGGATTTGCCATTACCAACCAAGGTGTGTACTTGTACACATTCTTATAATTCTCATCCACTTCATATCGATTGTGAATATAAGAAGTTTATGATAATTGTGAATATAAGAAGTTTATGAGAATTAACCACCAGACCAAGACGGGAATCGAACCCGCAACCTTCTGAATGAAAGTCTAGTGCACTATCCACTAGACAATCGAGGTCGTCTTAACAAGACTTACTACTTAGGTTAGGTTAGGTTAGGTTGGAGTGGCAGCCTTCTGCTTGAAAGCTTAGTTCTACTACTTAGTTCTAAATAAAACTCTGAAGCAATGATTAGAGATTTTGGGGGCCTGTTTAAAAAGTGCTTTAATCACTGCTTTAATAGTTTCAAAAACTTCCTGCAATATTTAGGTGTTTAAAAGATTGAGAACAAGGAGGTAAATCCAAATTTGCCTATAAATTTGACAAATTTGACCAAATAAAACTCTGAAGCAATGATTAGAGATTTTGGGGGCTTGTTTAAAAAGTGCTTTAGCCTCAAGCTCTAAGTATTGCGTCTATCAGTGCTTTAACGGTTTCAGAAACTTTTCTTGTATTAAGAACAAGAAGTGATTTTGTGGGGTAAATCCAAGTCATGCAAAGACTTCAAGAAATCTTAACCTTTTAGGTAAAAAAAAATTCCTAATATTAAGATTTTTTACCATTTATTAGATAAGGATTTAGAGTTCAAACTTTTTATTTCGACAGGATTTAATAGACTAATATAGAAAATCACTCCTTCTAAAACCAGGCAGGCTTATATTTTCAATCATGAACTTTTCTAACTGATTTTTCTTTCTTTTTTTACAGGCATGGGCATGTCACAGGAGCATGCTGCAGCCGCAGCTCTTCACGCTGCCAAAATGGCACAACTTAATGCCATGGGTCATGGTTTAGATAAATTACCACCCGGTTTATTGCCACCACAATTCGATTTGGCAAAACTTGCCAGTGCGGCGGCGGCAGGCAGTAATTTCGGTAATAGCGGCAATAATGGTGGTCTAACTATCGAACCAATTATGAGACGAGCTGATCAACAACAACAACAACAGCATCATTCGAGCAGCACTGCATCACCCAATGAAAATGGACCGACATCATTGTCGGTTAGCAATGCAATAGCAACAGCATCGGGCAGTTCAGCCAACAACAACAACAACAATAATACCTCCTCCACTTCATCCGCGTCTATTTCCATAGCAGCTGGCGCTGATATACGCCGTGATTCATCAGAGCCAATGGATCTTGGTTTGGAGAATAATCAATCGGGCAGTCAAAATGATGGTGCCAATTCAGATCCTGAAGAAAATTACTCAGATGATGAAGGCGTACATAATACATAAAGTCAAAAGCAAAAAAAACAAAAAAAAAAAAAACAAAAATAAATTTTAAAAATTATAACAATTAAGAAATTAAGAAAACTACGCAACAAACCGTGAACAGTGAAGTATTGAAGCAATTCATTGTGGATGAAAGAATCTCGTAAACTCAAATTGTATACTCAAGAAAAATGAAACTGAAAATGAAAACACGAAACGATGAAGCCTTATTCAATGTATACCAGTTTATACCTACTTAATATATATATTTATTTTCGCAAACACGCTCCCTAGTATAACATCTATGTATACTAGCTGCTGTTTGTAGAATATTAAAGCGCGCCCTCTCGCGCCTAAATCACAAAAACTCGAGTACGAGTTCATAAATTATTGGAGGGGGAAATGCTTATGGTGTGTTGTATACGATTTACGATGATTTTGTTAAATAATAATAAAATAAGAAAAAAAAAACAACAGAAATTAAAATAAAAGAAAATTTGAAAAATTATTATAGTAAATTATAAGCAAAAAAAAAAAAAACAAACAACAAATGACACTTTTATGTAATTGTAAATAGTAAAAATAATATTTTTAAATTATACATATTCAACTCGTAATTACGCAATATATTTGTATGTAAAAAATGTGTGTTTAAATCGCAGCGCACGCATAGTAAAAAAGCAATTACTTAAATTATAAAAACTTAACTAAAATATAAAATGAATATATTCAATTAAAATGAATGGGGGACCCAATAGCAATCCCTCATTATATATTACACAAAAGTTTCATCAAGTTGTTAAATATAAATTCTGGACAAATTTTTTAAGCTAATATTTGTGTGAATTTTTAACATGATAACGTGGAAAATGGAGTATGAAAAATTAAACAAAATTTTTTTTTTTTTTTTTGTTTAATTCAAAGCAATTAGATTAATTAAGTTGAAATTCCTTCTTTTTTACAAATTCAAATTTTTAAAATTTCTCGCCGTATATCTTCAAAACTAAGCCAATTTAAATTTCTTCTTTTTTTCAAATTTTTAAAATTTTTCGCCGAATATCTTCAAAACTAAGCCAATTTAAATTTCTTCTTTTTTTTTACAAATTCAAATTTTTAAAATTTCTCGACGAATATCTTCAAAACTAAGCAAATAATTTTAATGTTAATGTTAGGTAAAGGCGGATTCACCGGCCAAATGCCGCACTCTCTTTGGGTTTTTTTGTATGATTTTTTTTTTGCTCTTTTAAACGGAAAGCTTAAAAACTTCAGAGAGTGCGCTTTAAGTCTTAAATATTACACTCTTTTTAAATGCATGTTTTGTTATTGATTTCATTTATTCTTTTTTTGCCACAACCAAATATTTTTTTAAAACATTTCATCAAACTTACTCTGGTCTATCGAATTGAGTGCTCTGAACGGCCTATGACACTGTCCTGCCCAACTCTAAATATAATCTAATTGAAGACCTAGATATAAAAATTTGCCACACCCATGATCACACAAAAATGCTTAGAAAATCAACAACTTAATTGTATGTAGTAGAGTTCCTTAGCAATTAAGTAAATTAATTAATTATTAAAACAAACAAAAAAGAAAGAAACAAAAAAACAAAATCATTTTAAATCTTAAAACTCTTATTTATTTTAATATACAATAAATAGTTGGGTTTTTTATTAATTCCAAGATCATAATCCTGTTCATATATTAAACATAATAAAAACAACAATTAAACGAATTATTGTAAACAATATAAACTAGATCAAGATTTTGGAATGAAAAAAAAGAACCTGCTAATATAACTGGCTTACGGCAACAACCTAACTACCTTCTTTTTATGATCTAATAAATATAATTTTGAACTTACAAGAAATAAAAAAAAATCGAAACAAAAACAGTGAAAATTTTACATTAACATTATAACTTTTGGTCTAACGGTTATATACATATTTATTTATTATTATTTTTTAATAATTAAATACCTAATATTAAATACATTTTGTATAGTAGAACAAATGAAAAGTCCTCCACCCCACACACACACACACATACACATACATACACACTTGCAAATTCAAATGTGCCATTAAAGAAATTGTAAAGAAAAAAATATTAAACCAGTAAATAATATTTTTAAAACATAAATACATACATACTTATCTTACTTCCAATATTTATACTTCCAAAGAAGAGAAAGAAAAAGGAAATTACTTGCATTATTTTTACAACAAAATACCTCCATATTTCATTACAATTGAGAAGCTTCGTTTCAAATGAAACTAATTTAATTCTAGTTTTCAGAAGTCAAAGAAAAGAAGGCCTCAGATTTTTCTAGAAATTCTTAGTTTCAATGTAAGAGCGTGACGCCCATAGAATTTTTTGAGAAATTGCCAATCGAAACAGCTTGGCATTCAATCGGTTAAGTATTGTCTTCATAGAAGAACAAAATGTTTAAGAGAACCAACAACTTTTTGAGAGACAGAATCACTGGGAGATTTAAAAACTTTTCATACAGATTTTTTATCTTTGAGTTGTCAGGTAGAAACAAAAAACAAAATTAATTTAATTTTCTGTCACTTGAGAAAAGATATACCAAAAGTGATACAAGACTGGACGTTTTCAAGCTCATTTCAAATAAAATTAAATTTAAATTTAGTTTTTTTAAGATAAAGAAAAAAGTTCTCAGATTTTTCCCAAGAGAGTTAGTCCCCTGCTTTAGCTTGCCACTCAATATGTTAAAGTACTATCCTCATAGCAGAATTTAGAAGGCAGACCTGGGATGCCAAAATCGTATTTATAAATTATTGTCCTCAAATGAAGATAGACACAAAATCTTAGGGAGAGCTAAAAATTTTAGGCTTCAGTTCAGATTTTTTTTTATCCAGAAGCCTTTAGGCATAAGAAACAAATAAAATCTCGATGCTTTCTCATTATTTTATGAGACATGAAACAAAAGTGAGTCGAGAACAAACATTTTCACTTTCTGTCGTCAAAAATTTTAAAGTAAACTTGAACCAATAAACAAGATTTCACCTACAGCTTCTCCGTTTTTACTGAAATCACAAAAAATCTCGTCTATTAAACAGGAAAGAGAAAGAAAAAGGAAATAGTTTTTGGGGAACTTTTTAACAACACTGATTTACATTCAATCGAAATATACCCGAAAGTAAATCCTCGGGGAAAATTTGTTTCTTTTCCCCTTATTCCTATAGGAATATCAGGAAAACGATCCAAATTTAATCGAAGATTTTATTTCTGCAACCTTCATAGAAAGACAGAATGCCTTTAACTCTTTCATACCCAATGATGCGTATATGGAACTTTCACTTTTATGTGGCATAAATAAGGTGTTTAACAAATTTTACTATTAACGCTTTTTGTATTCTGTTAGGTTTTTTTTCACATTTGTTGATTGCCGAACATTTGAAATTTCTTGCTTGAGCCATTTTTTTATGTGCAGCAAAAAAACCAAAGTGCAAAAATATTTAGTAAAATCTTTTGTACTGTTTTTGAAAAATAATGCGTTTAATTATTACCAAGTGAAAATTTTCTGTATTAGATATGTTTATAAAAGATAAAAGAATCTGAAAAATTGGAGCAATCGGGTTATTTACTGGTTGTCTACAGCTCCATAGCTATTTTTTTAACCTTCAACAAAAGGCAAAAAAAATCAATATAGAAACATAAAATTTGGTGTCATGTTTATTGAAGACCTAAGCAACCATAATTTCAAAACAAAAGGTTTCTTTCAAGCTTAATTAAATTTCGGCCATCAAAGGGTTAAAAAAAAAAATTTCAAACTGAAGCTTCTCAATCACTACTAAAACTACAAAGAATCTCATCTAAATATAATTACATAAATACTCAAGCAATAAACTCAGGAAAAATTAAAATACTCATACACTCTATAAAGACATTCCTTCATATTAAAGATTAAAATATTAAAAACAAGAAAAAAAGAAAGAAAAGAAACTACAATCATATCACAGTAAATACAACTACCTCAAATAAATAATACAAATAAAAAATAAAAGTCAAATCTCTTCAACAACTGCCTCAGCATAAGAAATATAAGTATATCATAGACTTCCATATATACGACACATACATACATACATATATACCAACACGTATATATACAGTGATTTTACTGAATGCATTTTTCTAATATACATACACACATACATAAAAAAATAAAAAAAATAAAAATTATATATAAATTTAATTTCAATTTCATAAAAATTAAATAAAAAAAAGAAATGCGCAATAAATGAGCCAACCAACTCGAATTATAATCTTGCCAATTTTATTTATTTTAAAAAATATTATTATTTTTGAAATAAAATTAAAAATTAAAAAAAAAAAAATAAATAAATAATTCTAAAAATAACTTAACTACTAAATAATAAATTAAATAATTAAAAAAAAGAAAAGTAAGAACTAAATAAATACTAAAGCGAGCGCACATAGTAGTTACATAAATTTTAAATGTATGTGTTAAATAATAAAATAAATTATAAAAATACAAATAATTTAAATGAAAACAGCAAAACATTTTTACACACATTCGCGCAATTAAATATACCTCAGCATACTCAGCAATTTTACTTAAATTATTGTTTAATATTATATAAACAAATTATTGTATTTTGTATGTAAAATCACATTTCTACTTAATTAATTTTAATTATAGCTATTAGTTAGTATACTTTTTAATAATAATTTTTATTATTTTTAATGAAAATGATTCTTAGAGATTTCATTTTGATTGCCTGCACGCCTGCCTGCCTGCCTTCTTGTTAATTTCATTAAGTCTATGTACTACCTCAGAGATTGCGATAATGTATTTAGTTTTTTTTATATATATATATACATAAAATGAATACAAAAAATCATTTCTTTAATTATGTACTTTTATTTAAAACAAAAAATAAATAAATATTGATTGGTTTCTCAACTTAAGTTATTAAATATTGCAAAACAAAACAAAAAAAAACAAAAAGAAAAATTTATATATATGTATATGCTGAAATTGTCGTATATCAAAATAATTATATAAATATATCTACGTATATACATATATATTTTAAAATAAATTAATTCAAATATTATTTTTCGTTTTTTATTATTTATAATTTATATGTATACTTAGTAAATTATGTAGGAGATTTATAAGGCTAAAGAATTGCAAATCAATGAACGCAATTGTCATCATTTGTCATATGAGATTGGTCAGCCTCTAAGGCGAATTTGTTATTCTAGGATCCTATATTAAACCAAAATTTCGTCTATCCACGCCACTATTTCGCTCAATGAAGTTGAGGTTTTCTTAAGTAGTGCAAGAAATGTATAATTTGTCTAAGAGCTACCGCCTTATATAAACAGAAAACGAAAAACTTTTCACTCGAAATTCAACTAGTTAATCCAGCTATTCTGACCAGTCAGAGTTCTGGCTTACACCTTAAAAAAAAAAAAAATATTGCACAAGAGCCTCAGTGTTCTTTTTCGCATTCGCTTTTTTCCTTAGTATTGCAATTCGACCTTCAAAGCTTCATGGGCGATTGAATTTTCATTGAATTTAGGCCTCATTCAATTGCTTCCATCTAACGGTTACTTGGTCTACTCCTTTCGCTCGTACCGGCTTGCTGGTTGCTCAAGCATATGTATCACATATAAATAGTAGAAGTATAGGGACTTAGCTATTTGATATCACAATAACTTTATCTATAAACTTTTCACTTGAGAGTTTCCTTCAAGATTCTCTTCTAAATTACACGATCAAGAGTAGCAGCTTCGGTGTTTTGTTTCGCATTTTCGTTAAATTCGGGTATTGCTATGTATAGCCATAGGTTTCTTGGTCTAACTCTTGCCCTGGTAGTATTTTCTCAAACAAACGAATCACATATCCAACCCATCTAATAAACTAGTATTTCACAAAGCAAACTACAGATTTATTGATTTCAAAGGTCATAATCTGGTTACAGTTTAATGCTTTAAAAACCTTTTAATATTATTTTATTTACCTTCTGCAATACCCCCCGATTATATCCCTTCAGCTTGTAATTTCATGAAATCATGAAAATACTCTCAAAATTCATAAAAATATCGTAAATGAATCGAAAATTATTTAGCTTTTTTAAAATTGTTTGACGCTTCGATTCTAATATGCTCCCCGAAAGTATGCTTGGCTAAATTTTATAATACAACATATATAATAATAATATGTTATAATATAACATAACATATTACGTTAATACATGTTATAACATATCATGTTAATTACATTGCATTTCCGTTACTGCACAACTGCACTGCAGCAGAGAAACTTTTTTAGGTTAAGTTATCGTGGTAAATGAAAAAATGTTTATCTCAGCTATTTAAACGAACTTTTATGCATATAAATACCAAAAAAGGAAAATTTTCTTATTTTGTGCAATTATTGGGAAATGTTTTTGTTCATTTCAAGAAACCTTTTTCATACTAAAGTTTATTTAGAAATGGACTTACCCGGCAATGATGATCAGTCAACCCATGATATTGCAATTTATCGAATTTTAAAACTTATTTAAGTTGAGCTCCATCTAAAGTAATATATCACCAAAGATTCTTAATTCCAATGCGCACAAACACACGAAAAAAAAACACGTAAAATTTGATTTCAAGTTTCCTGTGTTTCTATCCACTTTTTTTAATAAATTTCAATTCTTTGCATATATTTTATTTACATTTTCAACGTATAACAATAAATTTTACTCGAAAAATCACCGGAAATGCTATTAAATTAAAAAATAAATTATTTTTCAAAGGACCGTTCAATTTTTGCAACTACAAGACACGGCGTTACCAAATCAAACTGAAAAATATATGGAATATATGTACTGTATTTTAATAAACTTCCTGAAAGTATGCAATACAATTTTTATAATATAGTAAATTTTTCGTTAATGCTTAGCTATGCTGTTGCCAGAGAAAATTTAAGGTTAGGTTAACGCGGGAGATGAATAAATGATTTTAACTCGGGAATTGGGAACGCTTTTGCTTAGTAAACCGATTTTTCACTCCCACGAAGATGAGGTAGAATTTTATTCTTTGATATGATAAGTTCTTGAGGATACCGATAGAGTTTTTATTCTGGATTGCAAGCACGGAGCACTCGCAAGGAAAATGGTACCTAAAAGTGTTTCACTGCCGCACAGTTTGTGCAAACGAAATATCTACTTGTCGGGTGAGCCTATTACTTGATCGATCATTATATTGTGTACTTGATAGTATGTCTGTCTAGCAACTTCTAGCTGTAGTCTAAACTCTGAAATGGTGTAGATGATGTAAGTTCTGAAGCTACTCGTTTTTCTGAGAGAGTGCAATCGTACTCATAACTTCACTTTATCGATGCGTGTTATTTGTCTAGAGCAACTGTGGCAACCTACATATCCTTGAATGTGTAAACGTGCTACTCGGTTAAGCCAGTAGTACATATCGCAAGATGTATCCATCTTCAGGTAACTAAACTAACGCATTACGTATCAACTTCGTTTCTGAACTTTTCCCAATAAGTTTATCAGCCAACTCATTAGCGATTAATGTCTCTATGCTACATGTTATAACATATCATGTTAATAACATTGCATTTCCGTTACTGCTCAACTGCACTGCAGCAGAGAAACTTTTTTAGGTTAAGTTATCGTGGTAGATGAAAAAATGTTTATCTCAGCTATTTAAACGAACTTTTATGCATATAAATACCAAAAAAGAAAAATTTTCTTATTTTGTGCAATTATTGGGAAATGTTTTTGTTCATTTCAAGAACTCTTTTTCTTTTAAAGTTTATTTAGAAATGGACTTACCCGGCAATGATGATCAGTCAACCCATGGTATTGCAATTTATCGAATTTTAAAACTTATTTAAGTTGAGCTCCATCTAAAGTAATATATCACCAAAGATTCTTGATTCGCAATGCGCGCAAACACACGAAAAAAACACGTAAAATTTGATTTCAAGTTTCCTGTGTTTCTATCCACTTTTTTTAATAAATTTCAATTCTTTGCATTTATTTTATTCACATTTTCAACGTATAACAATAAATTTTACTCGAAAAATCACCGGAAATGCTATTAATTTAAAAAATAAATTATTTTTCAAAGGACCGTTCAATTTTTGCAACTACAAGACACGGCGTTACCAAATCAAACTGAAAAATATATGGAATATATGTACTGTATTTTAATAAACTTCCTGAAAGTATGCAATACAATTTTTATAATATAGTAAATTTTTCGTTAATGCTTAGCTGTGCTGATGCCAGAGAAAATTTAAGGTTAGGTTAACGCGGGAGATGAATAAATAATTTTAAGTCGGGAATTGGGAACGCTTTTGCTTAGCAAACCGATTTTTCACTCCCATGAGGATGAGGTAGAATTTTATTCTTTGATATGATAAGTTCTTGAGGATACCGATAGAGTTTTTATTCTGGATTGCAAGCACGGAGCACTCACAAGGAAAATGGTACCTAAAAGTGTTTCACTGTGCAAACGAAATATCTACCTGTCGGGTGAGCCTATTACTTGATCGATCATTATGTTGTGTGCTTGATAGTATTTCTGTCTAGCAACTTCTAGCTGTAGTCTAAACTCTGAGATGGTGTAAATGATGTAAGTTCTGAAGCTACTCGTTTTTCTGAGATAGTGCAATCGTACTCACATCCTCACTTTATCGATGCGTGTTATTTGTCTAGAGCAACATATCCTTGAATATGTAAGCGTGCTACTCGGTTAAGCCGGTAGTACATATCGCAAGATATATCCATCTTCAGGTTACTAAACTAACGCATTACGTATCAACTTCGTTTCTGAACTTTTCCCAATAAGTTTATTAGCCAACTTATTAGCGATTAATGTCTCTATGCCCCCATTAGCATAAAGCAGTTTCGCAGTTTTTAGAAAAGCTTCTCATTGGAAAATTCTCCAGATTCCTGTAGATACTTACCCAGCACAGGGAATTCCTAATAATTGCTTCATAGGAATATCGACTAAATTTTGTAATAATCTTTTAATTTATACATCTAAAAAAAAAAGGAACAAACGGACAGGCGACGATCTATGAGATACGCGGTTAGTTGATATGCAATCATTAGTCAGTATTAAAATATATTTTAAATATTTTTGTGCCTTTTTCTTCAGTTATTTGTTGAATTTAGTTTAATATTTATATGAATTATTTAAATTAAAATATTTTTATCAAAAACAAAAAAAAAAAAGAAATGTGCGTGAATATTATTGAATTATAGAATAAAGCAACAAACAAAGATGAAAGTGTAAATTAATTATACATTTGCAAAAAAAAAAATGTCCGCAAATGCTGAAAATTTAACACGCGATACGAGATAGTTACAATTTAGCCTAAGGTAAATAACAGAACGTAGTAATTTTTGTGCTTAGAGTGTTTATTTGATATAATATGATATAAAGAACAAGTTTGAAAATAAACAAAAAAGTGTTTAAGAAAACAAAACAAAAAATATTAAATATTGTTTCATTGTAAATTAATTTCTTTCTTTTTTCATTTACAAATATATGAGTAAGAAGTAAGTATTTTAGTATAATAACATTAACACACGATCGTTCTTTTTTTTTTTTTTTTTTTGAAGGATGAAAAAAACTTATACAAAATAAATTTAAATTAAGGAATTCATACAACAATACAAAATAACATAACGTGTAATACAGTAATAGTAATAATAATATTAAATATTAATTAAGTACAAAGCCATGCAACTACGACTACTAATACTATAGCGGGCGGAAGAAGAGTACACTGCGGTAGTAATAATAAAATATATATGTAAGCAGGACAATGGGACAGCTGCAGGAGAGGGAATCAATCAATTAATCAATCATCGCTGCCCGACTAAAGCAGTCAGTCTTTCGATTTCTTCGCGTCGTTTGTGTAACACTTTTTTGGCATCTTCATATTTTTGCTTGCACACAGTTAACTCTTTTTTTAATAAATCGCATTCAGTCTATACACACAGAAAAAGAAAGAAGAAATACAATTTAAAATTTTTTAGAAAATTTAACAAAGTACAATCCCCAACTACTCACCTTGAGTGCTTTAATTTGCCCAGCTTCCAATGATGAAATCGTTCTATTATCACCTGTGTTTTCCTTTTGTTCTATCTTCTCTTCCAATTCCATTATGTATTTATAACGATGGCGGCAAATACTTACCATATCATTGTATTTGCCTTGTAACTTCTGATAGGATGCTTCAAGTTCAGATTCTGTTTGCGTTTCTACATTTGTGCAGATCTTAGTTTCTTTTGCTGCAACTGCTATTGCTGCCGCTGCAGTAGCTGAATCTAATGCATGTGTTGCTTTAGTTGTTTTCTCTAGTATAATTTGTTTGTATCGTTTGATTTCAATACGATTCTTATCTTGCTCTTCTTGCAAGCGCTTCTTGAGACTAGCATTTTCCGCTTTCAATGGATGATTTTTCAATTCAATTTTAAGCGCTGTCACACGACTTTCATTTATAAACAGATTCGTTTCACATTCTTTGAGTTTCCGTTCCAAATCAGCGCATTTGGTACATTTTGTTTCTGAAATTATGCAAAACAAATAATTGAATTAGAAGAGGATGCAAAAATAGTTAACTGATTCTTTCGGTTATCCGAATTCAAATTGATGTAAACTTTTTTCGAACCAACAGTTTTGGAACTAAGCTCGATATTCCAAAATCAAACGGGTACTTTCGGAATTAAGTTATTCCATGAATTGATTCAAATCAAATTTAACAACACCGAGTTCAAATAAATATTTTCGGAATTATATTCAATTATTCCGAAATCAAACAAATGCTTTCGGAGTTAAACTTAGTTACTCTGAACTCACATCGACGCTTAATGAACCAAATTTATTTATTCTGAATTGAAATTAAGCTCTGGCAATCGAACTCAAGTTCGAATTCCGAATTTAAATTGACGCTTTGGGAATGGAATTTAATACTTTTTGTGACTTCTCCGAATACAAATTAAAGCTTTCTGAGCTCAATTTGACTACTCAAAATTTAGATTGATTGTTTTCTGTTACGAATTGAAACGAAAACTTTCTAAATTCAACTTGACTTTGCAAATTAAGGCTTCCTGAACTCACTCAGATTGACGCTTTCTGAATTCAATTTAACTATTCCGAATTCAAGTTTGGGCTTAAGGAGTTAAATTTTACTATTCCAATTTTAAATTTACGATTCGAAATTCAATTAAAATATTCCGAATTCAAATTAGAGCTTTGGAAATTCAATTAATCTCCCAGAATTCAAATAAAAATTTTTGGAAAATCAAATTGATACTCTTGAAATGCAATTTGAGTGCTCCAAACTTACATTAATACTTTCAGAATCTAATTTAAGTTTTCAAATTCATGATATACATGAATTAAATTATTTCGAATTGAAACTTTCCGACATCAATTTGACTATTGTGATTCAGAATTTTTTAAATCGTTTTACTTTTCATAAACTCAATACTAACCAAATGGTTCCGTCATCGACGCAGCATTGTGCGTCGCTCCCAAAAGTGATTGCCGACGACGTTCATCGTGTGTACTCAATCGACGATTTTTACGTTCTACAGATTCCATTTGTAGGGTCTTTTTCTGCAGTATTGATATTTTGTCTTCGCCATCTATTATTGACTGCAACGAAAATCAAAAGAACCAAAAGATAAAAAAATTTTAAAATATTTAACAATTCAAATTTGAACCAACCTTAAGTGGATGAATCTCACTTGTGCCACGTTCTATACTTTTACGCTTGTTCCGTGGCGAATTTGAAGTGTTCATAAACTCAATCGAACTATTAGCGCTTTCGAATTTCAATTGTGAAGCTGTGAATTCATTTTCATAGCGTTTAAGTGCAACTTCACTGAGATGCAAGCGATCTTCAAGATTCTTCTTCTCAAGAAGTAAACAAGAAATGGTGCCCTCCAGTTTTTGCTTATCATCTTTGTAGGTAGTTTCTTTGCTATTCTGTTGTTGAAGTAAAATAAAATAATTAAAATACAACGAAACATTTCATCGAAATAAGTAATTACCAATACGGTACGTAATTTATTGTAAGATTGCACATGCTGCTCCACCAACTGCTTCTGTTGTGTTATTTCACGCCGCAAGGCATCACTGCACTTGACCGCCTCATCCGCGTTGGCTTTAATGTCCAGCTGCAATTTGGCATATTCCGCTTTGATAGTTGACAATTGTGTACGCAGTTGCTCACATTCCGATGCGATAACCTCTGCCGCCTTCAATTGCGTGCTTAAGTTGGCGTTTGTCTGCTGTAGTTGATCGTTAGCTTCCTGCAGTGAATCACATTTTATACGCATTTCTGCTATTGAACTTTGCAGTTCTTTATTTTCGCATTGCAATGCAGGTTTTTCGCTGGCAAGTTTACTCTTTAAAGTTTCCAGTTGTATACGTAAAGATTGCTGCTCCTCCACTGCTGCAATAGATTCTGCTTTTGCGGTTTGTAACTGCTGCTCAAGTTCAACAGTTTTTACTTGTTGTTTAGACATATGTTGGGTGAATTCCAATGCGTTAGCTAAAGCATCTTCAAGCGTTTGTATTTGTAGGCTTAGCTTGTGTTTTTCCAGATTTATCATATCGAAAGCCTTCTCCAGTTCCTCATAATCAACAACAAGTTGATCATAGTCTACCATTTTCGTTTTCATGCTATGCAATTTCTGCGAAAGATCATCGATTTTCAAGCGTAGCGTTTCTTTTTGTTCTTCAATGCATGATTTTTCTTTTTTAAGCTGTTCGAATGTTAATTGCAGATTATCATTTTCTTGTCGCAATGTTTTCAAAGACTCTTCATATTTCTCTGACCGATCAAGGAGCTCCGCTTTTTCCAACCGCAATGTTTCAACAATGTTTTCATATTTCGATTCAATAGTGGCTTTTTCAAATCGAATTGATTTTTCACATTTGGTTTCCAATGCAGATTTCTCGCTTTTAACCTGATCGAGCAGTGCTTGTTTATTTTTCCGCAATGACTTCAAATCGTTTTCATATTTAGACTCAAGTGCTGATTTTTCAGCTTCAAGCTGAGACAACTTCTTTTTTAGATTTTTAAGCTGATTGTGCAACGCCTCCTTTTCCTGCCGCAGCTCTTTCACAGACTTTTCATACCTGGCCTCTATTGCAGATTTTTCCTTTGTGAACTTGTCTTTTTCTTTTCGCAGCGCCTTCAAATCGTTTTCATATTTGGACTCAATTGAAGATTTCTGACTTTCAATCTCAGCTAACTGATTTTTTTGCTGTCGTTCAGTTTCCAAAGATTTTTCATATTTTGATTCTAATGCAGATTTCTCACTCTCAAGCTGATTCAGGGTCAATTGCAGACTTTCTTCCTTATTTCGCAGCTCCACCAACTCATTTTTATATTTAGATTCTAAAGTGAATTTCTCATTTTCAAGCTGATCGAGCTGATTTTTTTGCTGTCGTTCAGTTTCCAAAGATATTTCGTATTTCGATTCTAATGCAGATTTCTCACTCTCAAGCTGGTTCAAGGTCAATTGCAGATTATCTTTCCTATTTCGCAACTCCACCAACTCATTTTTATATTTGGATTCTACAGCGAATTTTTCACTTTCAAGCTGATCGAGATGATTTCGCTGAGTTTCCAACGAATTTTCATATCTTGATTGTATCGCAGATTTCTCACTCTCAAGTTGATTCAGGGTTAATTGCAGATCATCTTTCCCCTTCCGAAGCTCCACCAATTCGTTTACGTATTTCGATTCTAATTCGAAGTTTTCGCTTTTAAGCTGATCGAGCTGGGTTCTTTGCTGTCGCTGAGTTTCCAAAGATTCTTCGTATTTTGATTCTAATGCAGATTTCTCTTTCTCAATCTGATTCAGAGTCGACTGCAAATCTTCTTTCACCTTTCTCAATAGCTCCAAATCATTTTGGTATTTAGATTCTAATGCAGATTTCTCACTTTCATATTTCGATTGGTCACTTTGAAGCTGATCAACAATCAATTGCAGATTGTCTCGTTCCTTTTGCAGATCCATCAAATTCTTTTCATAGTGAGACTCAATAGTTGATTTAAGCTCATCTTGCAAATCCGCCTTTTCCTGTTCCAGCGTTTCGAAAGAGTTTTCATATTTGGATTTTAATGTGGATATCTCACTTTCAAGCTGTTCGAGATTATCTTTTTGTTGCTGCTGAGTTTTCAACGAGTTTTCATATTTGATTTCTAATGCAGATTTCTCACTGTTAAGCTGATCGAGCGCCAATTGCAGAGTATTTGTCTCCTTTCGCAGCTCCTCCGAATCGTTTTCATATTTGGATTTTAGTACAGATTTCTCAGTTTCAAATAGATCGTGTTGCTGTCGCAGCACTTCTTCCAACGAGTTTTCATATTTAGATTGAGAAACAGATTTCTCATTTTCAAGCCGATCCAGCATCAACTGCATATTATCTTTTTCCTTTTGCAAATTCTTGAAGTCGTTTTCATACTTAGATTTCTCTTTTTCAAGCTCATTAAGTATCAATTGCTGATTACTACTTTTCTTTTGGAGCTCCTCTAAATCTATCATAAATTTCGACTCTTTTGCAGACATATCTTTTAGAATTTGATCGAGCTGATCTTTTTGTTGCCGCTGAGTTTCTAAAGAGCTCTCATATATGGATTGGAGATCAATTTTTTCATTTTCAAGCTGATTCACACTCAATTGAAGACTAACTCTACCATTTTGTAGCTCTTGCAAATCGACTTCATATTTATTTTCTAATACGCTAATAAGCTGAACCTGCATCGATTGTATATTGTCTATTTGCTTCCGTTGGTCCTCATTTTGCAATGAAAGCTCAGCCAGCGTTGTTTGTAGCTTACATTTTTCCAGTTGCAACGCCTCGATAGTGTTTTCATAATTCGATTCAGATTTCAACTCACTTTTAAGCTTCTCCTCAGAAGTGGACTTTTCAGTTTTGTAATCCCTGAAGGCCATGTCTGTTTCTTGATCATCTAGAGTTGCTTTCAAATTTTCTGTTTCCTGTGAGAGCGTCGAAATTATTTGAAGCTGCGCCTGAATTGTTTTCAATAGTTCTGCACGATTGACCATAATTGCATGCAACTCTTTCTCAGCTTGTTGTTTTTGCTCCAGTGCTTCTTCTAGATTTTTTTTTAAGGTTGGAAATTCCACATTAAGCAAATCATTTTCTCGCATTCGATTTTCATTTTCCACTTGCAATTTATTGTTATCTACCCTTAACTCATTTAGCATCAGTCTCTGTTCGTCGAATTTCCTTTCCATTTCATGATACATGGAAAGCGCATCCAATGAATCTTTGTATAATTTTTTCAGTTTCACCATCTGATCTTCATGCCGTTTGTGCTCTTTTTCATATGCCTCAATTGATTTCATCGCCTTAACGCAGTTTGCTTCCAACATTATATTTTCCGCTTCCAACTTGCTATTCATATTCTTAAACAGATGATAGGCTTCGGTGGTTCGCGGGTCTTCTTCGAACATCTTATCGTATTGTATTAATTTATTCGTTGCAATTTTCAGTTGACTTTGACTCTCACCCAAATCATGTCGAACTTGAGCTAACTCTTTCTTTAGTGCTTCTAATTCTTCTTTCAAAATCTTAATTGCAGTTTCATAGTCTTCCTTGCTCTCCTCCCACTCGCGATTATATTTACGCAAATTCTCGCGAAACTGGTTCTCATTGAGATCCAGTTTTTCATATAACTCAAGCTTGTGTCGATTTATTTCGTCTTGATGCATCTTGTCCTTAGTGTTCAATAACGCAGCCATTTCCTTAACCTTAGCCTGCTTTGTCCGAAGCTTTCGCTCGAATTCCGCCTCCAGGGATCTTAGTTGTTTATCGAAACCATTTTGAAGTTCTTTGCAACACTCGTTTTGTTCTGCTTTTGCCAGTGTCTCATCCAATTTCTCCTCTTCTGCGCTATCATCAGAATCGCTGGTAAATTTATTCATATCAGAAGTAACTCCATCAATAAAATCGTTAATTAAGGATAACCCGGAAAGTTCTTTCTGCATACTTGAAATTTGCTTTTGATAATCTTCACAAGCACATTTCTCAAGGCATTGTGATTTTTCAAATAATTCAGCCGACAGACTGTTGATTTGTTCGCGTAGCGCTCTGATTTCATGTTCAGTCGATTCTAGCAGTGATCTGAGTTCAGCATTTGTTTTATTTAACTGGCAAAGTTCCTGCCGCAATTGCTGTTCTTCTTCTGTATTTCTGATCTTATGCTCGCTATTCTCATTTCTATTGCCATTGTGTTTGCTCCATTGTAACGTATCTGTGGAGTCGAATACATCTAGCTCGCCAACAGTTTCACTTGGTTCAAGTTCAACAATGTGGAATGTGTGACGCTTCAACATGCCTTGCATACAAACGTTAGCGCTATGCCCGTTCAAGTCATTATGTTCATGTGTGACAATCTCCTCGAAATTTCTGAGTAATAGCTTTCGTTTGGGGGCATTGGCTTCGGGTAATCGTTCCGTTGCTGTAAATACACGAACCTTACCAACTTCATGTTCCAGCTCAATTTCCTGCAGTGTTTCCATTAATTTTGTGAATTTCATCAAAAGCTCTACTCCGCCACCACCATTCTCCATACAAACACCAGAACTTCTCATTGATTCGCTGCAGCACGTTTCTAATTCATTGTTTGTGGAATCGCTGCATTCGGATAATTGTATTTCTCTTGCATTGGCGCTCTTTGTTAACGCTGCTTCCAACTGTAACTTCAAATTGTCGATTTCATTCTCCAAACTTATTCTCAACGCTGCGAACTTCAACTCATCTTTATCAACCACCTCCGTTTGGCTTTCATTTCCTTTTTCCTCAAACATTTTCAGTTTCAACTCTAATTTTTCGTATTCCTCACGCAGGACTTCTCCATCTTGCAAACTATCCATAAATTGATTGGATAAAACATTGTACTCCTTCTGCAATAAATCGAACTGGCGCTGCACATCTTCCACTTCTTCTGTAAGTTTATTGTTTTCTTTTTTCAATTTGTTGGTTTCTTCAACTCGTTCATTTATACCAGTACCAGTATCATTCATCAACTTTTGGCGAGCTTGTTCAACTCTCGACTTCAACTCATTAATATCTACCTGTAGCTTCTCATTTTCACTTTGTAGCCTCGCACAATCTTCCAATGACTGCTGCGATGTATGCTCCAACTTTTCATATTCCGCTTGCAAGCTCTGATACTTTTTCTGTATGGCATCGTATTCCATTTGTATTTCACTGATAGTTTTCTGTTGTTCCTGCCACACAGCCTCCAATTTATCATATCTTTCCTGCATGAAATGCATTACATCGCGTGCTGCATGTAGCTCCCTGTTGAGCTTTTCGGAAACTTCAGTCTTTACATGATTATCACAATTCAATTGAGTATATTCGTGTTGCAGCCGCTCCAACGACTCACGCAACGTTGCAATCTCAGCGCGTAACTTATCGCATTCGGATTCATCAGAATGCTGTAGGGCTTCAAGTTTTGCTAGTTTGGCTTTAGCCTCAGTTGCATCCAGCGTGGCTTGATTAAAATTCAATTGCAGTTTATTATATTCCAGCGTAAGTTCATCGAATTCCAGTTTCACCTTCTTACTCTCTTCCAGCATACGTTGCCAGTCTTCACATTTAACGCAGCTATTGCCATTAGGAATATCACTGACGCCGCTGATGGGAATGGAATCGCTATTGCGCGACAAATGCATGTGATTCTCTTTATTCCACTGTAGCTTTTCCTCTGTCAACGTGCTCAGAGATTTCTCAAGTTTCGAGACTTCTTTGTTTTTCTCCGACAAAGCTTCCAATAACTCAGTTTCACGCAATTTTGATTTATTTTTATGGCGCTGAAATTCAAATTCAAGACTTACAGCCTCACGATTTTCCATTTCAAGTTTCTCAAATTTTGTGTTCAATTCAATAATCTGCTTTTCATATTGAGCTATCTTATCACTGACACTATGATTGGTTTTCGTTAATTTTTCCACTTGAGTTTGCAGCTCATTACAGCTAGAGTGGGGGGAAAAAACATAATTAAAAAAAAACACATATTTGAACATAGATTTTATGGAATGAGTATATGGCGTAAAAAATGAAAAGTACGGCAGACTTTCAATAAAAATAATGTATAATCTTCGAAAACCTAAGCCGAACCTAGGGTTTGCGCTAGAATCACTCCGAAACCTGAATTTCTCTCAGCCTGAACTAGAACTAAAGTCATTCTTTGCCAGATACAAAACATCTTGCATATGATTAAAACAATTTTAACAGAATTTAGTTCAAAATTGTTTGATATCCGATAAAACGAATTTAAAAACGAATGAAAACTATTGAGATACCACAATTTTATCATCAAATGTAGCATGTAAAAGTACAGAAAAAAAACTAATTAAAATTATCTTCAATCGTCGTTATTGTGACATATTAAAATTCATGTTTGGTCTTTGCAATCAGAAAGTGTGCGTTTTACATACATATGAAAGAATGAAAACACTTTAAAAAAACGTAGGGTTTAGCTCAGTATATTAGTATGAATCCAGTAAGCTGGATCGCCGGCAGCCACCTGTGAATACTCAATCAAAATCAAGAGTGGCCGAAAAGAACCCATTGAAGACCTACGTGAGGCTGAGTATGAACCGGCCCCTTTGCCTTTTTTGACGGATGCAAACATCCCAACTCGGCGTGAAACAGAATCAGCGGGTATTACTGAAATAGTTTATCTCGGTTGCTATTAAGTCTTGAGCCCTGCTTAAAAAGCTTAAAACGAATGAATGAATGAATGAATGCTAGATGCAGAAGAAGTTCTGGTATCCCCAGACATCATGAGAATGCCGCAGCACTGGCAAGATGCACCGAAATAAAGGTGAGACAGTGATTTAAAGGTACAAGCGTAAAAAAACGGAGCACCGGAGCAGCCAGAAATCATAATTATTGGAAAGGCTAGCAGCATGTTCTTTAATGAAAATTTCAAGTTGACCTTCTTGAGAATTTCGAATCAAAACCGCATCAAAATGCAGAAATACGAAGAATGGGGGAAGAGTGCACAAATTATGCTACCTGTTTCATCCACAAGGCAAAGTATCTCACTCAAACCATTGCAACAAATGTCTAGGTGTCCGGGAAGCGATCAGGGATAAAAAATTAAGCTATTGCATATAATAGCTACATACCAATGATACTACATGCAAATAGCAAACAAAATGATAAGAGACGCAAGTACCATAAAATCGAACAACATCGCCGGTGATTTCAATATATCGACAACGAAATGGGATGGTCAAACTAAACAGAACGAAAATAGAGGTTATTTCGTCGCTATATTTAGTATCATTAAACAACAAAAAAATACATTTGAGAAAAATGGTACTAGGTGAACTAGTGTAGAATATGGTAATAAAAAACTAAACACAATCACTCATAATAAGCAATAACAAATTGTACCCATCTATTTCAATGGTTAATCGAAAAAAAAACCGGGGAATCAATTTGAAAGCATGAGTCGCGAATATGAAAATTAGCAGGTGAAATGCGCTAAAAAATCAATGCACAACTGCTCTCTAATAAAAATTTCTTCTTCCAACGCCCGTCATTCACCAGTTTATTGTGTAAACAACTGATAGCACAATAGCACGAGCAGGTAAGCAGCATGCAGTTTAGCGATAGCAATTATGTATGATAAAAAAATATAATAATAAAACAGTTGGCAGCTGATTTTATATTTTCATTGCCTCATTTCCTCCAGCAGCACAAAATCACACAAATGGCAGACGCTCGTAGTTCACACACACACACACGCACACGCCGTGAATGCACTTGGTTGCACATAGCAAATAAAAATAGATACACGCAATTTTCATATTTATATTAGAATAAAGTTTTTCTTTTTCACAAAATTAAATTTTAAATCAAAATTTACGTGAATATTTAATTTAGCAATAACAATATCATTTAAATGAATAATGATTTAATTAGCATTTGTAAAATTCCAACGTACTTGAGTATGTGCGTAATAAAACAAAAAATCAGCAAGCAATTCAAAATATTCAATTGAACTACTCACTGGAACGTAAAATGTTGTGAATTGTGTAGATGTTTAAAGTGAAGACGACGATGACGGCGATAGCGATTATGAAGACTACAGACGGATACAACTACAATGGATGATTGCTTATGTTATACTTAGCAGCAACAAATTTTATGGATTTATTTTTGAAGTAGCGTAAAGTTTTTTGTAGCGCGTCGGTATCGGCAATTGTGCTCTACAATTATATCAAATTGGTTAATGAGTATGCACACACTTCGCTCGACCCACTACCTCACCTTTCCTCAACACTTGCCACTCATTCACTCGCACACTCACTTACTTTGCTTAATTTATTTAGCGCACCTTTAAAATCAGCCGCAATCAGTCAGATAAAATTATATCTATGGAGTATGTGTTTGCATTTGTTGTTATTTTTGTATTTTCTCTTTTGTTGCACACTCTTCTCCAGCAATTGCCTTGTTTCTTATTACTCAATATGAATAAGAAGAGTAGAAGTAAAGTAAATGGTAAGAAAATTCACCACTGAGGTGAAAATGAAAAATATTTGCATATTGATGTGTTGAATTCAAATTAAATATAAATTTGAACGAATTTTCAAAGTTTTCTCATTAATTTATATAAATAATATAAATTTAATGTAAAAATGCACTTGGTCTGACTAGTTAGCCTCTCGGCGCTCAACTAAAATGACTGAACCAAGAAATATAAACTTTAGGAAGCACAATTTTGATTGGGATCAATATTTTAGTTTTGGAATAAAGTCGTTATCATTAGATTTCCGTTCCATCGATTTTTAAGGTTTTGTATTATTGGAAAACAAATTTTATGACACAAAGAAAAACGATTATGTGTAAGTTTCACTAAATTTCTGCCTACACTACTCCACTATATCCTCAAGGTAGAGTACTTTCACACCTCCTTTAATCGCTTCTTCGCTGCATAAAGTCAAAGCAGACGGATATGTAGATGATATAACCATAATAATCCAAGTAAAATTTGACTGTAGGGTTTCAAAATGAATGTAGTTTCATGCTTCTGGAATGAAAAACTGAAAGACTTTTTCGTTCTAAGCTTTATAATTAAACTACCAATTTTTCCAAAGAAGCCAAATATTTAGGATATTTAATAGCAGATTATCCTGGTCCCTTCAAGTAGATCACATAATTATTACAGTCATATACTCATTTCATCCGTACCTGTGGCAATGATGACTTGGCTCTACGGACTTATCTACGCAACCTATAACCTAAGCAAACCCAAAACCAAGGAGATAACTAAATAGTAGCAAGGGTCCAAAGACTCGCCGGTTCATATGAAACAGTTCCCTTTCTTTGGTCCGATAACCTTTTATTGAGTCGCAGAGAGTTCTCTTCAAACAATTATCATATAATAATGCTGTATACAACACTAATAGATAGATCTTGATCTAAATCACAGAATATAACTTGCAAAAATATTCCTTTTTGAATTCTTTGACATTCTTGTTTAATCAAAAACATGAGCACCGAAAATATTCTTTGAAATTGGTATAAAATTAACCGCAAAGCTCAAGGAAACTATAATTGTAAATCGGTGGTATGGCTTAGCTTTTAATTTAAAGTAAATATATTTTAGTAACGACAAATTACAAATTTGAAGCGTAATTATTAAACTTACCGTCTCTCAGAATCATTTAAATTGAACCTCAACAAATTAAGTTCATCTTCCACTTCGAGATGCTCGAGCCTTTCCTTCTCGAGAAATTCATTGCGATTAGTAAGAGTTACAAGTTTTTGTTTCATAGCATCGTAAGTATCGTGTTTGACATCGATTTGATTTTCCAGATTTGTGAACTCTTGCAGTTCTTTTAATTCAGACTCTGCCTTTTTTAAACTAATACATATTGCGAAAAAAAATGTGGAAGAACCAATTATTAAGGATACATCCAAGGTAATAGATTCAATGTAGACAATGAAGCAGAATTTTCAATAAAACACCACCCATATATATATATATAAATATATTTGTACTAGCTATGCACTTACTTGACGTCTACACTGGCAGTGGCCTTTGGCGTTAAGCTCAGAGTACGCAAATTTGCTGGTTCCCACGGTTCTGGCGTTCGGCAAATATTCCACTTTTCACTCTCGTCCGAAAGTCGAGGCTGCGGCGAAAGCTTTTGAAAATCACAAAATTCTCCAGGCTCAAAGAATTCATCAACTTCTGCAATATGTGCATCAGTTTGAATGCCTAATACTGGAAATTTTGGCAAGGCTTCGTTAGGTGTATCGCGCAAAGTAATATGTGGGGTAAGATAAACATTAGGTTTCAACAATTGCGGACGTTTTGTTGGTACCGCTACTACTGGTGGTGCTGATGCAACTGTGGGCTGTTGAATTGATGACGGCTGAACCGTTACCTCTTCAACAGTAGAAGACACACCAGGACACCAGGTACGACGACGTTTATCCCTTTGTTTTCGTATATATTGCAATGAATTGCAACTAATAATTTTATGATCTTCATCTTTGATACGTTGCTCTAGCTGACCAACTTTGATTTTACTTTCATTTTTGCTACGTTCCTCTTCGAGCAGAGCTTTCAAATCTTTTACTTCACGTTCTAAGCGCTTCATCATTGTAGCATCGGATACAATTTCATTAACTTGAGGTTTATTTTTAATGGCTTTAGCGCGTAAGGCAAAACTACAATAAAGAATATTATATAAAATTTAAGTTAAATCAATTCTTTCATGGCATAATTACTTTAATGTCGATTGTGTTTCCTCTACCGCCGTAGATTTAATCGTGCAAATAATCGACGTTAATGCATTGCCACCCAATGATGCTTGCAGTATACGTGTTAGTTTAGAATCGCGAAAACTAACGTATTTATCGTATTTATCATCTTCATTCTCGGACAATCGCTTAATGACATTACTCAGAAAGAGCAAACTCTTATTAATGTGAGCTCCTTCTTTTAATCGCGCACCACGTGCCCCAGTTTGATCAGCACGCTCCGATCCAGCCAAATCAACTAAATTCAATACACTTTGTATAACAGCATCATCTTGACTTCGATCAACTTTCCGCGATTCGATAATCTGGAAATATTTCAAAGGAATTCAATTCTAAAAACTCAATATAAAATTAAAAGAATATTTTAGCAGACCAAATGTTAAAGGTGGGATAGGGATTTGTCATAATCCATGGATACTGAGGATATTAGTCTTGATTTTTCTTTTACGGAAATCACACGCCTTCCTATCTTTCCACTGCATTATTTATCATTTTTATTCTTTCAGTAAATTCTATCGTCTCTAACACGACATTTGATGATGCAAAAATTATTATGCCGAAGCTAACGAAAATTTCTAATTTTTAAACTTATTGAACTCAGTCACAGGGCAAAAAATTAACCAAACCAAATACAAAAACCCTAAACTTGACTAACCTGGGAAAACTGTTAATATAGGTCAGACCCTATGGTTTGACATATATGTGAAATTACAAATTACTACTTACAATTCGAAAAATCGCATGTGATCGGCTCGATCGTTCGTTCATATTTGTTTCGCCGACAGTACGCTCCTTATTTCCTACACACAAATTCTGCAGCATATCCTCCTCACACGTAACAATATTTTCTTCGCAATTAACACTAACTATTCCAGTCGATGTTTCATGAATTTTCAAATCTTGATTTTTCTTATTGAGTAAATCAAAGATTTTCTCATTGTATATCTCAATATAGCCAACTCTAAAATGATAGAATTTTTGAAAGGTTAATAAACAGTTATACCAAAAATAAGTCTAGTTCTTAAAATTGAATACCTTATTAAAAACTGTCGATCGGTAGCTCTTTCGATCTCTTTGAATATTTCTTTGATGGCTAACATCATAACGCCGGGATTAACTGGATCGCCCATCATTGTATAAGTTTTGCCTAAGATATGTGTATAATTTAAATTGCAATTAAGCATTATTTGTTAAATGAGGAAGAATCTTACCGGAAGAAGTTTGACCATAAGCAAATATCGTGCCATTGAATCCTTGAATACCAGCATGCACAATATGTTTGGCCATTTTATCGAATATGAATTGATTATTTGCATTTTCATCGAAAATGTGATCTTAAAATATATATAAAAAAAAATAAATGGTTACATCAAATCTATAAGTTTTTCAAAAATATATCAATATAAGAATTAAAACAATTTTATTCAAGCTTCATCACACGATTGCTAGAAGCTCGAATTACAAATAATAGCAATGTCATTGCAAGCAGTTTTTTCATTTTATACATACCAAAATAATATGGTTCAGTTTGTCCTTCGATCAACTGAATCGAATTATCGACGACACGCCAGCAAAACGGCATATCCTTCTCTTTTCGCAATAAAGGGCGAACTTTAATCGCCACTTGTATTGAATTTTTTGCAGACATTTTGTGTGGCGCGTAATTTTCTTTTCGACTTTTCCAATTAAATTCTTTAAATTTAATTACTTTTGAAGCAAATCACATGCACAACTTGATTTTAAACAATTCCAATTCTACACTTTAATGAGTTTTTAAAATATTTACATACAAATTTATTTTATTTTTATTTTGATTGATAAAATTATGAGAAAAATACTTCTCATTCGTGAAAATTCTATTCCAACTTATATTCACCATACAACAGTTATTTTGAATGACGGCATGGCGACGAGCACTATTGCAGAGTTGCAATTGAACGGTAAACTGTGAATAATATGTACTATTTCACAATGTTGTATTTCTACGGAAGTGTTAGGGATACAATTTTTTTCGAAAAAATATGAACAAAAATTGTTATTGCTTTACAAAAATTATTAGAGGATCTTACAGGATCAGAAATAATGACAGTATTGTCAGATGCTGACTATATTAATGGTCGTGTAGAGGATATCATTACTTGGAACGAGGGAAACGAAATTGACGAAATTCGGAATTTCAAATTTATAACAATATTAAAACTCAAAATAAAATCATGAGGAAACTACTATTTATCCAAGCAAGTAGGTATAGTGGATTCGTAGTCAGAGCTGTAAATTTTATGTCCACTCTTTGTTCCGGTAAACAGTGGTGGCCAATTTAATATATGATAAGAGTATAACTTATTCCATATTTTCTTCCAAATTTGTTTTTTCTCAAAAAAATTTAGTCTACTAATATCTCAATCAAATTTGATAGAGATATTCCTTATTATAAGGGAGGGATTATTTTCTAAAATGGGTAAAATTCTTCTAGTGGGTGTGGTATTTTCCGTTCAAGTAAAATATTCAAAAAGTATTATCAATGGATATACTGAAACAAACTTAATCTAATTGTGTGTAGCTTCTAAAATAATTAATATTCAAATTGTCAACATTGGGCAATAACCACGCCTCCCTTAAAGTAGAATTTTTAATATGCAATATCATAAGAAATATTGACACGAATACAATAAAATTTGGCACGCTTAAGAACTGGAGGGTTAACGTTATTACTGGGCAATAAATACGAGTAATTTGATTACAGGTAAACTCATTTCAACCCTATTCCAATTAGCAAAAACTATTTAAAACGCCATTTATACAACTGTACACTGTAAATATTATATACTTTTGTTTATCTTCCATTCAGCTCGTGTGATGGAAATTTATGTGCATGTGCCGGTCAGTGACGCTTACGAGAAAAAAAACAACCAGACAATATCAATGTGGCGGGAGGCAATTCAAATAACAACAACAATATTACCGATAAGAAAAGCTAAAAAACAAAAAATATTTTTGTATGCTTCACAAATACGTAAACAACAACAGCATGAACGTTAAAGCAGCCACAAAATATTGTTGCTAAAAACAAATTGATCGTGTTAACTAACCGGCAAACGAAAAAAGCCGAACGAACATTGCTATCGAAAAACTTGACCGAAATCAACTTTTTTATTTACGGATAGGTACACATGAAAAGATTGGGGTGGAGAGAAACGATGACAACGATTGGACATTACAGCGCCAATACCAGCAACAGCGCAACGAAGCAACAGCAAGAACAATAAAGACAAAGTGAAACAATTCAGTTCAGACAATAAGCAATTCTCAACACATTCCATTTTCAATAATTCAGTTGCATTTTGCATTCCGTAACATAAACGTTTTATTTCGTAAGCTTGATCTCTTGTCTTCAAATAGTTTCCTCAATTGAATTGATTTAAAAACTTGCAATGCCGGTCGACATTAAAAACGTGTTAATCTGTGATGCTGTGGATAATGCCTGCGTTGAGCTTTTAAAAAGCCAGGGAATCAATGTTGGTTTCTTTTTTTGCTTATAACTTTAGATTTATACTTAAATTTAACATATACATGCATGCATAATTAATTTATTTTCTTCTCATCATTTTGCTGTTTTTTTTATGTCATATGTAGGTGTCGTATAAACTGAAATTGCCAGTGAATGAACTTTGCAAGGAAGTAAAAGTAAGTAGAATACAAAATTAAAAAAAATGTATAATAAAATATTTACATATGTAGACGTAATAAATGCATTTTAGTAATAATTTAAATAAATATGTATACACATAAATCATTGAAATAATCACGTATATATAAATATACGTATATATATATATATATATATATATATATATGTAGGTAAATATGCAAACAGACTTATCAGCGCCTCGTTGAATCTAAGAAAATAGAAGTAGATTGTAACTAAGGGCTTCAAAAACTTATTGAACCCCAGTAAATAATTGGAAGAGCTGATAATCAAATTGAGAATCGAAAAAAAGCGCAAAAAATGCAATTACCTTTGAAGCTATAAAAGTGATTATTGATATATTAGCATGTTATTAGGTCTGTTCGCTTACAAAAAATTGTTGAAAATTGTTAATAGTGTTCACGTATTCGAAAAACTTTCAACGAGAGCGTAAGAATGTGAGAGAGAAAAAAGTAGTTGAAAGTTTCTGAAAGAAAAATTGTACTTTCATAATTTTCAGCTGCCGAAAAAAAGAACTGTCAAATATGAAATGTTCAACATTAATTTAATTTGTGTTAAATTTGTTAAAGTGAATTTGTGGTTTGAAAAATAGAAGTATTTGTAAATGCGAGTGTGTCACACGAAATGATTTCAACCAATTATTCTTTAAATTAATTAAATTAAGTTATAAAGTGCACAATATTTTTTCGCTCTAAAAATTAATTGTCAAAAAAATGGATCAGCTGTTTAGATGAAAGTTTTTAATAGTTTTCTGTTCACGTACTTTTTCTGATAGTTTTCTCTTTGTGAGAATTTTTTTCTCAATCTTTTAACAAAAAAAAAAAAACCGAAATTAAAATCAATTTTAATATGTCATTCCAATATGGCGTCTCAGCACTCAAAAAAAATATACTAGAAATTGTTGAGTACTTTACAGTGTACACCATGAAGAAATAAGGTGACCAGCTGTGCACCAAAGTATAAATACCCGTACATGATGGTAGGCAATAAACTTTACTTGGTCTCAAATAATATAAAAACAGTATTGTTGAAATTTTTATAAGTTAAAGGTGCTGAAATTTTCCTAATTTTCCATAAGGTTTAAACCTTATACGCTACCACCTTAACCCTAGGTTAGGTTAAGTGGCTGTCCATCAGGACACACTTAGGCCAGATACGGCCTAAGTAACAAAACCTACCATTCTCTGGTGTGAGAGTCGACTTTTTAGTCTGCATTGGTCCGGCTGTGCTCAGGGCTGGGATGGGTTTTTTGGAAAGACATCCTCACTTTTGGGTTTCGTTATCACAAAAAATGTTCAGACTTAATTGTGAGCTAAAAATTCTCTGATTTGATGCAACTTCTGAAAAGTATTAAAGATTTTAAATTCGAAACTGAAAATGTTAGTAATGTTAAATTCCATTCTTTGGTAGATTATAAATAGCTAGAAAAGTATTAAAAATTTATTTAGATATAAGAAATGTAAGCTACTATTTTCTTTTTTCAAATATACTATAATGCACTGCGATCTTTTACTTTTAAGACAACTCTAAATTAAGACTACTAATGAATTTGAGAAATTGGTTGGGTTTTATACTAGATATCTCAGAAGGCTTCAGGACTCCATTTGAGAGGAAGGCGTTCTACGCCTTGTGCAGACAGATAGCGTGCTACATGTTCAACTGTTTCCATGTTTTCATTGCACAGGCGATAAGAATCGCTCTGCGATATACATAACTTCTTAAGATGTTATGCTTCTACAGTTGGAAATAGCTCAAAATACTTCAATAAAGAGCTTTAAGAGCCGCTTAACTGTCCGAGGTAATGTAAATGTGAACATCGTTTACTCGCCTACGTATACATTCTCGGCCTCTTCTAAAAACATTTCTAGAACATTTCCCCTATTGCTAATCATTTTTGAAATCTTGGCTCGTAGAATTTATCAATATCATCTTATATTTTATAGCATTTTCTTTTCTTAACAAAATGTTGCATTTTTTTTTGCCTCGTGCCATGGCAACAATTTTTTAATGTTGCCCTCTACCCTGCCAAAATGTTGCATTTTTAGCGCAAGAAAAAAACATAAAAATGCTACCCTGTCAGAATCAACTAATTTGCAGGGCAACATTCTCACCCCGTCATATATTTGAAAAGTGTTACATTTTTCCCCGCTCAGAAGGCAACATTTTTTAGAAAAGAACACAATACACTCTTTTTCAGAAAAGAACAAGAGAAATTTGACAGACCTCGCACGGTGCAGAAAAAATGCATTTTATCGAGAAAAGAAAACGCTATTAGACCCAAAAGTGTACCAAACTAGTGCTCCGGGTTTGATTGAGAAATTTTTATTCTTCCATATTTGACGGTCACTTATTTATAACCGCTTCAAAATTTCTGTACAATAAGCATTCAGGAAATGGCTGTCCGGAAACAAATACAACCAAAATTCATAAGTGTTGCGTAAGATCAGTTTTGAGAAGGAAGTCTAAGGGCATTTAAAGTTGCAATAGGGTAATATCTTTTACCCCAGTAATACCTCGATATGCTACGTTCTCGTTATAACTTTCTGTTACATTTTTGATCAACTATAGCTTTTAGAAGAACCTGTGAAGTTATCATTTCTATATAATAATTTGGTGAATTTTCAAAGTTTTCTGCTTTTAGACGAGGAAACTCATATTTTACAGCCCTAATAAACTAGTTTCCTCTTCTAAAAACAGAAGTTCCTGCACCAAAATTCATACAGATCCAAAATGGGTTAATGTTTTATACAACCCTGTATTTGTAAATAGGGAGAAAAATATGTTAAATTCCTCCTATCCTATGAGTAGATTAAATTATGCTCAAATTCATAGAAAAATTGTTCAAAAGCCTGCAGCAATCATTATTAAAAACTTATCAATATTAATAGGCGAATTTCCTCAAATAAAGAACTCTTGCAAATCATCGCTTATCAAATTATACTTATGGCAGAATGTGCCAAGAGCATCGAGCATTCCATGGGAATTATCATTGTTTATTTAATTTTTATAATTTATTTATTGATGATTATGAATATTCTATAATTATGTATGTAAGCACTTTATTCGCAAATAAACAATTATCTATCTAAAATAAGTAATTGATTCTGAAAATATCAATATTGACAATACCTTTCAAACACATTTTCTTCAATATACAAAAATTTGCAATTATAAATCATTAATAAGTAGATAATAAATATGTAAATAATTTATGAAATTATAGAATGTTGATGCTGTAATTGTGCGTTCCGATACAAAAATCACAGCTGAAGTCCTCGAAGCAGGAGCCGCCGGCACATTAAAAGCGGTGGGTCGTGCCGGGGCAGGTGTCGATAATATTGATGTGGAAGCGGCAACAAAACATAATATTGTTGTATTGAAGTAAGTACAAGTAAAATGCTAAATACATATTAACATTTTGGATCAGAAGGAAATAATTTATGCAAGGTCAATTAACCTTAAATGAACATCGTAGTCACTGTCAGGGTCACATTATCACTATTTATTGCGCTGTCAATATGTGTGGTACTTATGCTTGAAGCAGTTATTAACTCTTTAACATATAAAATTTACATAATCACACGAAAGTTATTCGTGTCTCTAATTATGTCTAGTCAAAATAACCAAAACCAATACAAAATTTTCCGTAACATGCCACCCACAAATGATACACGCTTCCCTTCCTCCCATATTCCAAGCTTAGCGTAATGCCAGTAGTCAGTGTGTTTATGTCTGTATAAATATTTACTGTTATGTTAATCTGTACGCCACTTTGCAGCACCCCAGGCGGCAATTCGATTTCAGCCTGTGAGTTGACATGCATCTTAATTGGAACATTGGCACGTCCAGTTACTCCTGCTGCGCAAAGCATGAAGGAAGGACGCTGGGACAGAAAACTCTATAGCGGCACTGAATTGCATGGTAAAACGTTGGCAGTACTTGGTTTAGGACGCATTGGACGTGAGGTTGCCATACGCATGAAAACATGGGGCATGAGGGTAAGGCACAATATTTTGTAAAACCTACGTTAAATTGGCATTTAATTTATTTGATTTGATTTATTTTTAGGTCATTGGCTATGATCCGATTACTACAGCGGCAGAGGCTAAAGCGGTTGGTATTGAAAAGTTGTCATTAGATGAAATATGGCCATTAGCTGATTATATAACAGTGCATACGCCTTTAATACCAGCTACTAAAAGTAAATGCATATACTTCTTATTAAAAATGTTTGTGTGCTTTTAATATTTTAAACTTCCGTTTAGATCTTATATCTACTGAGACTTTAGACAAATGCAAAATTGGTGTTAAAGTGGTGAATGTCGCACGTGGTGGCATCATAGATGAGAAAGCCGTACTCGATGCTTTGGAGTCGGGAAAATGTGGAGGCGCTGCTTTTGATGTTTACCCCGAGGAACCACCAAAATCTGAGATAACAAAAGCGCTCATCAATCATCCAAAAGTTGTGGCCACCCCACATTTAGGCGCCAGCACTGCCGAGGCACAAGTACGCGTTGCTGTGGAAGTTGCTGAACAATTTATAGCATTGACTGAAAAATCACAAAAGTACACAACCTATCCGGGTGTTATCAACAGAGACGTTTTAAATCATTATCAGTAAAGTGGGAAATGGAAATAATGTTTTTGTTTGTTTCTCATTTTTTTATTTCTTTTTCTTATATTCATATCATGGAAATAATCGAAAAAAATTGCATCAGCATACAAGAAATACTAAATATAGTACATATATTCATCAAAAATAAAAAATGTGAATGACGACGCATGTAATGTAACAAATAAAAATATAATTAAATTAAAGCTAATTGCTTCTAAAATTGCAAGCCTGCTTAAAAAAAATTTAATTAAAAATATTCTGATGAAGACATGAAGTCTAGCTAACATCTCTTTATCAATTCAGGAAGTAACATAAATTCAAAATGTTAAGCTAACATAAATATAAATTAAAAATTAGTGATGCACCGATACATCCGATTACGATTATTGACCTTAAATTAAAGAGCAATATTTTCAGAATGTATTTGCTATATTTTATTCTATAAAACTCTATTCAAAAATTTAGTTGTTTTCATTTGTGTAATAAAAAAAGAAAAGTTTGGGTCATGGGTACTCATTACTAAAGAATACAAAACTTTCCAAGCTAAATTTCTTGAGTCTTGTATTGGATAAAAATCCAGTCACTTAAAGCGGTTAAAAAATTGACTTAATTCCCTACACATGTCAAAAAGAAATAGATAACAAATTCGGATTTAAAACTAGAGTCGTACACTGGTCTATTGGTTAGAAGTTTGCTGGATTCCATTAGACATATCTGCCTAAAGAAAATCTCTCCCATGCCTGGTACTTTATATTCACCTTAATCTGATTCTTAAAAGCCTATTTAACCTAAAATGTCTGTGAATGCTGCCATGGGACTGAAAACAATTCCTCAGAGGTGTTCATATATGGCACTGGTCTTTTGAAAAACAGTACAGCTGCATCCAAGTATTGCGAAATTCACTTCGTAACATCTGAGGAAGACATTTACTAGGACCTCAGACAATCTGCAAGGCTGATAAGCTAACAAGAAATGGCAGAATCAATTCCTTCCGATTAAAAAAGGCATATCTTGCCACTGGATAAGAGTAGAATATTAATCAAAACGTTACTCTCCAACATAATCATTAAGGATAATTTTCTCAATGTCCGGCTCAGCACTAATCCGAACTTTAACCGACAGTTATTAGTAGTATTTACTTCTGATTAGTGTTTAACCGGACATTGAGAAAATTGCCCTAAAAGCTGTTCAGAAATGATCACTTTAAGAAACACACTAAAGCTAGATTTAAATCATTTCAATAATCCATTATCTTAAGAAAAATCTGATATGTATAGATCTAATGATAAGTTTACTAACAGAACACTGTGCTATTGAAACCCACAAAAGAAGGCTACATCAAATGTCGTATAAAGAAGTTGCAAAAACAAGTTCGAAGTTGAATCAATCATCCCACTCCTTTTTCAGTCTAGCATTGGCAAAAAGTAGAAATTCTCCCTCAGGTCAAAATTTATGAAATTTTTTGATTAGAAAATCCTAATAGACTTAGACGTAAAAAGAGAACAGACAACATAGCCCATAAAAATGGTAATATAATGGGCCAACATTTTTAAGCATGAGAAATCGAGTCAAAGCTTTCATGGGTTCTTGAATAATTTCGAATAGAGAAGCCAATTTAATTTGTTTGATAACACTATGCGACAGCAATTTTCACACATTAAGAAGGCCATGTCGATGGTCATACTTAGTAAGTAGTTTTTCACTATTTTCGGAAGAAAACGCAAAAAAATTAGTTGAAAAAAAAAAATTAAAATTATTGAAATATGAAATTAAATGATGGTAGGTAAAATTTTAACTTTTGAAAAAACACAGTGAAAATCAGGGAAACGTCAACTTAATTTTCAGCCGTAGAAACCGATGGTTTATTTAGTTTTTGTTCAGCACATGAAGTTTTTGAGATATTTTACAATCAAATTACGCCATTTTTGACTCTTTTTTTTAATTTTTTATTTTTGTTAAATGAATTTTGTTTGCCTAAAAATTAGCGACCATCATTGTTAGTGTTGAATTGCAATTAATAAAGAATAACTAAAGTTATTTCAAAACAGATTTCAGCGTATTTCCCTCCAAAAATGAATAAAATCGATATGCACGATATGAAGTTCATTCATTCGTAACTGGTTCTAGATTTATTTTATTATCATCGTAAAAGTTTGCAAAAACTTAAAAATTATATAAAACCAATGCTATAAATTAAATGAAACCGAATAAGCCGTAGGTCCTTAAAAAAAATTTTGACTGAAATATTTCTAAAGAAAAAAGGATACTAAAAATACCTTTAATATCCTTGAAAATATCCCATAGTTTTTTCAAATAATATGAAAGCGAAAATTATGCACAGAGGCATACTAAACTTTCGCCTAAAATATTCAATCGGTTTGGAGTCAAAAGAACTCAAAATGTGGGATTAAATGTTGATTTTTGCCCGAGTGTGCAATAAAACACAATTCTTTTTTTTCACAATTTCATTATTGGCTGTTTTCAACTCTAGAATATTCCGAAATACTTTTACCACTGAAATTTTGTATATGAAATATTATTGCAAATATGTAGGGAAGTGTCGTCAGGGTTGGAGTATGTTTTGGCTTTTGCTTCCAACTTCCGTTGAATGCCGAATTTTTATTAAATTTTACATTGGAACATTGCTGCCAGGGTTGGAGCACTGTAGAAAATCAAAAAAAAAAAATAAAAAAAAATGAGGAAATATAACTGAAGGTAACATGAAAACCAAAGAAAAAGGAAAAATTACACTTGAAAAGCGGAAAAAGAGACTTGAAATCAAAATAAAAAATCTCTCTGTGTAAGTTTTAAGAGAAATTTGATTTTTTTTTTTATACATACACGATACGATACGATAATATGGCATGAAAAACACGCATAGGTAAAAAAAAACGCATCGTTACAACAACATTTTTGGTGTTCCGACCCTGACTACAAGCAATGCTCCGACCCGTCATATAGCGTCGCATCATTTCGAGCATACTCACGTGATTCAAACACCATGAAATGCTACATATTTCCACTTCTTAAACCTTATCGAAGAATTTAAGTTAACTTACTTTAATGTTTGCATGTTATTTATTAAATTAATCCACTTTTTCTGGAACTGTTAAAAAGTTTTTTTTTGCTCTTCTTTTAACACGCGGTCACGCAAAATGACATGAAAAGTTTTCTTTCATCATGGCAAATAATACTTTATATTAACTTAATGGACGCCAGTGAGATATAACGCAGAAAACGACACTGCCCCGATCCTGACAGCACCCCGACCATGACGGTACTCGCCTATGTTTCTAATTTATATGATATGAATGAATGTTTGTGATGGTAATGGTGATGAGGTATTAGTGACATATACATACAACAAATACATATATCAAAAATTATGTATGAAGTCAGTCAATTTGAATTTAGAAATGTGAATCCTTTGAAATAATATTGGTACCTACATAGAACAAATTAACACAATATCAAATGGCACATATGTATTTTCTATTCATCATCTTGAATATGTGATGACTTTATATTTTTACAATTTTAAATGTAATTGGTTTTTCATATTAAAACAAAAACACAAAATATTTTATCCTCAAATATCAACTTCAGTGAATCTTATATTCTTGTTCGTAAAGCAAATGTAGAAAGTATAAAAAACTTTTCGTAATTGAATTTTTTTTCCATTACTTTTTTATGTAGTTATGTCCAAAGAACCAAATTGTAGACAAAGTATCCCTTAATGTCGACTAGGGGGTAATCAACCATTTCTAACTACTTTCATGTAAGTTTTCTTGTTCATGTGAATATTAATTTATTAAATTCCATCATTTTCGTCTTAATCCCACATACGTTTTCATACCTTTAATCTTACTTAAATCTATTATCTATATAGCAAAAAATATTACTTGCATTTTTCTGACCTTGAATTTACGCCTACTAGATTATTACATGATTATTATTATTTCCTTTTTATGACAGTCACATATACATATATATATTGCAATCATCTGAAACTTTATATAAATTGTATACATAAATATTGAATGTGCAAAATATGAAAATAAAATATAATTTTTTAACTTTATTAGGCAAAAATTGCTGCTTTTTCGTAGTATGATGAAACTGTGGTTTAAAAATAATTAAAAAAGATTTCAATGTAAATTTATACATACATTTTTATGGTAATTTAATCTATAGAGTATTGTCAAACTGTATAGTTTTGTTGCTTCACATATTTTCTAACTCCTAGCTATTGGCAACCAAACCAGGATTGCTTTCGATTGTTATCATGTTGTTCTTTATACATTCCCAATAGTATTGCATTTTACTTCTTTGAAATTAACAATTCATTACGTCGCAATCACTTTGAGATGATAGCTATGTACACTAGGATGGCTTGAATTTATTGACCACAAAGCATATGGTAAAAAAAAAAGAAACTACTGATGATTTTAAGTAAATTCGCCCAAGAAACCAGAGGCTTTTCGATAAAAATCACAATGTGATTTTTTAAGTAAAATTTTCTCAAAAATCTAACGTGTGCGACTCGTACTCAGCGATGAAAAAACTTTCAAAATATCGTATTGCGGTTCTTGATTTTTTGTTAATCAGTGAATTTATGAAAAATGTTTAATTTTCAGTCACTCTTTTATGGATTCTCCACTAAAAGGTATAAAAAAATCTAGATGTCGATACAAATCTCGCAAAAAGTAATCTATCGGATCATATGGTGATTTTTGTGAAAAGAAACGCGACCAATATCTACGTATTGCAAAAAATACGGTGACACGAAATTTTTTTTAGACCAATGGTTTCTAATGCCTGATTTTTACTAAGTCAAATGCAATTAAATTTGTCAACATGTTAGCAATTTCATATAAAAAAATCTCTCTTTCTCTCTCTTTAACATGGAATATATGATATAATTCATTAGGCAAATTTACGTAGAAACATTCGTAGATTACACGGTACAACAGGAAAAAATCCCGTGGATTCTATTGACGGTGGTCACGTACGACTTTTGAACTACAACCATTTTAGGCCACCTGCTTCCAGATTCCTCCCCAGTTATATAAGAAAATAAGAAAAGAGTAAAGAAAACGTATTGCTATCTTCGACAAAAATGTTTCTAATAAATATTTAGGGTGGTCCCAGAACAACCGAACCACCCCCCATCCCATCTGTGCCCCTTGCCCCCTATTTCTATGTAGTACGTTCGGCATTGGTGTATAAAAATGGTGAAAAACAAAAATTTTTTCAGGAAGAAAGTTATGAAGAGTTTTTGAAAAATTAATACGACATCATAAATGTGCTTTCATATGTGCTGAACATACTACATGTAGTATACGTGTCATCTTCACACTTTTTGTAATTTCGCAAAACTGAAAACTCTGATCCAAAAAAAAAAAAACGTTCAATCAATTATCCTAGACAAAACTTATCAACGGACAATTTGTTGATCGCTGTATTCTGGAGTACAACAACCAGTCGGTTAGAAAATTTAAAGCACAATTAACGCAGAAACCTGAAAAGAATAGTTGTATTAAATTGATATACATAGAACCTGACGTGATCCAAAAAATCTGTTTATATATTCGTGTTCAGCGACCCATAAAAAATATATTACAACTACAAAAGCTGACGAGATTTTTCAAAAAGTTCAAAATTGTTGTACAGCAAGTTGTAGCAAGTATTCTTTGGCCAAAATAATTTGACTCGTTCTAATATGTAAATTGCATGCATTGTAGTGAAGATTATTTACAACATAATTATCAAGTTCATCGTCATCATCACCATTTAACAACATGCTGTGTTCTATGCTGAGAAAATTTACTTTTAAATAAAAATACAATATATCTATAAATGTAGGTGCAATGCATATCTTTTATTTCAAGCATTTCATTTGTTCAAATTTCAGTTTGAAATTCTTTCTTTTACTTTTACATATGTACATATTAAATCATGTTTCAATTCACATATGCATGCCAGCATCTATGAAATATCCAAGAAATCGTAAAATAATATGCTTTGTAACAATGTTTCTATGTTTGGTGAAGGCGTAAAGCATGCAAATTGAAATCAGTATCGTAATTTAAAACTTAAAAACATGTTCTGGTAATATCGGTTATGCATATGTAGTACATACTTGGTTGTACATAGCAACTGGACTTCGAAGAAGTCCATATAATTTGAAAAGTCGAAATGACCCAAATTCTTTACCACAGAATGAAAAATCGAACGATTCTACTTTAGAAGCATATTGTATCATCATCAATTAAAATGAAAAGCAAATGAACTGATTTTTGTGTTGCCAACTACACTGCATTATAACTTATGTATGACCGCACGTCTGCAATAAGAGTCACATTTAATCGGAACTCAAGAGAAAATATCCAGGATTTCGTCGGCAGCATTCAGTATTCATAGACTCGGCGCCTATAGGGAAATTCTTGTGAGAAACGGAACTGGTTGAAATACTCTTGGCATAAAACTAAGCAGTGACGAGAAACGTATCTACTATAAAAAAAGCCTCTCTAATGAAAAAGTTAAGACGACATATCCATTGTCCGGGTGCAAAAAATTAATTCTTCTTTTTTTTTTTGCATAAAATGGTTCCTTCTAGTGTCTAAAATACGTAACTCAAATTTTATAAAAAGAAAAAATTATGTTTTTTTAAATATACACATTTATATAAGTGCGTATATTTTAAGTGCTAAAAGAATTTCATAGTCGCGCGACAGAAGCACTGTTCTTTAAACGCGTTTTTTCCGAAACATACTTTTTCAAATTGACGGGTGTTCAACTTTTGATGATGGATTTTTTTGTTTTGACTTGATGGATTTTATTTTACCTAGGCTCATTTTGTTCAGAAATTTTTTTTTACAATATAGACTATTATTACAATCGTAGGTTGTTTAGTTTTTTTTTAAACAGCCCTTAGAAAGGGGCATTTTGAGGCAAAATTCCAAAATTGCCAAAAAGTAATTTTTTATTATAATAGCTTCATAATAATCTATCTAACAGAAAATAATATATATTTTTAGATTTTTATTGATTTTTTTGTTTTGAAGCGAGCACCCGGAGGACTTCTATAACACCCGCAGATTAAAATGGCAATTTTTTGGATTTGGATTTTACCATCTACGGTAAAACTATTAAGTCAAATTGAAAAACAAAAAAGCAATTAGATGTTTTATAAAACAAAAAAAATTTCAAGTTGCTATCTATCGTTTTTTTGCTGATACAATTTCGAAGTTTTCGTTTTTTTAGACCCGGGCAATGGGCATGTCGCCTTAATACTTAGAAATTGATTAATTTCATTGAAAATCGACGTGGGAGGAAAATAGAGGTAAAAGGAGCAGAAAAACAGGGTTGCGCACAGGTGAATTTATACAAGGTGAAGTTACCACTAGTGATGATTCGATACAAGTAAATACAAGTAAAAAATCGATACTTTTCATTCGATTCAAGTACTTTTTTTACTCAATGCTATAACATAAGTATTTTACTTGGTATCGATACTTTTGGAAAATATTTATTTAAAAAACTTTAATATTGCTAGACAATATTTAAAATTGTGGATCATTTTACAATATTTTACAGCAATCAATAATATATTTCAAAATGCTACTGCAGAATTATTCAAAATATTTCAGTCCATGTTGCAATATTTCAATATATGACAATATTGCAGTAGCAGTACAGTATTGAAGTTTTATAAAATATTTCCGGCCATGCATGTAGAACATAATGATTATTGAAACCTTTTCATTAAAATAAAATATATTTAAAAAGCATTAATCAGTTGATTAGTTTTCCTTCTATTATAAATTTTCTAGGGATTTGCTAAATTAAATTAACGTCATTTCTATATGACTCACGTGTTTCCAGTGGAAATATCTCAAAACTATGATTTATAGGCGAAAAACTTATGTTGAGTAGTGTAAACTGTAGGCTCAACCATGTTGTATCACAATGGGATGCTCTGGCCTGAATGTTTTTCTGGACAACCACTTCAAAAAAGAGTAATTTGTCTCTTTAAACGAGTATTCGATACAAGTACATACTCGATACTTTTTTTCGATATTTTCGGTAGCATCGATACTTTTAATCGATACAAGTAATGAGTAAAAGTATCAATACTATGTGGGTATCGAATCAATACTAGTTACCACCAACTCATTCTTCTTCTTTTTTTCTGGTCAATACCATTAGGTGTCAAAATTATTGTTTACTTTTGATTGTTTGTTTAGTTTTTTCTCGATTTTGCATTCACCGCATGCGGAAACTATGACCGCAACAACAAAGATGGGTTCTTATTATCTTGTTCAAGGTGAATTTATACCAGATGAAGTTTCCAGCAATTGATTCTTCTTCTTTCTTCGTAGTCAATGCCATAGGCTGTCAAAATTATTGTTTGCTGTTGATTGTTTGTTTAAGTTTTTGCTCCATTTTGACATTCTCAGTATGCCGCTATGATGGCCGTTGTTATTGTTTTGTTGTACGGCTGATTTTGAAATTTTATGGTATCTGACGCAACAACAAATAAATGTTGTTTTTGCCAAGGTGACTTCACCTGGTATAAATTCACCTTGATTACTAACAGCTCGCTCCTCTTTTTCCTCCGTGATAAAAAGCAGTAAGTTGTTAAAATCATGTTTTTGTTGTTGATTTTAGCATTCAAATGCTAAACAATAATGAAAAGTCTTACGAGGTATAAGCAGAACTATCACATGGGACTTGAAGAATCGACTAGAGAATATATACAGGGTGACAATTGTAAAGTGACGCAAGTTTAATACTCTGCAGCAAGCTTTGCATTTACCGTTACTTTAATTTAAAAAGCAAATTCATTCATCATTGACATTGACTTTCATTTGAATTTTTGTTATTACATTTTGAAATTTCCATAAAAATGGACAAGGAAAATATTCGTCGTGAAATTATGAAATTTCATTTGGCAAATTATAGTAGCCGTCAAATTGCAAAGGCTTTAAATTTGTCAAGTCGTACGGTAGACCGAGCTATTATTCGATATAATGAAACTGGGGCTTTTGGAGATAGAAACCGGGGAAAATTTTCAACAGTTGCCACTACTGGTTTAACAGAAAATATTCGTAAACGAATCAAGCGAAATCCAAGGCGCTCAATGAGAAAAATCGCTAAGGAAGTGGGAGAAAACCGTGAAACAGTGCGAATCATTGCAAAATCAAAGCTTAATCTTAAGCCGTACAAGCTCCGAAAAGCTCAAGATCTGACACAAAAAAAGAAAGATTTGCGACTGCAAAGATGCAAGGCGTTGCTACGCTCCTCCGTGTTAAAAAATGTTGAAAATATCTTGTTTACAGATGAAAAAATTTTCACGGTTGAACAACATTTCAATGCGCAAAATGACCGAATGTGGCTAACATCATCATCGCAACAAAATAGGACTGTTGGCCGAGTTCAAAAGCAAGCTTCCGTTATGGTATGGGCTGGAGTTTCCGCTAATGCCAGAACACCTCTAATATTCGTTGAAGAGGGTGTTAAAATTGACCAGGTTGTTTATCGGAGCATTTTAAATGAACATGTTCTTCCCTGGGCCCAAGATACATTTGGAAATGAAAACTGGACTTTCCAGCAAGATTCTGTACCTTCCGACATGGCAAAATTAACGCAAACATGGACAAAAGACAATTTTTCTGGATTCATAACATCTCAAGAATGGCCACCATACTCCCCAGACTTGAATCCAATGGAGTATTTTAGAGAGTAAGGCTTGTGCATCTCAACACCACAGTCTGGAGTCGCTGACAAATTCATTAGAGAAAGCCTGGACTGAAATTGATCAGGAAGTCCTGCGGCGAACAGTCCTACGATTTCCGGATCGATTGAAGGCATGTGTGCAGGCTAAAGGAGGTTATATTGAATGACGTGGGGTTCAAATGAATGCTTATATATTCAGCAATGTTAACACTTAATTGTACTTAATGGAAGTACGTCCTTTTGAAAATAACTGCTGAAATGTGTGCGTCACTTTACGATTGTCACCCTGTAGACTATGTTAACGACATTTGCCTTCTAGCACATACGATTTTAGTTTATGAACGAGTTAGAAGTTAGAATAAACCCAATAAATTGGATTTAGTTAGAATAAACCCAATAATTGGAACAAGTGACCGAATGCATTTTAATTTCAATGTGGAAGAAAAATAGTTATAAATCACTAAACGAAAGGGAGCTCTTGGGTCTAACCAAATATATCTAAAATATTCGTTCTATTTTACTTATTTATTGAAATTAAACTTAAATAAAATGAATCATTTTTCAAGTGAACAGAATTTTGAGAAATGTTATTTAATTTGATATTCTAAACCTTTGATTGTCATAAATAAATTCCATACTTAATAACATAAGGTATGATACCAAACTACTACATTTTATCTATATTTTTCAGTTTCACTTTTTTCTAAATATTAATATTATTTTTCAACTTAATATTGAAATTCAAAACACTTTTCAGCCAATTTAATATTTTTTTATTTTTATATTTTCGTTCAAGAATTGCTTGCATGCATTCGTGGAAAATCAGTGATGGTGAAATGCCATTCATATACAAGAATGTGTATACACGCATCGGTGCGCGGAAATGCATATCGTTGCTTTAATTTACTAAGGCTCTAACATCAAATTTTTCAATATCGAGTTTTTGATGGATTATGATAAAGTGTGCCCACTTTCGACTGCGCCAAAAATTTTAAAGATCTGCATCGAAAACTAACGATCTTTTTTTTTAGTTTAAATTAAAAATTTTCGAAATAACAAAATATTCTTTGCTTCTCCTGCAAAATTTTGTAAAATGAGTGTTAGGGCTTTAGCACAATTAAGTCAGCGATATGTATGTTTTCATATCCTTTAGATAACATGATTTACAACAAAAACAAGCAACAACATCAAACAGCAACTACTTGTTGCCTGCAACTATGAGAGTAAAATCAAGCAAGCAGCGTAGAAATTTTAACTAAAACTATTATTTACTTACAAAATACTGCGGAAAACACCAGCAATATCAAAATGAGCAGCAGCAATAACAGCATCAACAAAAACATCAACAGCAACAACAAAACAAAACAAAAACATCAGCAATAACAAAATATAAAACGAAAATGGTTAAGTTTCGTTTCATTCATAACTGAAATTTCACACATAAAAAGAAATACACAGCAAGGATACGCGCACACTCCACACAGGACATCAGCAACACCATCGACATCATCACTAGCTTTAAAGGCAAACGTGTTGTTTTGCAAGTGTTGTTGATGATGATGAAGATGATGGCGCAACAAAAAGCTAGAACGTTTTCCGCTTTCAGTCAGTCTGCAGCAGGATACCATCGGGATAGCATCGGGATTGTTGTGATGAATTGTGTGAATGGTGAAGTGAAATTGCGCGCGCCTAAATAAATATTTCGTTTGAATATTTAATTTTTAAAAAAAAAGAAAGAAAATTTATCGTAGACGTGAGGTGTGTCTGAGTGTGCGTTGCGTGCGTGGGAAATAAAAGTTCCGCAAGTTTGAGTATCGTGAATGTGATGCTAAAGATTAAATAATGATATGGCTGATGCGTACGGCTGAAATGTTAAATATATCAATTTAAAGTCAATTAATTTTAACGATTTCATCGAATTTCGCTTTTAAATCAATTTCAAAAGATATCCACCTAATGTGTTTTCACATTAACACAATAAGTTTTTAAGGTTTTCAATTACCTACATAAGTAAAATTTAAAAGCAACAGCAAATAAATTAAAAATTAAACGAAGCGCAGATATTTATAATAAAACATAAAAAAAATAAAATACATATTTTTAAAAATGTTTAGGTTTTTAATTTACTTTATTTTTCTGGCATCATGTCAGTTAAGTGTACAGCATTCTCGACATTTCAAAGCTCACAACGATAACGTTACCATTACCATTGGATTCCTTGCGGAATACACACAAATGCGTGTAAGTTATACTAATGCGATAATTTGGTTACTTCAATTATAAAAACGTTCAAAGGAATTTCAAGAAATTCACAAAATGAACAATACAAAAATAATATAAATTTTTTTAATAAAAAATTAATAATTGCACTGCACGCACAGTGTAATGGGAGCATATATTTGCGTTTAAAATCCATCAACCCATTCGATTGATATTTAATAAAAACCAAGTTTCGTAATTAAAAACTAGAAGATACCATTTACAACTTATCAAAACTTTTTAGCTCCAAAATTAAATATAAAAACAAATTTCTAGTTTGAAGTCTGATTGTTCTGATATAAAAATTACAGCCAATATGTCGGAGGCTAGAAACGTTCAAATCGATGCTTTGGTTTCTTATATTAATATAAATTTATTATGAAACACAGCATAAAAATAGATGGACCCTAAAGTCTTCGAAAAATGTATTCTCTCTTTAAATGCGAAACTTTTTCAAATAGCATAATTCTGCGAAATTTTGGATTGTGTCAGACTCAATTAAATAAAAAAACTGCTGATTTTGACTATTTCCCCAATACGAGATTTTATGATTAAAGTAATAAATAACACGTCAACATTGGTTCTGGGGTCTGAAAATCGCAGACTTGTTTAAATTTAACTATCCAAAGTGTAATACCTTTATATAGTACGCTGAGATATTCCGGATACAAAAATGCTGTTTTTGCAAATTTTCGGCAATCCAATCTTTCTCAGTGAGACATAACAAAATTAGAGCGTAATAAATTCTACTTCGACTTAAATTTAAACCCTACAAATATTATCTTCAAAAATACGAAGCCTGACTTGAAGTTGATTCTTTTTAATCGGGCCTAAAAGCATGCCTAATTTGATACTTAATTTTAAACATACATTTGAAATTTGTTGTCCGCCGATCAAATACCTTCAAAATTAATAAAGATACTCTATAAATATTTATACATTATAAACAAAAATAATAATAAAATTAAAATAAAGTTGAAGAAAGAGAAAATACAAAAGAGAAGTGTCAGATAAGAGATCATGTTCTCTTAAAAAAAAAACGGTACTCTACACATAAGAATAACATCCCTGTTTTTACTTTCTGGCTTCACATCGGTATACACGGAAATTCAGAAAAATGTCCATAAAATGGAATTTCGAAATAAAATAAAGGTCCCTATTCTTCAGCGTTTCTATCGATCTTTCAGATTTCCCTAAGCTTCAGAGATATTAAATAAAAATGTTCAGAAGATTTTTAAATTAGAAAATTTCCCTCTTGTATATTTTAAATGCGGTTTCATACCTATAATTAATTTCAAATTATACTATGCATGTGTTTTCAAAATTGCACACATTTCGTTGGGGTCATGACAGAACTGAAAAATTTGTTGTGAACATTTCTAAACTTGAACACATTTGGAATTGATTTACTTTGCATATCGCTTCCTCTATTCTTCAGCGTATCTTCAAAAGTACCATCCTCCGAAAACGGAAAAATTTAAAGGTTAGAAAATCAACTTTCGAGTTAAAGTGGAAATACGAGGTTGAAGAATTGGTTACAATTTTTGTTTTTTTTTTTTCATACAAACTCGCTAAAAACTTATTTCCATCTGGATTCTTAAGTGATTTTATACAATGTAATAAAAATAACACAATTTCGCCCAAAATGGAGATACGTGGTTAAAGAATAAGGGGTGAGATCGAAAAAATCTTAACATATATAAAATTCAATAATTTTTAAACGGTTGATCTTAGAATTTAGATTTTTTTTTATTTAATTGATAATATTTTACAAATTACAGAAAAATATAACTTTTATAGTTCCAACCACTATTTATGAACTCGTGGACCTTTTTTGGTAAGCCTTCCATTAGAGATTTTATAGTTGTTTCAGATACCTTTTTGGAACAGTTTGCTCATCTCCTTTTAAAATCTTCGATATTTTGGGACAACTTTTTTGTGCTTTTTAAGTTTCTTTTCACAAGAGCCCAATATCTCTCCGCTGGTCTTAGCTCTGGACAATTTGGAGGATTGGCCTCTCTTGGTACAAAAACTATGTTATTACTTTGGTACCACTCCAGAGCTTTCTTGCCGTAGTGCCATGATGCCAAATCGGACCAAAAATATGTGGATACATTGTGTTCTCTTATGAAAGGAAGAAGTCTTTTTTTCAAACATTTTTTGATGTATATTTCGGTATTTATAGAGCCCACTGTAACAAATGACTTGCTTCTTTTGCCGCAACTGCATATAGCTTGCCATACTAGGAACTTTTTAGGAAATTTTGTCTGCTTTTGGATTCTAAATTGTTCTTCGACATTTCCTCGAGCAGCAGCAATATAAAAATTTTGACCCGGAAGCTGCGTAAAATCTGCCAGTACATACGTTTCGTCGTCCATTATACAACATGAATATTTTTGAATGAAATTCGATTTTAATTTCCGAGCCCTACTTTTGGTGTCTAAATTTTTTGCAGCATTCCTGTCTGGAACTTTTTGGACTTTGTATGTTTTCAAACCTGCATTGGCTTTAACTTTTCGCACCAAATAGTCAGAGCACTGGGCTAACCGGGCAGCTTTTCTACCAGATGAATTTGGAGATCTTTTTAATATGCTTTCTATTTTCTTGGCTTTCCCAATATCATGTGGTCCTTGTTTTCTTCCCGAACCAGGTTTCCTATCGATGGTCAAATTCCTCTGAAACTGTTTAATAACATTGGAAACAGTTTGACGGCAGACCTTCAATTCTTTGGCCAATTTTTTGTAGGACAAATTTGGATTTTTTTGAAAATTTTTAATAATTTTGAGACGCTTCACTCATTTTGATCAAACTCACAGTAAATCAACATGTTTGTCATTAAAAATTAAAACTGACATATTTTTCAAAGATAACTAGATCAAAGAAATTTTTAAATTTACACCCAAAAAAAAATTATTAGGTAAAACGTGTGTTAAGATTTTTTCAATCTCACTCGTTAGAGGTAGCGATATATGAAAGTGTGAATGGCATTGTCCTAAATTTCTCAGAATTCTAACGTGGCCCAAAAGAAGTAAAAACATTACAATAGTTGTGATCCATATAACAATATGTTTTATAAAATTTTTGTATTACTGTGAAATTAATAATCCTGCTGCTTAGTTGAAAGAAAATTAAAATTGCTTTTTCAAAAAATTAAAATTCTTTTTCTTCGTTTCTTTTACTGCCTAGAGCCTTAACAAAGCGTTTTCATTGGTTTTAGTCTTTCGCATTGATTTTACTTTTGTTGAATTATTTTCCAGTAGCTTAAAGTTCGTTTTCAATGTTGCGCTTCTATTATTTTGAGTTTTTCGCGTTTACTGCTACGCTGTGGTTTCCACTCAAGTGTTTCTCTGCAAATCGCAGTTGGTAGTTTGCAGAGGGTATGTCCAATCCACTTTAATTTCCTTTTCATTATTTCTTTTATTGTCGACATGTGTTTGCCGTTCAACCACAAGTCTCCGTTAAGGATACAATTTAAACAAAGTTAACAACAAATTTTTTTTTTTATTTATAAATGAAACATAAATTTAAAGTCTAGAACAATTCTCAACATTTTTCATGTTTCAAAAATAAATTACTAAAAAAAAGGAAAAAAAAGAGTAAAAATTATTAAAAAAAAAAAATATTTCAACTTTGACTTAAAATGAAAAAGGTCTTACCAAAAAATGCACCTAAGCGCTTATTCCTTTCCAAAATTTTTTATGTGGTTATAAAAATTCATGAAAAATACCACTCAAAAATCCAAAAAAAAAAATATATAATTTATAAAGGATTACAAAAATTCCTTCGTTTCTACGAAAACTACTCAAATGAAGTGGAGGAGAGTGGGTGGTATAATAACAAACGGTTAGTAGAGGCAAAAGAAAATATTACATCACGTTTTTTTACATATCTATTCATATGTTAACTCATGACAACTGCATAAATAAACGAAGAATGAAAGGAAAAATATAATGTGCCAAGCATGTTAATATTACGAAATTAAAGAAACAATTTCGCATTTTGCTACTGTAGCAATTCAAGGAAACTTAAGATCTCAGTGCAAAATACTACGCGTCATAAGTTTTCCTATTTGGAAAGTATTTATAGAACATAAGAACGCATTAAAATTTTTGCATTGCTAGTTATTTATTTGCTCAGGATTGTTCAAAACAATTCAACTTTGATTTACATTAAATTAATTTCGAAACTTTTAGAGTTATGATATATGATATATTCTATGACTTAAGCGGTGTTGTTCGAGTTAGAAAAAAGTTTAACTGTACTTATCTGTACTTATTTTCAAAAATTAATGTTTTTAATTAGCCTGCGCTTGTTTTTTTTTTAGACATTTACATATTTATTCCTTTACTTGTTTCAGGAATTAATTTGTATACATTTTAATGAATCATTCTGCTCCCACGGATGTCAGTTTTTAGATTTTTGGCATCCGCATCCCCTAAACTAACACACCTTAAAACTTTAATTTGTATAATATGCACATACTACGTCCAAAACAATGGTCATTTTTTATTAAATTCCTTCATTTTAATCTAGCAGATGCAATATTTGGTTGAGCTAATTGATATTAAGTGCATGTCACGTAATAGCCACATGACCAAAAATTAAAACACTGAAAATTAAAGCAAAGTATTAATAATAGATTTTAATAAGCAGAATGATGAACTGATTGCAGATGGATATAGTGAAATCAATACTATGTTCCTAAAGAAACCAGTTGAAACACCAAAACAATTTAAAATAAATTTTCGCCTTTAAATTTCAAAAATTTTGGGAAGGTTTTTTTTTTTAACTAGGAGGAAAGCATAAAAAGCCCAGTGCGAGGCATTTCTATTCTAAAACCACCTCTCGTCCATACGGTTATTCCTCCCGGAGCCACAGTTAGGTATTACGTCGGAAGGCTCTAATGAGCTTAGCAATGTGGCCAACTTTTGTTTTTCAAAATCCGCTAAAATGAAGAATAACACGCGTATTTTTTTTAGCGTGGGCAGTGAAATAGTATATGATGCGCGTTCTCCAGTTCCTCTGTCAACCATTTGGTAGCTCAACAGCGCATGGAGTGCCTAGACCGAGCTTTTTGCATCCATTCATGTTGTGTGAGTTATATTTATACACGAATGGAAGGAACCTACATTTTTATGCCTAAGCCAAAGAGCGAAGTGAAAACTTTTCATAGGCAATTTTTACTCTTGAAGAGTTTGCTATTGCCAGCCGAGAGGTGGTTTCGTGTGGAAAAATTTGTATATTTTTTTTTTTTGGTTTTTAAGAGTGCCTGCATAGATGCCGAACTTCCTTTATAATAGTTTATTTTTTATTATTCAGAACCACGAACCCCTTTTGCGCAATAATACACATATATTCTAACTTTTATGAAAAATATATAATCTGTTTGTTATACCTAAGCTAAACTTAATGGTATAGTGTACCACCTTGATCAAAAAGTTTCCGGAATAACCACCGTATGGCGCTCCCATCATTCCGATTTGAGTTCCAATTTTTTTTTTTTGTTAAGTTGGTCTGTTGTTGATATTCCCTCTAAATCTTAACCCCATAGCTTGACATTTGCAAAAGCTACGTAGCCAAGAGTACATCTATCTTTGTGTGTGTTGGCGATTTTTTAACAATTTTATTAAATTGTATTGCATTAAATTTTGCGTTAAAAACGGATTTAATGGTGCACTAACGTTGGAAATGTTGGAAAAGTGTTTCGGCAACGATTCTCTAAAGAAAACGGTCGTTTACCAGTGGCACGAGCGGTTCAAAAGTGGTCGTGAGTCAATCGAAGATAATGAACGCAGTGGCAGACCATCGACATCGAAAACCGACGAAAACATTGATAAAGTAAAAGAAATTGTGGTCCATAACCACAAATTAACCATCAGAGAGTATTATTTGGGCGTTATGAGGCGTTTGTGTGAAGCAATTCGCCGAAACAGACCAGAATTGTGGACAGAAAACTCGTGGATTTTGCACCATGATAACGCACAGTCGCACAGTGCCATCATTATTCGTAATTTTTTGACGAAAAATGCAACAAATACCATTCAACAGCCACCGAATTCACCTGATTTGGCTCTCTGTGACTTTTTTCTGTTCAATCGAGTTAAAAAGCCATTACGGGGAACGCGTTTCAGCAGCCGAGAGGAAGTAATGGAAAAATCGCAGGAAGCACTGATGGACATACCGAAAACCGAATATAAAAAATGTTTCGAGGATTGGATCAAGCGCTGGCATAAGTGTGTTGCAGTCGATGGGGATTACTTTGAAGGGGACAATATAGATTTAGATGAATAAACTTGTATTTTTAATTTTCTGAATAAATTCCGGGAATTTTTTTATCAAGGTGGTATTTTTAAAACGTTAAAAAACTTCGCGGTACATCAGGACAAACCGTAAAGGGGAAAGGGTTCCACCTGATTCCTTGAGAAGTCATTAACTGTAACGAAGCCCAGTGAGAAACACTACAATTGATCTCTAGTCATACCTTCGCTGCCAAGAAGAGTCAATAAACCACCTAGACTATCGCCAGGAAACTAATTCCTGTGAATGGTTGTTGTGTAATTGACGTAAATAAAGATGAAAATAGCATTAGCCCTCGATTTATTTTTCAGCAGGGATGGCAATCGAATACATCTTAGCTTGAAACATCGAGGTATAACTACCTAATGCAATTTATTCTTCAACAGTGTTAGTTCCAGAATATACACCAGTTTGGTTGTTCATTACGTATCCATCAGAGTAGAAGATATTGCACCTTAGATGAAAACCAGTTTATTCCTTACTATCTCATTCATACCGAGCGAGTAGTATGCAACGGCAGGCTTCGTCAAGCCAATAGGTTTGGCATTTATTGTCTATCACAGCATTTCCAATCATGTTATGTAATATTTAGTAAGATATATATTTTAAAAGATGTACCGATGTGGTACATAGATTTCCGGGTTTAATTTTCGATAAATAGCTAATAAATGGTGGAAGGTTCAGTAGTTAACGAAAGCATGAACAACTGTTAAATTGTAAACCCTTTTCCATTCATAAAAAAATATAAAAAATTTTATCTTAAATTTGAAACAGATACCCATTTGCGGATTCCAGTACCCCAAGTACGGAACAACTTAAACATTAATTGCATTGAATTCGTTAAAAAATTTCAGAAAACGCATTCTGTCTTTTGTACCAAATATCTAACAAATAGCTGATATAAAGTCAACCGACATCACCACATCAACGAATGGAGGCAACGGCGAAGAATTTATCAATTCCAAGTATATTCATTTTATGAGCATACAGTGAAGGACAAAAGTCTACATACACCACCGGATTTTTAATTTCTCTAAACCTAAGAAACTAAATGAAAAATTAGGTTTGCCGTTTTAGAGTGATTATTTGTTCATAAATAAAAATAAAAAAATACTTTAATTTAGCATAATAGCTCTTAAAGAAACCGTTAACTTAGTTGCCTCAATACTACGTTTACTGAATTGCTATTGACACCCAAGGAGGACCCACTAAAGATTGAGAGTGGATTAAAATGTTACTGCTTATGCTAAATAGTTAGTCATTACATAGTTTTATATATGTATGTGAATTTACCATTATGCTGTTTTAAAAGTAAACTAGTCGGTAAGGCCCCAGTAACTGGGGCTATTTTTTTTTTTTTTTTGCTCAAAAAATTTCTTGATGTTTTCATCAAATATCAAAAGAGAACCAAACTACTCGTTGGTGTTTATTTTGTTATTTGTGTATGCAGATAATTCGTAAGATAATTTTGAGAAATGCCGTTGCTCATGTCTTCTCTCTCTCTCTCTCTCTCTCATTTGCTAGTTATTCCCGCTTAAGCAATGATTTTTACAACGATGAGTGCAATGCTTTATTCAATGAGCGAATTTTAAAAAACTTCCGACGCTAATATTTTGGAATTGGCTTAACCGATTTTAAATCTGATAATTTTTGGCTAACCTACTCGCTAACCTACTTGTCAAGCTCTTTAAATTGACATATAATATGATATCGTAGCACTTCTGGATCTTCTGGAAAAAAATTGTAGTTATACTAATAAATGTGTAGATTATTTTTTTTTTGTGTTTATACATTTTTTTTGCCTATATAAAACTGCAATTCTAATTTTTCTTTTAGATTCTTTAGTTTTAAAGAAAATTTAAAGTTCGCTCTGGCGTATGTAGACTTTTGTCCTTCACTGTAATATACATGTGGCAGTGGCGGATCTAGAGGAGGGCCTTAAAAAACTTTTTCTAACAGAAATCTTTTCAATAGATTTGGTCTGCTTTCTGATTTGGTTTTAGATGAGATTTTATAGTCTGGCTTTAGCCTTAGTTTAAGTTTGAACTTTAAATTAAATTTTGGACTGAGTTGTGGTTTGATTTTTCTGCTGCTTTTGTTCTGAACTTGACATTTTTTTGGCCTGACTTTTATCTAAATTTTATTCTAACTTTTTGTCTGAATTTTGGTTCTCTTCGTGCTTGAGTTTTGATCTGAAGGAGACTAAATCCTTTCGAATTTCGGTATCTAAAATTTGTATGTGAATTTTGTTCAGACTAGCTTTCGGTCTGAGTCAGGGTTTTGGTTAGGATTTCGGATTGCTATTTGATCTCATTTTTAGTTTGAATTGAAGCCTTGGTCCGATAAAAATCTTATAATTTGGCAAAATCAGTCTTCCCCAAAATCAAATCGTAAATCCGCCACTGTGTAGTAGGTACATTTGTATGCACAAACAAATTTGTATCTATTTTTCTTGCGGTTATTTTTGTCGCTGAAAGTGTGCAATTTTTTATGCATTTTTCGTAGCTTGAATTTTGTACTTTTTTTACCTCTAAAATGTTGGTCAAGTCAGTTATACCACAAAAGTTATTTAATAAATTTTTATAATTATGTTAAGCAGCGAATTTTTATTTGAAAACCCTTGAAGCTTTAAACATATTTTCGGTTTGAAATAAAACGTTGTGAAGCACACGAAAACTAAATAAAAACATATAAATAATATGTTATACATAAATATAAAACATATAAATATAATTTAAGTACCAATTTTCATACCTATGTACATCAAATTAGTCTGGCTCGTAAAAAACTTACACACACATACATAAATACAATTGAACTATTACTAGGTAACACTCGGAGGACTACCACTTGCTGTGGAGGACATCAATAAAAATCCTGAATTGTTGCCTGGCAAAAAATTATCTTTTAAAGCATTTGACATTGGACAACAGATAGGAGCTTATCGTGTGCAGCCAATTCGGTAGGTGTGAACAGAAATAAAAAAAAAATAAATTATAATGTTATTATCGTTTTTATTCTTCATGATATTATTTTTGTTTTTTTTTTCTTTCTTAAAATTTAACAACAGTTTTATGACACAAATGCGTGACGAAAATATTGCTGCATTTATTGGACCTGATGAGAGTTGCACTTCGGAAGCTTTACTGGCATCAGCTTGGAATATGCCAATGCTATCATTTGTGAGCAATAAAATTAGTCGCATAAAGTATGTCCAAGAATTGTTCACAATTCAACGAACTTTTTAAACAATGCCTAAAAACAAGCACTAAATAATTTTTCAAAAATCTGAAAAATTTGTATATTTTTTACAACGTTTTTACAACGTCAGTGCTCACGGGACACTGCCTTTCAATGACTTCTATCGGGGCTGCGGCTCTGAGGAAGAAGAAGAAACAGTCCTCCATTTCATGTGGGAATGCCCATCCCTGGACAGGAGGAGACAAAACTCCTGGGTTCACCTTTCTTCACTAGTCTGTCCGAGCTATCATCCATAAATATTAAGGACATAGCCAGAATCATTATGGTATCCTCATGGTTCTCCACTCCGTAAATGGGGGAGTCGCGCCGCACTGTGGTATCACAATGAGCCAAATTATGTGCTTAAGTGTGCTTTCAAGTAGAAGGCTGCCACTCCAACCTAACCTAATCTACAACGTTTTTAAGTTTTCAAAAAAACTTTTATATATTTATTTTTTGAATTAATTAATTAATTAATTATTCACTCTTAATTAATTAATTTATAACACAGTGTAAAACAATGTAGGCGAATGTCGTCTAGGTTGGAATACCTTTCGAGTTTTGTTCATAACTTCCGTTGTAGGCCGTTGTAGCTGGAAAGATCTTCGTCATATTGACGCACTCTGTTGCACTCAATGCTAATAAGAAGAAAGAAAAACCGTGTTGCTATCTGCGTCGCATCACGCAGACCACAAACGTATGGTGTGAACACCATATTTTTGATTATAAATATTAAATTGGTGCGAATTTTTCAATAATTTTTAGAACTACATCCCGTGCCAAAAAAAAAACGCATCACCCGTTAACTATTAATAAATCCTGAAAAAAAACCAACTTTGTATTTTTTATTGTATATGCTAATTATTCCTATATGTTTTCAGTTAATCTAAGCCAAAGTTTCAATCTGCAAAAGAATATTCTACTTACAAAAACGAAATTCCATGTCAGGTCTGTTTTTTTTAGGTTTTATTGAGAAAACTCAAAAAGGTCCATAATATTAAAATGGAGTAAAAAAAATTGTTTTCAAATGAAATTAATTGTTAATATATATACAAATGAAGATAAAAACCACAAATGGATCAAATTTAAGCAATGATGCATTTTTATTGGCACGGAGTGTATATCTCGTTTCAAGAATGGTTTTTAATCTGTACATAGAGTCCTTTGAAACAGTGCTATAGTTTCTTTATTATTTCTATCGAAAGCTATTAAACTCGGCTGACAAGAAAATAAACTTAAGCTTTTAATCCTTTTTACCACAGGAATAATGCTCCAAATTTTCAAATTAAACTCTAACGAATAACTTTTAATCAAAACTTACTTTGTTGTTTGGCACTGTGAATTAGTTTTCTTTCGATATTTGCACACTCGGTTTCGTGGCAAGTGTATACTGTTCACTCTCTGAACTTTAAGTGACATGAATAGTTGCGATAAACAATTTTGCACACATATGTAGAGGGCTCTAATTTGAAAAAAAAAAAACAGAAAAATACGGTGTTCCAACCTAGATGACATTTCTCTACTATACCACAAATTTTTCAGATTCTTAGGAAATCATTCACAGCTTGTTTTTACGTTTTGTATTTCAAAATTGTGGTGTGAACCATTTTTTGCCATACAGTATTTTACAGAACCAAAATTTAACAATTTTTAGTTTTTATTTTTTTGCCTATTTTAATAATTTAATACTTAACATACACTTAACATATGCTACAAGTTCCTATGCTTGAAGTACAAGTACATGTTCACGTAGTTTGTTAACCTTTTGGCATTGGAAATGGTAATTGTGAATGATGAATACATCAGCATACGTGCAACTTTTAAAAATAATATTTGAAGCAAAACTGATAATACATAATATGTACCGACATTATTTTAGCATTAAAGTCTGTAAGGAAGTATGTGCATTAGGGTGGGTCAAAGTTTTTGCCCAAAAAGCGTATAGTGAAAAAAGAATCTACGGATGATTCTAATGAAATTTACTCAAGCATCCATAGGTCTAAAATAAATTTCGGGCCATCTAAATTTTACAAGTATATATTTGTACAAAAATAAAAATAATAAGAAATTTATAAATTTTGTAGAAAAAAAAAATGATAGTGAAGTATAACTTTCTTTCTCAGTTAATTTTTATGGTTTTGTTTGCTTTAAAGCAGACCTATTTTCCTTCGGTTTTCAATTGTTTCCGGGTCATATGGACCTAAAGATTCTTTGTAGGAATTTTTTTACTATGCGCTTTGGCAAATTTTTTTCCGAACTTTGCCCATCCCTAATAAAAACACATTTTCAAAATAATTTAGATAATATAATATTTCTAAAGCGAACTTTAATATCTTTGCCATTGTGAACATATTCAAATACACATGTATTTCATTTGTTCCAAGAATATTGCATTATGTTTTGCTACTATTCTTATCAAAGTATGTATGTCTATTCCAAAACTATTTGCAAAAGAAATTAAGTACAAATTTATAAAAGTAAATTTTTAGCTTCGTGGTAAATTTATGTTTATTTTTATTTGCATTAAAGTTATAGTTCATTGAAATAGACTGGAATTAAAATACTGTGAGTTACATACAAATCTTTTTACCTTGAAATTAATTGATAATTTCAAAAATTTATTGAAATGAAATGTAACTCTGGAATTTAGCAATTCAACATTTGCGAAGAAACGAATTTGGGATTAATTTTGTACTTATTACCAGTTTGGAAAAACTACGACACAGTTCGGGTAAAATATGCTAAAAACTAAAAATTGTTGATACATTATTCTCATTTAGTGCCAACCATAGCTGAGATTATTATCATCTATTATTTTCATTTTTAAAACATTGATGAATATATATTATAAATAAAAAAATTCTTTTACTCATTCCTAGAAATGTTCAGATTCCATTGTATCTCAAAAAGATATATTTCATACATTTGCGCGCACACTTGCACCAGCTTCAAAGGTAATTTTAGTCCCAGAAGGTGTTCCATTTCAAATCAATCAAAAATGCATATTTTAGATATTTTATGCGATGAGAAAGGGTCAATTAGTTTTTAAATTTTATTAAATAGAAATTGAAGAATTTTGCTGTTTCTTTGAATATCTCAAAATTATTACCTTTTGCCATATCACTAATTCCGTCGGAGCTTCCGTCGGGAAATGAATTCTCCTCACGAATACGAAAGAAATGGCATTTCTGATTCCGACGAATTTGAAGATATTGTTGCCAACTATCAGAAAAAAAATTTTAATGAAAAAATCAGCTGTTTTGTGTGAACAGCCTTTCTACTGTTCCAAGTATTAAGTATTTTAAAAAAATTAAAAAAAAAAACCAAATAGAGGTGTTTTTTTGTGCAATAAGCTATCAAAAAAAAAGGATTTTAGTGAAAGGGCTGATTGTATTCTGAAGAAAATGTATAGTTGAGGGATGGGAAGGAAATCTGAGTAGCATCTACAAGTATGTGGTTCGATATTTTAAGTTTCTGCAAAAACTGCAATAAGTTTCATTAGTTTGAAGTTTAAAGATTTAGTAGGACAGTAATGATGAAAAACAGTGCGGATGAAAAATTAAGTTTAAATGGTAAAAACTAAACGGTATACTAGTTACAACGAATATTTTATGACACTATTTTTATGAACAAGAAATAACAATTCAAAATCACAATTGGATTAGAATGTAGAAAATACCTAAGAAAGCATTTGGTTAATTTAGTATGGAACGCCTCCAATGATAAAATTATGCGCCGAAAATTCAACTTGTTTGACACGGGATTTGATTTCGGTTTCTAAAAGATGTGGTGCTTTGAGCAATTCTACATTAAAAATTTTATTAGTTTAGTTAAGTAGTAAGCACTTTTTTCATTTCGTAGTGAGACTGAGTTAAAAAAGTTGAAAAAATTATAAAAAATAGAAATCTTATCGGATCTTCGCAAATTTAAACTTATTTGAAAAGTAACAAAGTGCCCAAATTTCTATAATATTAGCTGCGGTTGCTTCAAGTTATGTATAACAATTGTATGGGAAAACAACAACAAAGCCGCAGAGATAACTCATATAATTATAGCTGCGTTTTATTCGCCACTTGCTTCTAGTTATGTTTAACTAGCTGTGATAATTGTATGTGAAACAATAAGAAAAAGTCGGAGATAACACGTATAATAATAGCTGTTATGTATACTTAACGAGTAGTTTAGCTACATCAAATTCTATTGTGAACTGTCAATAATGAAAGAAGAAGCATGACAGATTGCAAAAAAAACAAAAAAAGAAATGATTCAGGATGGTGAAAATAAGTTAAAATCATCGTTAAATATTCTTATAAAGGGCAAAAACTAAAAACAATGCCCAGGATTAAGCGCAATGACTAGGATCTATTAAAATATTTCACATCTAGCTGCTAAGTAGTTTTATTGTGAATAACAATAGCTGCGTTTTATTCGCCACTTGCTTCTAGTTATGTATAACTAGCAGCAATAATTGTATGGAAAAACAAGAACAAAGCGGCAGAGATAACACGTATAATTATAGCTGTTATGTATACTTAACAAGTTGTTTAACTACATCAAATTCTACTGTGAACTGCTAATAGCGAAACAAGAAGCATGACAGTTTGGCAAAAAACCAAAAAGGAAAACATTTGAAATGTCTGGCGGTAAAAATAAGTTAAAATCATAGTTAAATATTCTGATAAAGAGTAAAAACTAATAACAATGCCCACGATTAACCGTAATAACTGGGATCCATTAAAATGTTTCGCCTCTAGCTGCTGAGCAGTTTCATTGTGAATAACAATATAACGAAGAAGAGTCTTAACAACATGGTCGTTTTATTCGCACATGTTAAACCAGCTGTTAAATAAAACGCAGCTACTATATCCATCCCCAGAAGGCGCTTTGGAAGCGGTAAAAAGAGAGATAATTATGGAAAAGGCGACTGGGGAGCCTGAAGACCATGTGATTTTCATAGAAAAATCTCCATAATATTATAAATAAGCCTACAAATTACGTATTTTTTAAATTGGAATATAAATCAGTTCAGCAAATTTATATAAAAAAACATGCATTCCATTTTAATTAAAAAAGAATTAATTGAGTTTCGAAAAAATGCTATCATGACGAAATTTTCAGTTATTCTACTAATATTAGGGAGATTATTTTTATAAAAATCATATGCTCCCTGCCAACACTGTACTCCTTCCACCATTATCTACTTTTTCTACTCTTTTCAAAACAAATTTTGTAACAAATTTTGTAGTTTATTGCCGAATTTACAAAGAGCTGATAATGATTTTTTTTATAGAGTTTTAAACTCCCTTCCAGAACGAAAACCGAAACGAACCTAGAAAAAATGTTAATGCAGAATTGCTAAATAGAACTTCCTCTTTTAAAATTCGAGTAAAACCTATGTCAAAAAAATATGCTGCAATAAAAAATTGTTTATATGTCATCATAATTATTAGGTTTCGAAAAGTGTTATAAGTTTGCTAAAAGCTTTCAATTGGAAAAAATTTGCAATTATTATTAGCTCAAAACCAGTATGGGGCAAGGAAGTAGCGCAAGCTATAAAGGTAATAAAATATAGAACTTAATATGCATATTGAAAAACATTAACACTAACAATGAATTACAATTTAAAGTGTCTGGCTGAAATGGAGAACTTTACTCTAACACATTATAAGGAAATATCAGATTATATACCAATCGAAAAAACGCTAATAAAAATGCAAAAAATTGTGGATGAAACCTATAAGACCACAAGAAGTAAGTGTTAATACTTATATACTTACTATATACAAATCAGTAATCAGGGATTTTCATTCCAAGATTTTTATCTAGTACCTTCTGAACTAAATCAAGATCTTGGAATGAAAAGCACATAACAATTATTATTTTCAAACTTTTTTTAGTATATGTATTTGTGGGTGAACAAATCGCTATGGTTGACTTCATCAGATGTATGCAAAATCGTGGGCTATTAGCAGATGGAGATTATATTATAATATCGGTAGATGATGAGATTTATGATTCAAAACGACGTGTTAATATTATGGAAAGAAGTAAGTTGAAAAAGTTACGATATAAATATAGTAAACTAAGTCAAAGTTTATGCTCATTTCAGATTATTTAGATCCTTATATTAGAAAGGAAAAGAGTAAATCTCTGGATAAAAATTCATTTCGTTCGGTAATTAAAATTAGCATGTCATATCCGCAAAATCCAAGTATACGGTAAGTTTTTGAGTTATAATTTTAAATTCTGTTGCAATAATTTGTCATGTTCTATTTCCGTAGTGATATTTGTCAGAAAATAAAAGAATATGCTAGAAAGCATCCATTTTTAGTACCCTATCACGAACGAGTATTCGATAATATTTCGGTTCCTATATATGGGCTACATTTATATGATACCGTTATGATATATGCACGTGCTCTAACCGATATTCTAAAAATGGGTGGTAACATTTACGATGGACGCTTGATTATGAGTCGAATTTTTAATAGATCATATCATTCGATTCAAGGATTTGATGTAAGTTTATTTCAATTCAACTTTGGTATAATCTTAAAACAATTGCAATTAATTTCATTTGTATTTAACCTTAATTTAGGTTCACATTGATGAGAATGGTGATGCAGAAGGAAATTACACTGTTATTACTTTACAAAGCGATACCAGTAACATAAATAGCTCATCTTTGGCCAAGATGTCAATGCAACCAGTGGGATATTTTGTTTACAATAAACAATCACAAACTCCTGTAAGTATGTATATAGAAAGTTTATTATGCTTTTATATTTGTATTGTATGTATGTTTTAATATCTGCATAAACACTAACAAAAATGAAAGCTTTCTGCAAACAGCTGGGCATAAGCAAATAAACATCCTTAATGCCTACTTTATCCATAACCATTTACAGCTTATCCTCTCTGCATTAAAAAGGAATGATTGAATTTCTATTTTTATCAGAATATAACTAAAAAAAATCAAAGTCGTTTCCGGTGCTGAATTTAATCGACTACTTTTTTCTTCCTCTGTTACATTATTTAACACAGGAATTTCGCTACATTAAAAGTGATCGTCCAATTCAATGGCTTAAAGGACGCCCGCCTGTAGCAGAGCCAGTTTGTGGATTTCATGGTGAATTGTGCCGTGCACGTAAATTAGATTGGCGTTATATGGCTTCTGGTTCATTTTTTACATTCTTTTTAATACTAGCTGGCATATTTTTAATAAAGTATGAGTACATATAATAAATACAATTTTTAGTAAAAAAAATGCTTAATGTACAAAGATTTCCGTTTTTGTTCTAGACATTACCGTTATGAGCAGACATTGGCCGGTCTTTTATGGAAGATCGATATGAAAGATGTTACTGTTATTAATATTGACAATAATATTGAATGCCATAGTTTCAAAAATAAAAGTATTGTAAGTGATCTAAGAAGAGGGAGTGTAAAAAACAAAATACCTTAAAACGAAAAAAAAAAATTTGTGCCGAAAGGTTGATAAAGTATAAGTAAGAATATGAAAAAGCTATTCACCTCGGTACCGGCAAGTTTTCTTTTGCGCAATTCGTTCTTTGACATTTCTTTTTATTCTTGAAAAAAAGAAACATTTTTCAAATTAAAAACTTCTGTTTTATTTTATTAATTTTTATTCAATACACTCTTAACAAAAAGTTTTTCAAATCCCAAATGTAAGACAAAGTAAAAGCAGAATTGCACAAGAAATCTTAGTGTGTGGAAATGCAAGTGGCGTGTACAAAAGAGAATTGGAAACTTACCGACAAGAAAGCTTGCCGTGTGCAAAAGGGGACATGTCATTTGGGATTTGGAGACAAACCGATGAAAATCGCTAATGTTTTGATTGTGGCTCATGATTTAAAATAAATTTTAACGGAACGAAAAACTAATTAATAAATCGAAATAAATATAAAATACTTCTTCAACTTTCCGATACAGACACTTTATTTTTGAATATGACTACTAATGATTTTCTATTTCAGTTCCAAATATGTCGGCAGAGCATTTTGGCCAGTGGAGATGCCAACAAGAAAGCGTACACTAGCATTGGTAATTTATAGTCATTTTTGAAAAAAGTCACCTCCCGAATCTCAAATATTCCCAACTTTAATTCAAAAACATTGAAATAAAGTAAACAAAGACAGTCAGACGATCAGGGTCTAATGCCTGGAATATTATAGATTATTGATTATTTTTAGCACCTAGAATTGCTAATCATTATAGAATCTAGAATCTTTCCTTTATAGGTTTATATCGCGGAAATATTGTGGCCATGAAAAGAGTTTATAAGAAAACAGTCGACATAACGCGTTCGATACGCAAAGAACTAAAACAAATGCGAGAGGTTAGCACAATTTATTATCTAAAATTATTTAGAAATTAACTATAGAATTTTAATAAATAAATATAAAATAATTTATGCAATTCAGGTACGTCAAGAAAATATCATAAATTTTATTGGTGTCTCCATTGATCATGGTTCGGTTATCATCTTCACTACATACTGCGCACGTGGTAGCTTAAAAGATGTACTGGCCAATGAAGATCTTAACTTGGATCATATGTTTGTGTCATCATTAGTGAGTGACATACTAAAGGGCATGATATATTTACACGATTCGGATATAATATCACATGGAAACTTACGCTCCAGTAATTGTCTCATTGATTCACGCTGGGTGTGTCAAATTGCAGATTTCGGTTTACATGAATTTAAAGCAGGACAAGAAGAACCACACAAGTAGGAAACAAAAAATCAAAACTACAAAATAATCGTTACGTTAAAGATTTAATTAAATTGATGTGCAATTTTTTCGTGCTAGTTTTCATATTCTGTGTTTGTTTGTATATACCCATACATGCATATAAATTTTTGTGTACGTAATATTTTTCCTATTATTATTATTACTTATTATTAAATGTACAATGTCAAAACTTTCCATTAAAAGTCAATGAAGAAGCCAATTTTGTATGCAATATTTTTTTTTCTTTTTTTTTTTGTATATTCCAAAAGACGCGAATTAAAATTGGAACGTGCTCTGTGGAAGGCGCCTGAGCTTTTAAGGGACTCACAGCATTTAGCGCGTGGATCACAAAAAGGCGATGTCTATTCATTTGGCATTGTTTTATATGAAATCATAGGCCGAAGAGGACCATGGGGTGATACAACCTACACAAATGAGGGTGAATGACTTATGTCTATTTTAAATAATTACGCATATTTATTTTTTACTTATTATTTGACAATAAAAAAATGCAGACATTTTCCGCATTTACTTTTACATAAATTTGTATATACATAAATCAATCGTTTATTTTTTTCAATTGTTTATTTAGAAATTATAACATTTGTCACGAAACCTGAACTGCTGCCACATGGTGTATTTCGCCCACCAATATCTCATTTAGATATTCCTGATTATGTGCGTCAAACTTTACATTCCTGTTGGGAAGAGGATGCCGAAATAAGACCAGATATTCGTTTGGTACGCATGCAGTTGAAGGAATTGCAAGCAGGATTGTAAGTACTGATCCAAACAATACCGGACTTAAGGGAAGATTCGAGGATACTGTAAAACTCCCCTTTTGCCGATAAATATCTCATCCTCTATTAGTGTGTAGGTAAGATTGAGATTTCATTTAGAGAAACTCTTGAGATTTGCTTTAAAAAGATTTTGTGAACTTATAATATTAAAACAACTTGGGCTCTTAAAATGATAGATGGAGAATCTATGGGAATAGTTCCTTTTTTAAGGGTTTTGAGACTGGTAAGGTTAAGTGCAAGGCACTCTGCTAAAAACAAATACATGTATCATCTCTTAGAATAGATTCTGCAAAGCTATTCAAGTGGGTTCTGTTTTTAGGTATTGAAATAGTCACCCCTGTTTTGGAATCTGATTCGGAATTGAACAACAACCGAAATTGAAATGGCGTTTTGCATTTCTTGTGGAAATGTCAAAATCGGAATTGTATGAAATCGAATTCGATAATATTTTCAAATCAGCTGTTTTGATAATAAAAACCCTTTTTATGTCTTCCAGAATTTATTCTTACAAATAAAAGAAAAATGAGTTTTACCATTTTGATGACAGTTTTGGCAGATAGAGCATATGATTCTGTTAACTTGTGATTATACCGGTTTTCAGATTGGCTAATGGCGGATATTTTGTGGGCAGTGACTACAAGAAGACATTTTTTATATAAGATATCCAAAGACTAAAATATGCTGAAAACCCAATTTGTGCTAAGGCTGCCAGTTTCAGCTATGCAAAGATTACTATTTAGGATATCACTTTTTATAGCCATATTTGTCCCATTCTTTGTATCAACGGTGGCATGAATACTAAAAAGTACGTGAACGTCATGTCATGTTATTAGATAAGACACCGATTTTTGAAAGGATCTTATTAAATACAGCGTCAGTATTCTGCTTCTCTCGAACCCAAACGTCTACAATCTTCTAATTTTTGAAAATATACATATCTGAAAAAGAGAACTTCTCTTACTAGGGGAACTTGGAGCAACTTTTGTAAATAGCACATGAAAGTACACATTATGATGATGCTTTACATGCAGTTTATTTCATGAGACTGTCGTAACACCCTCACTTTTGGCATTCCACAGAAGAAGGACCACACACATGTTTCCTTACCATGCAAATCAAATATTTACAATACAAAAAACTATAAGCGAAAGCACAACTACACACACTAATTTAATTATATTCTAAAATAACTTACTTTTGTTATTGCTTTCAATTTTCTATCACCGAATTCTGTTAATTTTTGTTGAAAATATTCACTTTTTTGCCACTATTTTTTTACTTTGAATTGGTTTTTGAACACAAAATATCTTTGACAGAAGTAAAAGCGCGCAAAAACGGCAGAGTTGCCAGATGCATATTTTTTTAACTGTTTTTTCATCTTTCAAGTATTTGTTTTTGTTGTTAATAAGCATTTTTAACAAAAAAATTTTTGATTTAATGCCGAAAATTTTAGAATTGGCCTTAACACCCCGCTCCACGACCAATAATTCATTACATGAAATTCACAATTTGTTGTTTTTTCCCATATAAAACGAAAAAACAACAAACAGCATTTTTGAACAAGAGAAAAAAGCGTTTGAAAGGTCAAGTATGCATGACCACAGTATACAGTATGCCAGATAGCAGAAAGTAATCTGAAATATTCTCAGGTCTTCTGAGATTTGACAATTATGACAAGTATTCGCACAATAAATTTTGACAGATAATTTTGTTTATGAGAGAAAACTCTCTTAACCCATTTTCGTCAGCTGTACACAAATAAATAAATGAAATAAAAGTATCAAAAAACAATAAACCTTTCGTTTGTTGTTTGTTTTTTCAAATAAAAGCTCTCAAAATATTTTGTAGAGTGTGGTTCTATAAAATATTTCAATAAACAAAATACAATACTTTTACAATTATCTTCCTCATAATATTATGTCCTCATACAATTATGTCCTCTTTATATTTTAAATAGTTTTACCGATTTCAAAATAATTTTATTTAAATTTCGGAGAGGTAGATTTGAATGGCGTACATAACAAAAAAACTGTAAGTTTTGGGTTAAATCCTTGGTTCACATTATGCACATGGTTGTTACAAACGCCTTTGAAGATCTCGTTTATAAATGTCAACAAATTTTTGGGCCTTTCAATTTTTCTATTTTATTTACATATTGTACTGGTACCAATGGGTTAATACTTTTTTGTATTCACTTCTGAAATATCAAATGTTTTGAGAGAAGTAAGAGAATAATTTTCGAATTGGGCAGACGTCAGTGAACAGAAAAGAGGGCGTCACTTCCATTTATTTCACTTTATTTATTTCACTATGTGCATGACTGCTGTGTCAGCGCCTGCCAAATTCTATATCTGTAAGTTTCGATCGACAGCAAATTTGAAAAAAAAAATACATTTGCACACATATTCTACAGACGTTATTATATCTGAAAAGAAATCGATTTTTTGACATAAGAAAACCCCCTTAACGAAACAATCTTTTTTAGAGTTATTTGATATTTTCGGGGTTTTGATGCAAGAATAAAGTATACTAGTCGGTAAGTCCCCAGTAACTGAGGTTATTTTTTTGAAGAAGAAATCTCTTTATGGAAAACAAATATCAAAAGAGAACCAAACTATTCGTTGGTGTTTGTTTTGTTATTTGTATATGCAGATAATTCGTTAGATAATTCTGAGAAATGCCGTTACTCATGTCTTCTCTCTCATTTGTTATTTACTCCCGCTTAAGCAATGAATTTTTCAACGATGCATGCAATGCTTTGTTCAATGAGCGAATTTTAAAAAACTTCCGACGCTAATAATTTGGAATTGGCTTAACCGATTTTAAATCAGATATTTTTTCGCAACCTACTCACCAAGCTCTTCAAATTTATATATAATATGATAGTGTAGCCCTTCTGGATCTTCTGGAATAAAATTGTAGTTACACTAATAAATGTATAGATTTCTATGAAAGTTATTCTGTGTGAGTTAGACTAATGTCTACTAATACTGAATAACGTTTTACCAGATGCGTTCATTAAGGATGGATTTTTGGATATAGATTTCCCAGTTTTCACAGAAAGGAATAATTATATTTGTATCGATCTAATGTATTTGATCTAAGGGAGTAGAGTTAACCAGCCTCCCCCTATCCCCCCCTTTACCCGATAACACCGCGGTCATTAAAAAACTTTTTAAAGGAACGGAAAGTTTTTACACCGCAATCTTTGGATCGTCTAAAAAAGAAAATAGAGCAAGTCTGGGAAGGTTGTAGAGCTTGTGATTCTTACTCTATGGGTCGCTATACTATTATTATCCTCCCATTGTGCCAGTGTGTCCTGCCTTAGTTAGCTCGATTGCTTCGAGTTTGTTGAGTTCCCTATGGCTTATAAGATCTTTTGTACCAAATTATCAAATTATGAAAGAAAGGAAGGAAGAAAGATAGATAAAAAAAAATGTCGCATAGTCTTAGTCGAAAATAAAAAAGTACACTTTAATTTAACTATACTTTAATGCCGTACGAAATGAGTGGCATTTAAGTGTAGTTTGGTTAAAGTGCACTTTATTTTCGACTATGACTATGGGCCAATAGGTTTACAAAACATTAAACCCTATTATATAATTTTCAATACATTGCAATATTATCTTTCATATAGAAAATCCAACATTTTCGATAATATGCTCTCCATCATGGAAAAATATGCTTATAATTTAGAAGGTCTCGTACAGGAGCGTACTAATTTGTTATACGAGGAAAAGAAGAAAACAGATATGCTGCTAAATCAAATGCTGCCACGGTAAGTTAAATTTCATTTAGAATTTAATTGATTGCAGGACGATAAACTTTAGCAAATTTACAAAAATGTCAATCATTTCTCCTAAATACCACATAATTTACACCCACAAATTTTGAAATCTGCATTGCGGATATTAATTTTAAGTAGATCCGTTGCCGAATCGTTAAAACGTGGCGAACCTGTTGAAGCGGAATGTTTCGATTCGGTTACAATATTATTCAGTGATATTGTTGGCTTTACCGAACTGAGCGCCACCAGCACCCCCTTCGAAGTGGTCGAAATGCTGAATGATTTGTACACCTGCTGCGATTCAATAATATCCAATTACGATGTCTATAAGGTGAGTAAAATGAACGAATGAAGGAGTGGGTATATGAGTGAGCGAATGAGTGAATGGGTGGCAATGTTTTTGTGTTCTTTCAAGTGCGAGTATGTATCCATGCAATAAAGTGTATGTGAATTCAGTTAAGCCATTAAATAAATAGTGTATACACTTATCACACACACTCACACAGATCGAAACAATTGGTGATGCGTATATGGTGGTGTCAGGACTTCCGTTGCGAAATGGCAACCGGCATGCTGGTGAAATTGCATCATTGGCTTTACATCTTCTCGAAAATGTTGCCAATTTAAAAATACGCCATCGTCCAACGGAAACATTGCAATTTCGCATTGGAGTACATTCGGGACCTTGTGCAGCTGGCGTAGTTGGTTTGAAGGTTAGATAGTGAAATGCATTGTTTTTTATGCATATAATTAAAAGTTGTGGTGGTTTCTGCTACTATTCAACCTTGAACTTGCAGATGCCACGTTACTGTTTATTTGGTGATACCGTCAACACTGCATCGCGCATGGAAAGCACGGGGGAAGCTATGAAAATACACATTTCAGAGACAACATACCAATTGCTACAACATGTTGGTGGTTATCAATGTGTCGAAAGAGGTTTAACCAATGTTAAGGTAAGCTGTATATGGTATCCTTTTGTGAGATTTTAAAAACAAGTACTGAAATTTAATAAAATTCTAAAAAGCTTAGGTGGTTTGCTGCAGCTTCTTACTACACATAAATAAATACATTAAAATATATTTACATTTTTTTTCTCATCAGGGAAAAGGAAATCTCTTAACCTATTGGCTTATTGGGCAAGCATTACCACGACAACGTATGCTCTCGATGACTTTCAATGATATTGCTCCCGATCTTATAAGTAATATGGATATCGATACTAGCACTAGTAGCAATAACATCGTATCAACCATAACACCAGCAATGCTCATTACTGCTGCACGTACAGTAACGAGAGCGCAACAACATCGTGTCAATACAACAGCAAGAAGCTCATTTAATGGCAGCAGTCATAATTCATCATCAATATCATCATATAAACTCTTAAATACCCCACTGGTTCAACGATTGAGATATTTAAAAACTAGTTGTTGTAATTGTGAAACCAAATGTATATATCATCGTCGTTCAGATGATAATGTGGCCATTGATGTACGAAATTATCAACATGATCGAATTTATCCTATACGCACAACAACAAGAATGAAACAACTGGACGAGGGCAACATGAATTTATGCATTTGTCCCTTGAACTCAAACTGCCAAACCCAAAGCTCACAACGCGGACCACGCTCAGCGCCGAGCGTCACTTTTCGTCTTTAAATATTTAACTATGTGAAAATTTAAGTATTTTAAATAAAATTACAAAAACAAAAACAAAAAACTGAAATTAAATAAAAACGTTAACGTGATGTTAATTGATGTACCTTAAGTATGTATCGTTAGTTTTTTTTTTTGCAGTTCGCAATTTGGAGCTCGCGCATATTTTATCGAGAAAATTCGAATTCAATTAAAGAAAAGAAATACATACGAGTAAATGTAAAATAGCGCAAATTAATTGAAACGTTAAAAAAATGAATACAATTCAGCAAACTTGTTTTACCTTCCTGTTTTCCCCCATTAAATTTATTCCACAGTTAAAAATTGAAAAATGATTATGCGCCTCAAATTGCAGTTGAATTAACAATAATATTTACGCAAAACTTCAAAGTGCTTAGAAGGATGTCGATGTTCAATTGCAATATTAAAAGGTAGTTAAAATTGGAATAGACCAGTGGGTGGCACGGAGGAGCCGACACCTTACAGATATCATAGAACATGGGAATTGTTTAGAAGATTTATTTGCCAAAGTAAACTTTCAATTGTTGAGTAATTTTTCGTTCTCATCGCGTGATTAAATTAATTAGTTTGACTAAGAATTCCTCAATATTATTCTAAATTTTTTCTTTTACTAAATAGGTACTATTATTAATGCTCCATTGTACCAATGTCCACTTAAGGTCTAATATATTAATAATTTAATTAGTTTTTCTTTTGGATGACACCCTTAGCTTCCAGTTTTGAGTCCAATCTAATAAATGTCACTGAAGTAGATAGTACTTTTTATAATGTTTTATTTCAACAAATCTTTTCAATAAACCTTCCATTTATAAAAAAAAAACTTTTAAATTAAAATTAGCCAATAAATGTCATACTTTTTTTTTGTCGAATTTGCAAATTTCTTGATTTTAATAAATGAATTTTTTGTCAAACGCTTGTATTGAATATTTATTTTGGCGCTGCACAGTAGTTCATAAATCAAAAAAGCTGGCCGAAATATGAAGGTTTCTATTAGAAAGATTTTCGAGGTTTCTGATTACGAATCTGCAGTCAAATTTTAAATCGAATCATTATTAATGAAGTTATATGCAAAAATAGGGTAAAACCTATGAACATTAGCTTTTTGGATCTAAGTCCAGATTTTGGGAATATATTAGAAATTCTTGGTACGCACTTTTTTTATACTTGACTAGACCTACAAGAGGTATAATGTGCCGCTCTAAGCATATCTACTTTTTTTATTTTGTACCGTAGTGGTATTATATTAGTGGTTCTCAGTCTTAGTAGATTTTCACTCTTTCTAGTGCACATTTGGAAAAAAATGTTTTTTTTTTTTTTTATGTGATAACCAATTTACTGGGGGGTATCTCACAATTTTTCAGTAATGCCTTCAATATAATACGTTTCAAATTGCAATGTGACGAGTGCAGAAGGGACTCATTTTAGCTTTTTACATAAAATTGTGTGCTAAAGGTAAATTAGGTAGCTTTCGGCGGCTAACTTTCATGTATATTTGAATATTTTTCAATTTCAAACTTGATAATACCTCGTAATACTTTTTATTTTGCTCTCATTATGGAAAACATTGCAGAGTTCAGTAGAAAATTCTATAGATAACTTTTATGTTTAGATTTTGCCGAAATTATTGCTTAACAATAAATAATAAATATTTTTTTTAAAAACTTACTTTTCTGAGTTGAATCCATTTTTGGAATTAAAATTAGTTAATACATTGACCATGAACGCACTAGCGAAACCATGGACGTCATTGGCAGGACTATCATGTTTACACTAAAGCAACTATGACGAATTTTACATTTACCACTTATGCTCACTTTTTTTATGTTCGCTAAGACAGGTTCTTTCTCGCGCAAAAATGCAAAATAATTATGAGAAAAACTACAATCTCTAAAGACCGTAAAACAAGTTTGTAAAAAAAAATTTGCGATACATTGATAATAGTGTGTGGCGTAGAGGCGCGTGCTTGTGTTGATGTTACCTATTCAACTTCTAAAAACTTATGGGGGAGCTTGTCGAAATTGGAACAATATGAACATGGAACACTCATCAATAAACCGATTTTTATTTTATTTTTGGATTTTCGGAGCAACTCTGCTATCTCTTTCTTACTAATTAATTTTCTACCTGTATCTTTCACATAGCTGTTTATGCTTGAACTAATGTGTTCATGGTCGGTTTGAATTTTTTTTTTTTTTCTTATGGCCACCTTTTTTGATTTCCGGACCACTGTGCTCTGTCGTCATCTATACATGACTTTGCGTATGCATATTATTCTAACCTATAGGTTCTGACAAGCAAATTGATTACAACACAGGTGGAAATTGATTTCAATGTTTTTATGTAAGTATGTAACTGCATAATAATCTCTAAGGAAGGAAGTTGATGTCATAGTCTCATTCCAGTCGAGACAGAAAAAATATAGCGCTACATTTTAAAGGTACATCATTCAAAATCAAACGTGAAATCGAAATTTAATTTTTAAAAATTTTTGGAAAGGTAGTTACATAAAATTTGAGTAAAAAACACGTTAATTTTGTTAATAAATAAATCGCACTCAAATATAGAAATCAAATAAATTGTTAATTGTAAATGAAAATAAAATATTTTATTTCAATCAAAATATAAAAGTGCAGACATTATAATTATAATATTATTGAATTAAATGATCTTAATTGGATATTTTAAAGTTCTTCTTTAAGGCCTGCCAGCATTCATAATATTTCGCATCCAATTTCTGGCAAGTTTCCTCGCCCCATTTTGTTACGGCCATGCTAAGCGATGATTCAAACATAAATGCCTTGAAAAGAAGAGCATAAACAGTGAAATTATTTGGTATTAAATTGAAATAAATTTGAAAATTCAACTATCTTTGACTTACCTGAGTACCCTCAGCTACTCGCTCTGGTCCTAACTTTGCATTCGAAGCACCTTCAAAGCATTTGTTATCCGGTCCATGTGGTGTCATAATTGAGTGTAAAGTAGCCCCACCAGCAGCAAAACCATCTCCTTTAGCTTCATATTTACCTAATATCAAGCCCATAAATTCGCTCATGCAATTACCTATTAAACAAGAAAAGAAATGTCCATCAATTCTGTCCTAAAACTTAAGGGGTTATATTCTCTTATGTTGGCCGAAAAAATCGAATTTTTTATTGCATTCTCTCAAAGTACATCCTCTTGAGAAAATATTTTCCAAATTTCATAGAGATCTGAGCACTATAGCCAAAGTTACTGCAGTCAACAGTACGCTACCTCCGACTACCTGAATATGTATAGTGTCGAAAGTTTAAACGCGATTATCTCGAAATTTTTTTTTTCAAAAAGTTCCGTTGCGGTGCGAAAGGCTTCTCAAGAACCATTTCACCAATCGATCTGAATTTTTACTGGTTAGTTCATAACTACAGAACATCTTTTCTGGCTACCAGAACCAAATTTCCAGATCCTCGAAAATCAAGAATTTTAAGAAAATCATCACCATTTTTGTAAAACTGTAAATTTCACAAAATCCTTCATTCATTAAGAGCATGACGATGAAAACTAAAACATGTTCTGGATTTTTTTCTATTTTAGATAAACCATTCTTCATTTACCGTTCTCACAGCGAGGGGTGGCGAACAATGATGTTTTTGCACCGGTATCGTCCCCAGTTGTCAGCATTTTTTGTTGAAAAAATTCATGAAATAATTGCAACTCCAACAAATAGATATACGTTGACTTATTCTGATAAAATTGTATCGCCTTGTCAAAACAAAAATAATCAAAATACCTTTTTTTCCGACAACAGGTGCATATAACCCCTTAAGAAGATTCTGCCTGTTTTATACTTACGATGATAGTACGGTGGCCGGAAAGTATTCTCTTGTACCGACCATCTTGGAGGAAATATAACAAAATCAGCTATGGCTGTACCCGCACGTAAACTGGGACAAGTCAATACGGTGAAAATGCTGGGATCACAATGATCAAAGCTAACAGAATTGATAACCATAAATTTGGATAGATCATATTTGTAGGGCACATAGTTGCCATGCCATGCAACAACATCGAATGGTGAATGATTTTGTTTGGCAGCAAATAAGCAACCCTGATATTTTGATATCATTTGAAAACCTTTAAAAAACCATAACGGGAATTATAGACGAAAGATTATGTAATATTTTGTGTATATTTATACCTTGAACTTCACGATCTTCGAACCAAGCAACTGGTGTCTGAAAATCACGTGGATTAGCCAGACCATTTGCACCAATTGGACCTAAATCGGGCAATTGAAAATGATTGTCATAGACCTCGAGTATATAGCCTCTGTAATTAAAGAATTATGAAAGAGATAAGCTTATAAAATTGTTATTAGCTGTTGGTTTTTTCATCGGATCAAATGACATTAACCCATTTTGGTCTGCTTGTTGATTTATAACATAATAGTTTAGAATTTTTCAAAACTGCATTCATAAATTTTTTTCAAAAGTAATCACTGTTTAACATTTAAATATATACTGTCTTTAAAATTGCATTTAGATAATTTAAAAATATTCTATTTCACCTGACTTAAAGGTCAGATAAACACACATACTTTTTTCGAAAGCAGTTTTGAAAATCAAAAAAAAAAAGCAAAATTGATTATTTTGCATTTGAAATGAAAAATTCATCTAGATAATATAACAAACTTGTTGTAAAAATTATAACTTCACAAGTTCTCATATATTTTTAAGAGACTACAGCTGAACAAACTTTTGCAAAAAAATCATATGGAAAAATAGGAAAAATCAACAAAAATGCATATTTTCCACATTTTGCCGTCTTTAATTAATAATAACTTCTAAAATACATTTAAATAATTTAAATTTTTTCTCTAGCTGACCACCTTATTTTCTCAAAGTAAGCAAAAACTACTGCAACCTCTAAAAGTCTGAAACAATTTTCTTCTTTTTTTTTTTTTTGGAGCACTAAAATCTCTATTGTGTGGTAATTGAGTTTTGAAAATTTTGCCAAATTGGATCATGGAATCTAGTACCCTGCCAAAATAAGTTAAACTTTTATAATACCTAACTCTACTATAACATTCAAAGTTTCTAATAGTAAGAACATATATAAATACCTCGTTGGACCATTTACATTAACCGCATAACGAATACCTTGTGGTATGACGCAAATTTCATTTGGTTTAACTTGTAATTTTCCAAATTCTGTTGTAATATCCAAAACTCCTTGTTGTGGCACTAAAAAAAAATCCTTTCCATTTACATAATTAAATATTAAATTTTATTACATTACATACCAATTAAGAAATCACCATCGCTATTGTAGAATGCTGAATTGTGCATTGATTCATTGCACAAAAAAATATGTATAGCGATACCATGACGACTGCGAGCATCACCGGCTCCACATACCGTATGCAGGCCCTCAGCAAATGTTACCTTATTCTGGGAGGACGGTATGTCGAATGGCTTCCACCGCATCTATAGCAAAAGAATAAAGTTAAAAATTCAAATGAAAATACATAAATATAATATAAAATGCTAGGTGCTTAATAGAAAATTTCTTCAGAAAAGTTAAGCACCTGATTTGGATTTGGTTTCTGTTCATCCCAATTATGGCTTAGATATGTTTTAGTTGTTATAGCTTTAAACGGTTCATGTACCGCACTTGGGCGTATTCTATAGAACCAAGTTCTGGCATTCTCACTACGTGGCGCCGTGAAAGCGGTCCCTGATAATTGTTCAGCATAAAGACCGTAAGCACATTTTTGTGGTGAGTTTTGCCCAACGGGCAGAGAATTCGGGCATCTTTCATCCTCCGTAGAGAAATGTGATCCAAAACCGCACATATACTGTAATTATAATTATTTATGGATTTTAAATGTTCGAGTTAATCATATTAGTTTTTTAGGTTGCAGCGCACATCCCAAACATAATAATAATAATTTATAACTTATGGAAATTATATATTTAAAAACAAAAATAAACAAAACTTAAATGTTCGTAAAATCAAATAAGAAATCAGCTTCTATCAATATGCAATTTTGAATTTAACGTACGCAACCCATTTCATTGATTAATTCAAGCAGGGATTAATTTTAAAAAAATATATTTAATTTGCTGCTGCTGTTGCTTCGGTACGACTAACGAAATATTAAAAGCAATAACAGAAGTAGTAACACATTTTCGATAGCCATTGATGTGCTGTTGCTATGTCAGTCGAAAAATCAACAGCACATCGGAAGCCAATACTTCCCGTTTTCGCTATTGCTTACCACTTATAAAATGTGCTACTGCATCTGCTATTGCTTTTGATTTTTCAGCGGTCATAGCCGAAGCTAATTACTTGATTCTGCAAATCTATTTTTGATTTTACTCTTACTGAAGTCAAATGTAGACTGTTTAGAAACTGTGGCAGGGCATAGCGTATCAACTGTGAAAGCAAATTCAAATCAACAGCATATGATTTTGTGTGACTTTAGCTTTTGGCAACGTAGTAATGCATATTTTGCGTGCTTTTACTATTCTGCTGGCTGCATTTTAATTTAAATCCTGAATTCAAATAATTAAAATTAATTTGAACTCTGATTTTTTTATAATTTTCAATAAAGAATTTAACAAATAAAAAAGAGAAATGATAATAGAAAATGTTCAAGCAATTTCATTTTATGATCATAATTATTGTTATTTATATCCTTTCCTCCTTTTTGAGTAATAGAGTCTCCACCAAGTCTACGCTCGTTCGTAATCGAGTTAATGGTATAAGCACAACCAAGTCAGCTGGCCTCTAACCGCTTACTTCTTCTGAGAGAATAAACACAATAAAAGCGGCGACCTCTAGCGTCAAGTATATGTAAAAGAAAATCTAGTCCAACTGCTTTTGTTTTGTTTTTCTTTTACATATTCTTGACGCTAGAGGTTGACGCTCTTATTGTGTTTATTCTCTTAGAAGAAGTAAGCGGTTAGAGGCCGGCTGCTTTAGTTGTGTTTATAGCATAATGCTGGGAACTTCAGTTCCTCCAGGTCATAGTAAATTGTCTAGTTTCTTACTGTATCATGCCTTGTCTCATGTTGCTCTTGAACTATCCGCTAGCCTCGCTTTTTTAGTCAAAAAGTCAATGTGGGTAGCTCAGAAAAATACCGCGTTAGTTCACTAACTAAAGTGAGAGTGTCTTTTCTTGTATCATTTGGTTCGCTATGTGAATGTATCAAATGTTAAAAGCTCTGAAAAGTGGAGTAATACTATTTTAGGAAGGCAGGCTAGCGTCCCACATCTCTGTTTACTGAAGTAATGAAGAAATTCATCAATACAACAAACATTTCTGTGAACATGTAGAATAACAGCTGAAGTCGAAGGAAAACTTATTACATATTTTTTCATTATAAATCCCAAAATGTTATAAGTTCTTGAAAATATTTTGCAGTTTAGCAGTTCTCATAGTTTTTCATTAATCAAACTCGAATAATTACACGATACAACAGGAAAAAAAACCCCAAGGGTTCTGTTGACGATTGTTAATGTTTTTGGTCGCTGAATACGAATCTGAACTCCGATTTTTTGGGTCACGTAAGACTTCGCAGCTACAGCCATTTTACGCCATCTTGTTCCAGGTTCTTCGACAGTTGTTTAAGAAAATGTGAAAGAAGTAAAAAAAATGCATTACTGTTTTCGACAAAAATGTTTTTAATAAAAATTTAAGGGGGGTCCCTGAACAACCCTCTATTTCTATGTAGGACGTTCGGCGTTGGTGTGCAAAAATGGTGAAACAATTTTTGTTTTCAGCTTTTTAACATTAAATGAGATAATAAATGGTTCACAAGAAAGTTATGAAGAGTTTTCGAAAAATCATTACATCAAAATGTAGTTTACGTGTCACCTTCACACTTTTGTTTATTTCGAAAAACTGAAAACTCTGATCCAAAAAAAAAAACACTCAAGCAATTGGCCTAGACAAAACTTATCCACAGACGCTTTGATGACCGCTATATTCTGTAGTACAACATGTCGGTTAGAAAATTTAAAGCACAGTCAACGCAGCAACCTGAAAGGAATAGGTGTACCACAAGTAGTAAGGTCGGTATATCTAATTTTAAAAAATTTATATACATACATACAGAGAACCTGACGTAATCCGAAAAATCTTTTTATATAATCGTGTTCAGTGACTCATAAAACTACCAAAATTGACGGGATTTTTAAAAGATTCAAAATTGTTGTACAGTGTAATTTAAGAACTTTCAATATTTTAAGATTTATAATGAAAAATATTCAATAGTCAATAATTTTTCATTTGACTTTCGAGTTTAGCTGATATTCCTTATGGACACAGATTTTAATACTAACAAATGTTCATAGTGTAAATCCACCCTTTTAACAAGTTTGATTTCACATTTATGTATTTTCACTTTACCATCTTAACTTTTTTGTTGTTTTTTATTTAACTCACATTATTCATTTATTTATTTTTTTTTGTGTACTTAACATTATTTACTGCAGTTTATTAAGTTTGACAGAGCTCATTGAAAATGGCATAATGTTTTTGCACTGATTTTGTTTATTTTTTCTTTAACAATTTTGTTTTTCATATAATTTAAACAAAATAAAAAACTTGTTTATACATAATTAACATTTCACGGCTGAAATCAACCCTATTTATTAACTATTTATTTTATCATTGTTATTTTTCATTATGCACCTGCCACGTATACAAATTTCTATCAGTTATTTTAATTACACAATTATCATGGTAATATTTTTCGAGAGCTGTTTATTTAGATTTTTTTTTATTTTTTTGTAACTATCAAATTATTGCACTTCTTTATATTGTTGTACATATTACCTTGTAATCACTCATAATTTTACGTTTGCATATGCAGCGATAAGAATTTAAAACTTTAGCGCCACCACACGAGCACACGAACTTTTCTGTAAGAGAATAAGATCACAAATAAAATCTGTACAGTAAGCTATGTGTCTACTTATATAGGTTCTCTTGATGCTAGCTGCTGGCGCATCTGATCTAGGACTAAAAGTGATAAAACCAGTTATTATTAAAATTGATCCAGAATTTTTAAATAAATGAATAGAGCGTATTCGTAAATGAATTGAGATACCGGCCTAAAACTGGATTACGAAACGAGAACACCTGTTGGTGGCGACTAAATGAACACGCGTCTAAGTATAAATATGTAGGTATTTATTTATTATTTTTGTTTTGATATCAAAGTTGCATAGATTAAAATTTTTTATAGACATACATATTTGCATATTATTCTCTCATGTCATGTGTTATTTCACTTGCTGTTAGGTTGGTATCAGTGAAAAGTTTATAACTAAATATATGTAAGAAAACCAGTACAGATTTTTAAAAATAATAAGACAACAACAGCAGCAAAGAACCAATAAGAAAAATTAGTTGATATGGTATATGTAGCTTTTGTCATGTTGTTACTTGAATATCCCATACACAAATGCGATAGAAAGGCATAAACTTTTGACACGATGTTCTGTTTATCACCAACTATGCTAGTTCATTATACTAGAACAATCACTGTGGTGGCTCGGTGAAAATAAAAGGAAATAAGAATAATGCATTTCTCGAAACGGGATGCTGGAAACGATTCCATGGTTGCCCCATTAGTCTCTATGGCCAAGGAATAATACCACAACTTCCAGCTCAGCCTCAGTTGAAAGTCCAAGACCTACTTTGCCTTTCACAAAAGTCCCCTCATTCTACCTCCTTGGCCACACAGAAATAAATGCCAATTAGATGGCACATAAATTGGCCCTAAAGGCTTTCTAGGACTAGAAATCACTCTATTAAAGATGAATTAAGGAGGGAGAAAAACCTTAGTAGAACATCTCACTTGTCTCAAATTCCTAAGCTTAAACCCAAAACAACGGGCAAACGCCAAGTCTCAAGCTAAATGAAAACAGCTTCACAGAGTTTCTTTGTTATTTCGTCTGCACTACAACTGATGATTGGGTTTAGCCGACATGAAGAAGACTTTCGATCCAAAACTTGGCTAGAGGTTTGAAGAAAGCATAGTACACATTCGCGCAAGAAAAATTTAAAAATACATAGATTTATACAACACCTGTCATTTTAGTCTAATAGCGTTGTTTTCTTGACAAAAAGTTGCGATTGCAATAATTTTTTTAATGTTGCCCTTAACCCTGCCAAAATGTTACCCTTTTAGTGCAAGAAAAGAACATAAAAATGCTACCCTATCAGAATTGTAGGGCAACATTCTCATCCCGTCATTTAATTAAGTGCAAAAGTGTTACATTTTGCCCCGCTCAGAAGGCAACATTTTTTAGAAAAGAACACAATAACCTCTGAAAAGGCTGCCTCTTTTTCAGAAAAGAACACGAAATTTGACAGACCTGGCACGGTGCAGCAAAAATCCAGCATTTTATCGAGAAAAGAAAACGCTATAAATGATAATAAAACATCGGGGTTAGAGAGACATTATTGACCAAAAAGTAGGGATGTCTCTACCTCAGATATTGGTTCATAGCTCCATAATTGGTCTCTATCTAAAGAAAATTATTCCCTTATGACTTTTACTCACCATTAATATATCTTGTTTTCTAGAGTGTAGGGTACATGCATATGTATGTGTGTGTGAATATACATAAGTATATGCATGGATACATGACTGATAAGATGCTTTTTTCTTCTTCTATCATCATATCATCATGTAAATGCCTACCATAGCTTAAGCATTTATATACATACATATTATCAAACACTCATATCTCTCATTTGCGACTATACCGTCATAACTCAAAATTTGAAATTTTTTATTTTTTTTGCTTCAACTGACGAAATTTCCATGGTCTACTTGCAAAAGTCACAACTGAAGAGAAAATTTATCATTTTTTTCGTTCATCTATAGCAATAAATAAAACTAGTCGGTAAGGCCCCAGTAACTGGGGCTATTTTTTTGCAGAAGAAATCTTTTTATGAAAAACAAATATCAAAAGAGAACCAAACTACTCGTTGGTGTTTGCTTTATTATTTGTGTATGCAGATAATTCGTTAGATAATTCTTAGAGATGCCTTTACTCATGTCTTCTCTCTCTCTCTCTCTCTCTCTCTCTCTCTTATTTATTATTTACTCCCGCTTAAGCAATGATTTTTACAACGATGAATTCAATGCTTTGTTCAATGAAGTTTTAAAAAACTTCCCACGCTAATAATTTGGAATTGGCTTAAAAGATTTTAAATCCGATAATTTTTGGCTAACCTACTCACCAAGCTCTTCAAATTGATATTTAATATGATAGTGTAGCACTTCTGGATCTTCTGTAGTTACACTAATAAATGTATAGATAGAGCGCTTTTCAATATAGTTTTCTACAACGGATTAAATACTGTAAATACTCTGCAATAAAATCGCATAATCAAAATCGCGTAAACAAAATCGCATGATCAAAATTGCATAATGAAAACCGCGTGAACAAATTCGCATATTCAAAATTGTATAATCAAAATCTCATGTTCAAAATCGCATAATGAAAATCGCATCAGCGAAATCGTATGAAAATCAAATGATCAAAATTGCATAATGGATGCTGAAAATCGCATAATAAAAACCGCATAAGCAAAATCGCATAGGTAATCATAGATGTGATGAAGATTTGTATATTAAGTTGGAATGTTAATAGTATTAATTAAGAAGAAATTTGGCACTATTAGACAAATAGAAGTAGAACAACCCATGTAAACGATATAAATGATAAGTACAATAATTAGATTTAGACCGGAGGTTACCACGCTCACACACACACACACTATTTTTTCAAAGGGTTTTTCTTCTTGTAATTTTCGTATTACCCAAACTTTGTCAGGGCCGGAAGTGAAACCCATCTAGTACAAAATATATAAACTTTAAGCTTTTAAAAATTACTCTTGGAAAATTTTAAATTTCGAAATAAGACAGTTTAGTAGTAAATGAACGATATCTACCTATAGCTTAAATTTTTGTTTATGATTTTATATTCTCATTTATTTGTAATGGAAATTGGTAAACAAAAAAGAATATTTGTATACCTACAAACAAACCCCCTTTTTTATAACACCCTTCCATAAATACAACTAGTGACGTGTGTTGAATACATTTATGAGTGTTTTCTTTGTTTTTCCGGATGAAAAAATGTAAACATAATATGTAGATTTATCAGCAACGACTAGGTGTTAAAATATTTAGATGCATATCAAAACCGCCTAAGTTCATCATAAAACGATTTCACGAAATTTAGATTCTTACATTTCTTACAGTCGCTTGACTGCAAAAATATTTGGAAACATTACGCGAAGAAACGACAATGGAAAGCAAAATTTAAGTTTAAAAAACAAGTTTTTAGTCAGAACCTTTTGTTATTTAGCTGCTGAACTTAAGCGATTTTATTAAATTTCACAAAACCAAATTTTCATAGATACTGAAAACTATGAAAGTCTGTAGTAATATCAGTAAAATGATGTGATACGATTGGAGCTTTTGGCTTTTTAAAAGAATATTCAATATTTATATCCCTTTTTCGACTTCATTCAATACTGGCATAGTTTTGTATATTGAAGAAATATCATCCCACCCAAAAATCTCAAAAATTTTTGGAATTGGACTTAAACGATTTTGATTTGCAAACTCATATTATGATGACAATAGTAAAAATAGTTTATCTTGCGACTATTTTATTGGATTAACTTGAATTACATTAGCTTTAGAAGGTGCAGTTTTTTAGGAAGAAGGTAATGATTTGGTTTAAGCAACCCCATGGCGCAATGAATAAATCCAAAGATTTAAAAATTGCAAATCATCATTAATTCTCAATTAGGTCAAATATTTTCAATAAACCTTACGCTTCAAATAAATAAAAACCATTGGCGTTTTTTTATAATATTTTAACTGTTACTTTATTATTATTATTATCATTTATAGTGTCGGCAAAATAAAATAGTTCATGCAAAATAAAATTCTTGTTTTGTTTCGTTATTTTTTTAATATTCTTCTTTTTTAGAAATTCTCATACATAGAAATGCGTATGTATTTATGATATTTATATAGTACTAAGTATATTGTAAATATTAAATATAAGTAATAACATGAAAGCCAAAGCTCGAGTATATTATTAAGTTGTTTTTTTTTTTTCTTTTTTTAATATTTTGTGTTTTCGTGATAATGCTTTAATTAATTATAAATTAATATTATATAAAATGTAAATACAATTCGAAATTGTAAGAAAAAAAGAAAGATACGTTTATACTTTTTCTTTTTCATTCTTGAACTTGACATTCTAGTTATTTGTTTGTTTGTTTGTTTGTTTCTTGCTTGTTATTGTTGTATACAATCGTTGTTTAATACTAATTGAGATGTATAAATAATATATGCGCATTGTTGCTGCTTTTCCTTCTTACTCATTTGACAAATTTAAAACATCATCGTTTAATTTGGGTATCTTGGCAGGTGGCGCCGCCAATTCTGCAATGGAAGAGAATTCCATACGCTTTTTGGTGCCACCACCACCACCCAACGAAGGTGGAGCTAACTCTCCATACAGACGACTTAAATCGACCGGTGGCGTAATTGATGGTCGTCGATGTGATGAGCTGTTGCTGCCATCCGATGGTGCAGGCGATGGTGAATTCGAGGGTACACTCGAAATGGCTAAATCAACAGCACTGAAATTGTACTTGGAACCGCACCCACCCGACCCGCCTCCTCCACCTCCACTTTTTGTGGGAGTAAGCCTTTCCAGGGCTGGTGATGCTGATGATTCTCTATTGCGCCCCAATGCCGCTGCAGATGATGAAGTCGATTTTGGGGGTTTCATCATCATGGCCGATAGCGATTCTTGTTGGATTTTCAATAGCGCTGACGGTGACATAAACAGATTACTATCCGGAATGCCATATTTGCCTTGCTGCTGAAAGAAAGCAGCATAATCTTGGATTTTCTCTTGCGCCAAGGCGTTGTAGTAGGCTGTGGGATCTGTGAGCGGTGAAGGTGCTCCTGTGGAGTTAGATGCCGAACCGCACGACTTGTTGGATGAAGATGATGTAGAGGCTGCCGCCGCTGCTGCTGCAGCAGAGGGTGCTCCAAAAAGTGCATTCAAATCGGCAGCTGCTTTGTTTTGATGGTAGAGCAAAGCATTAAGATCCGATTGTTGTTTCTCCGACTGTAGCAATTGATTAAGCATATCTGTTTGTTGCTGCTGCACCTGAGCTTGTACGTCTTTCTGTTTCTGCTTGGAGCTACTAGAAGAGTTACCCGTAGGCATTGAACCGACTCCGACTCCTCCTACGCCCGCTGCAAGCAATGCTGACAGCTCGTGGTGAGCACTGCTAGAGCCTTTGCTTGGTTGCAGACTAGAGCCAAATTGATTGCCAGGATCGAAAAGTTTCGAATAGGTCTGCAGCAATGTAGTGTAGTCGGGATGCTGCTGTGGTTGCTGTGTGGCCTTAGAAGGAAGAAAAGAAAACTTGAAATCACATTATAATTTTTTTTTTAAATCTGTATATATGTTTGATTGTTCATTTGTAGCCTAAAATTTAGTTGCTATTGCATGTTTAAGCCAATGTGTTAGTTTAAAAAGAATGGAAATAAATCACCACCCCCTATAAAAATATGTATCTCAACTTACGGGTTTTGTGGCGCCCATCTGCTGCTGCAGGAATGCGTTGATATCGTTAGTCTTCGCCTGCTGCATGTAAGAGTCATAGCCCAGCAGTTTCGAGGCTTGTATTAAGTTATTGTAGTCAGCAGTTAATGCTGCAGCAGAAGCTGCTGCACCCGCAGCTGAGGATTTCGATTTGCTGCTGCCACTTGACGTGCCTCCACCACCACCTCCACCGCCCCCTCCGCTACTGACAGGAAGACCTAAGCCTGCACCAGTCAAGTAACTAAAATCAGCACCAAAGCCTAGAGTGCCCAAAGTAGTAGCACCCAGCGCCTCGGCTTGCTGCAACAGAAGTGCAGCATACTCCGGTGAACGCATTAATTCGCTCATCTTGAGCGGATCATTCTTGAGATCATCCAATTCTTTCATTAACTTCGTTTTATATGAATTTGAAGATGAGCTCGACGATGAAGACGACGATGATGATGATTTAGAGGAACGATCTGATTTCGATTTGCCACCTCCACCGCTGCCGCCACCGCCTGACATCGATGCTTGCACACGCGGCATACTAAAACTATTGGAATAGGCAGCCACCGCAGCAGCGACATTCGGATCGGAGAGATCGCCCACACCGCCACTGTTTACATTCATACTACCACCACCACCAACTCCGCTTGATTGCGACTGTTTCTGCCCTCCCACCTTCGCAGCAGCAGCCGCCAGCTGATTCAACGAAGTGCTGCCGAAATCTTTACGCTGCTGCTGCTGCTGAAATAACGCAGCAATGTCAGTTTGTAAAAAGTTTGGCGCCAATTGTCCTGCTAGTTGCGCCAAACTGGCTGCAACCAAATCATTAGCCGTAGGAAGACAAGCAGACGATGGCGGCACCAATGATGTTGATGGATCGTACTTGTTCGGCGTAATGCTGGGACTGTTGCGCGCAATATCGCTGATGCTGAACTTTCCGGGACTGGGAGCTGGCGAATTGCGTGTGCGTGATGTGTGCGATGAAGTGTCGGATTTAGCAGGAGAGGGCGAAGCGCGCACTGGCATCTCAAACTTGGCGGGGCTGGCCGAATTCGAGGGTATGGTGATGGGACTATCACGTGGCGATATGCCAGGCAAAGCAACTGAACCAACGCCACTGACACTCGGCAGCATCGGTAGCTGCGGCAGCGGTATTGGATTGTTCGATACTTGTTGCACCAAATTACTGGCAACTGCAATGGGAATTGTGGGTGGCAACGGCGGTAGCAATCCAGTAACGGTTGTTGTCGGTATCGGTGGCACAACAACCGGTGGAATGATAGTTGGTAGTGTGGGTGTAGTAGTGGTGCCTCCAGTGGGATTGGGTGTAGCCAGCGGTGAAAGCATACGAACTGGATTCATATTTAGACCGGATGGCAGGCATAATTGCTCTTGCAAAGACAACACCTTCAGCTCGCTTGCCTTCTGTTCGGCCTGCGATTGCTCTTCAGCTTTTCGTGCGGCCTCTTCGACCGCATTCAACATTTTACTGTTCAACGACTCATCTTTCAGCAACAGCTCCTCCGTTTTCATATCGATGAATGAGGACGGCGGCAATTCAGGCTTAATTTCATCTTTGTTATCTATGATTTTGATCGTTTTCGGCGGTATAAAATCATCTTCCTGCTCACAATCCAACACCGCACATATCCAATTCCACAGAGCTTTGTCGTTTTGTTTTACTGGAAACTTTGGATACAATGTATTCTTCAATTTCTCAATGAAAGTGATGTCTTCATTGAAAATACTGGTGAATTTGACGATTTCATTGCGAAATTGCGAATAGTAATCGACGCATGTCTGAATTTCAGTTCGCACCTCTTCGGGTATCTCTTTGTCAGGCAGCACTGAGTACTGCATCAGCATAGGGCGCCCATACTCTAAAGAGTGCTTGTTCTCATTGGGCGGTACAACCCAAATAGACTTGACCACAGATTCGAGTGTGGGATTTTCATCATAGTAAGGAGCTGGGTATGAAAAATTAAAGTTATTGGAGACCAATGCATTAGCAATAGCTATTTGGACTTACAGAGTATAAGCGATACACATGGCGTATATGTCACCTCTGAAGGACCACGCATACGTATCTGATAGTCAAGCTGTGAGTCGCAGTCACGCAGTGTAGGTTCTGCCTGAAACTTCGGATGCGAATGATACCAGCCTACGAGTATGAGTTGATCGCGCGTCATCACCTTTTGAATTTCTTGCTCTACCTCGGTGGCTTTTTGGCGATCGAAACGTGTATTGCGACAGGGATATGCCTTGGTGATAGAAAGTGCTGGAAATACAAAGAAGGAAATGTAAATATTTACATATTTTTAAATAACAATTTTCCAGCTTTTAGTTAGTTTCCATTAGGAAACGCTTAGATCGAAGGACGGACCGTTGCGATACCAAATGGTGTGGGAGAAAGTATTTTTTTATGTGTATATTTATCGAAGGGAAGCAACAAAGCAGTGTGGTGTTATTGTGTTGTTGTACCTGTAATGCTACTAACACCTGTTATGATTCTGCTATGTTCAAAACTAAGAATATCATCATCATGTAGGACTGTAGAAAGAGACACTTCTTAAGGAGGGAACCTAGAAAGCTTGTATCAGAGAATAAGTATTATTTGTTGTGTTTTCGAGAAACAAAGGAAGAGATTATCAGTTGATACGACTGCTCTCCTTTGCATTACAAACAACAAATGAAATGCTATTATGTCTTTCTAACTGAGCGTTTTCTTGTATATAAACATAAAAGAAAAAAATTAAAGAAGAGGAGGAGAGAGTTGACGCTGTTATCGCCTGTTATTATTCTGACATGGTTTTGAATTTATTTATAAACAAGGACTTTATAAAACCTTTTGTAGTCATATCTCCAGCTATGAATAATGCAAATAGAATACTGAAATTTTGAAGTTGAAGTATCAGCTCTAAGAGGTTCATTCCGCATCAACAGATCACAAGTTTCTAAATTTGAGTTAACAGTATAGTCGGAAAAGAACGATATGTAGAAGGTATGTATGGAAGGTACTTCTATATCAAGCAAACCTACCTGAGGAAACTACTTCTTACCAAGAGATTTTTCGATTATGTAAATTAAGGAATAAAGGGAAGTTTTTGCGGCTTGTGTGGTTTGATGTATGTGTTTCATCAAGCGCCCAAGCGTCTTGAGATGAAGATAACCTCATAAAACTATATATTCATAAAAGCTAAAAAGTTTGTACGAAGCGTCTTGAGATGAAGATAAGCTCATAAAACTATATATTCATAAAAGCTAAAAAGTTTGTACCTACACTAGTCAACAATTTTATTGTTGAGTACAAAAAACATTATAAGATATTCCCCTTCAACCCAGATATTTTTTTTAACTCACTGTGTGTATTAACATCCCAATTGCCACCTAAATAACCACATACTTCATGCATGGTCAGATGACAATGAAAATCGGCCAACAGCAAAGCTGAAGAACTTAAAGTTAATAAGAAAGGTTGTAATTTGCCCACCGCTGTGAAGGGAACCGCTTCAATTAGCATATTGGCGTCACTGAAATTGTTAAATAAGTTACAAACAAATCATTTTATTGCATAAAAACTTTAACTTACTGCATAATATTGCGATTACTTATGGCATTGTGTTGGAATACGGTACGCTTTACAACAGGCAATGGTGAATCAGACTTTTTATCGATATCTAATTGGAGACAAAATTTATAATTAGCATAATTTCAATTATAAAATTACTTTTTCATTGCTCTATACCCGTTTCACCATCGTCCGGCGTCGACTCTTTTTGCTGCGCACACTTGCGTAACCATGAATTCTTATAAGCATCCAATTTTTTTCCTTTATATTTCACTGACGCCCAACCACAACCACTTTTCTTTTCCGGATTTATAATACGTTTACAGTGCATCGCCCACGCGCTGGGCGTTAGAAAAATTGTTTCAGTCTCCTGTGACTTGATTTTGCCATCTGGCAGCAAATCACCAACGAACTTCTGACCCAAATACTCAATGGTCATTAGCGATTTACCTGGCTGCAATACATTGGCACCCATCAGCATTTGTAGCGTCACTGTACGCCCAGTACCATTGAAGCCTTCATAGTTTTCCTTAGCCTATTCAGAATAGATAGAATTCAATTGAAAACAATTCAATTAGGTGAATGCATTTATTGTATGGAGAAATCTTACATCGTCATCATTATCATCATCGGGCACATCACTTTCAGCATCTTTTTCATCCACATTAGTTATATCTACACCGACCAGACCGATCACTGAAGCAGTATCGGCGCTTGCCGCAGTCGCTGCAGCCGCCGCTAATGCTATTGGTAATGGTGGTAGTGGCGGCAGTATTTCTTCTTCCGCGCCACTCGCTGCATTTTCAGCTAAAGGTTTTTCAGCATGCAATTCACCTTCTTGCATTGCAGTATTTTAAATAATGTTTTATTCAATTTAAATATACTTTTAAATCAATTTTTCACAAATATCCTAGACCCGCGACACGATGAAACGAAGAATTTGTGTATGTGCTTTTGGATTTTTTGTTATTTCTTTTGTGGTCTTTCTACTTTTTCATGGTTGCCAACACACTGTTTAAGATAGAGCGAGACCAATATATATATCTTGAAAATAAACAAATTCAAATTAGGGATGCCATATGTGGAAATGTTGCCAGCTTTAGAGAAAGAAAATAATCGATACTTTGTATTTGTAATAGCTTTCGATTACTTCAAACTAGTATTACAATAACCAATGCAATGCAGAAAGGAGTTGTACTTGAAAATTATGACATTAAGGGTCTTTAGCAAAACATTGTAAAAGCCCTGTAAATCCCATAAACCAAACTGTGAAATTTGCCAAAATTTATATATAATTTGACAGTGTGCTTATGTGACTTACGACTTACGAGGCTTAAAGGGTTTTACACTCTTTGATGAAGGCCCTTTTTGGTTAATAACGACTTAACTCTTTCGGAAGATCACTATAATGGCGTATAGTCATAGTAAAACCGAAAATATTCTTTAACAAAACTATACTTTAATGCCGTAGGGAATGAGTACGGAATAATTCAGTTAGACATTTTTTACGTGAGCTATTAAGTTTGTTGTTAATAAGTTATCTTTAACATCATACATATTTCTTTAGATTAGTTGAAAAATTTAAAAGTTTCAAATAATAACAAAAATCTCAAATACTTTATAAGATTAAATTAGATTTAAAGATAGACAAAAGGGCCATTTGTCCAGAGTTCACTCTGCGAGCATCTTTTTATATCTTTATTTCCTACCAAACTAAAGTCAATATTTGATTCGGCCCCGTTGGAGTTGTCACCGAGCCTAAGTTGAGCAACTCATCAACTCTTGCATTGGAAAACTGATTTCATCTCTCTAATAGTGAAAAAGAGCAGGCTGTTATCGGCAAATTGCAAGCCAGGACTGGTCCCAGTTATTTTTTTCGAGCTGTGTTTATGGAAATCATGCGTGAGACCTCAAAGAATCAGTTCAACCTTGTATTAGCTCCGATCAGGAAATTTTACTTCATATTTTCCGCTTAATTCGATGAGAGCACTGCTCCAATAGATGACATTAAATATGGCTAAGCCCTGCACCACTATCATCGTGCCAGACTCCGTTTGATTCTAGCTGACGCATCGCCTTCATTCCTGTTTACAAATCCAGACAAAGTAAAATCAAGCAAAATTAGTATTATACGAACCGGATGTGAATCTGAACAGTTTTGATATTAGATTATTAATTTTTTTCGTATGTAGTGTTTACATCTTCAACATAATTGTTATTTAAATTCTTTAGAACAGAAAATGAAGGTGTATTTCTCAAAGCATAAATATCACGGCGACTAAGGAAAGAGTAATAAAAAGTGTATTCGGCAGTAAATTAGTGTCTTCAAGAGTAGTCAAGCCTAAAAAATGAACAAGAGAAAATAAGTTAATAAGCCAATGTAAAGACCATCCTTACCTACACCCTAACATTCCTTATTCAACAAGTGTTTTTGTCTACTAAAAATAACACGCAAGAAATTTGTTCAGGTATTTATTATAATTTATTATACATATTTATTTATATTTAAATATTCTTCTAAAATCTTCATACACTAATGAAATTGAAATGGTCACTCATCCACAGTATCCAAATTGGATTGTTTTTCTTCCTGAGCTTGAGATTGTGTTTGGCAATTATCAGTAATTGTAAATGGCATAGCCTGGCCTTCAGTTGACTCCCGCTTTGGTGTATTAAAGTTGAAATTCGAAAAAGAGACATTAATTTTTCCAACATTACGCAAAGCGGCCATAGGACGTATAGCTGCAGGTGTAGGAGTGCCTAAGCGTCCACTACGAACACCACCACCAGCACTCGCCTTCTTTGCTGTTGATGACGATGATAAGCAAACTTGTTTTTCCTGCTGCTTCGAATGTGTTTCTTTTCGTACGCCCACCATAAGCGCTTCGTGGCATGCCTCATCTTCTATCTGCTTGACACGTTCACGCATTGCTTGCTCTCGTCGCACTTCTTTCTCGATTTCGTTACGTCGTTTCTGCTCATAACGTTCGATTGCTTGTTTATCACGCTCTTTATTCCTTTCAACAATTTGATCTGAAATCTCTAAACGTTTCTGGAATGTCTCCTCTTTGGAAAGCTTTTGAAATATTTCAGGCCAAATACCTTTTTGCTTCTTTATTAGAATGAGGCGTGCTTCATTCTTAAAGATGCGACAGAAACTTGCCAATTCATCGATTTCTTGTGTTAGATGACGCTCAAAAAATATCGGAGGATTATTGAATTTCAAATAGTATGGGAGTAGCACAATATCCGGTTTCCGTGTTATCAAACGATTCAATTCGATGATGATTTTAATTTCTTCATCTGTTTGTGTTACCTGCACCATTATCACAAAGACTTATGCTAGTTATCCCAACAAATACGAGGACCGCGATTACTGCCCTTCAAATTCAAATGACGATTTCTACAATTCTGTCAGGCATAACTCAAATATTTTCCATTGATTGCTGTTCGATTTGATTCGATTCTATTTTGACTTTATTTGATTTTTGTTTATTTATGCATACGCCGGCACTTTAACTATGAAATTTAGTAGTAGAATTATCGACCAAACAAATAAACCGAATTATTTGGTCTATTTGAATTTTCAGTGTTGTGAGAAATGGTCTTAGTATTTCTATTTCTAAATACTCAATTCTCATTCTATTTACAACACTCTCTTTTTAAGTAAGAGGACATTAAGGACACACACATAGTCATAGTATTTTGGACAATTTTTAATTTTCAAATAGTAACTACCTACTTTTTTGCAACTCATTGCATAGCATTGCATGTTCAAAAGTAACAACATGATGATTTTTGGATACCCGGTAGAATATTTGGTCAGTGATTACCGACATATAGAATGATGCAATCAAAGTTTAAAAAATATCGGCACATTAATTTCGCAAGTAAACTTTCCCAAAAATGTATCCAAATTTATTCCTAGAAATTGCTGGAATCATTTATATAACATATAGATAAGTTGGAGTTTTCAGCATACTCACTTACTACCCCCTTCATCTTCACCTTCTATGAAATATGAAATGTTAAATTTCTATTCCTATTTGGCAATTGTTTCAAATGCACGTCGTAAATGTCGTAGTTGTGGCAACTATAGTTGTTGATTGTGTCGCTTAAAATGCCACACGTTTTGTGCACAATTGAGATTATTATGTATTGTTATTTGATGATGATGAAATTAGTCATTTAAATATTTACATATTCATGAAAACAATATTGCAGGCGTATAATGAACTTTGGTTGCCCTCCTTATTCCTGAAATTCTATAGATACTACATAAAACTGAATATGCCAAAATAGAAGCAGCCAGTTTGCAAATAGATTGCCAAATTAAACTAAATACATACATACATAGAAAAACAAAACTTTGGGGATAATAATATGCAAATAAAAGTAAACAACAAATCAAATATAAAATTACGTAGAAATTCAGTAACTTTCCTTCAATGCACATGTCATGTTTCTCATAAACATTCGTAGAACAAACAACATGTGTCATGTACTTTTTAAATATAGGTTAGTTAGGTTAGGGAGGTATAGATTTTACAAAGGTAAAATAAATTGCTCAATTGATTACACTGGGGAATAATGATTCCGTGGCGCAGGATTTAGGAAGAAAATCCGATAGGTTTTTTACTGTAGAATCTGAAACCAAAAATAGTGGAATGGCTTCAGTTTTCGGCCAAACCTTTGTCCAAAGTACCAAAAAAAAGTAAAAAGTAAAGAAAAAAAAGTTTTTGTTTTGCTCTTCAGTGTTATCTGATTAATACAAACGAAAAAATATATACGCAATATTTTTATGCAATTTTTAACCTTATTTAGGTATACATATTTAATGAGTGCAATAGCATTTTTTAAAACCTGGAATTCTAGTAATTTTAGCAATTGTATCATCAACATTATTTTAAATTTTTTGTAACAAGATCAATAGTAGTTAAACTTGTTCGGGTTTCTTCATACTTCACACTCAATCAACTCGATTGCAATTATTTACGTCTTAATTATTTTATTAATTTATTTATTTTACATTATTATTTAAAATTTCAGGTATATACAATTTTTATGAATAATCCTGGTATTTTTCACAATAATATAAATCAAAACACTGTTGTCACTTTGACAACAACAAAAACGTTTATTAGGAGATAATTCATAATGAATATTAAGGAACAATTCAGAAAAATTACACCAAAATCATTTTTCAGTGTAATACTCAAAAACACACTAACTCTCTCATGTAGTACAACTTGAGAATCCATAACTAACTGTTATATGCACTAGATGCAATGAAAATTATAATAAAAATAAGTACATAGAACAGTTTTTATTTAATGAAGATATTTGAAAATAAAAATCTTGTAATTCTTGGTAAATTTTCAGATATTAGTAGCTTATATAGGGTGCTGAAATACCAATTACTAAGATCACTGAAGCCTGTCTGTCTGATCTATTTTTCATAATCTCCACAAATCAATAACAATTCTAAAACAGAAGTTTATGAGAACTAAGTATTTTGAATAAATTATAAAAGAATAGCATTGAATCGCTCCAACAGCATCAAAGAGTCCCTCCATCCAAAATCAGTTCAAAATTTTAGAATTTTTTATAGAACTGATAGATTAATAGAATTGTACTTTCTGACTACGGAATTTTTTGACCATCTATATACTTAAAGACGCCAAGTACAAACAAAAATTGAGTAATAATTTTCCAAAAAATTGTATACAGAGTTTTTTGCAGCTTTATGGAAAACTGGCGTGCACGATTGCTGCTCACTGGAACGTCTGAAAAAAACAATATCCTTAGAAAAATTATGGCTGTGGTCCCAGGGCATATTTCGATTATTATATTTGACCAACAATATACAATATACAGACAGCCAAAATTAATTTTCTGAAAAACGTTACAAAAAAAAAACAGGTTCAAAGTTTTGATTATCGGTTTTCAACATGTAAAATATACTTCTACTTTTTTATAATGGCTGACAATAATTTGTAAATTTACAGATTACTGTCGAGGATTAAGAGTTATTAAACAGGAAATGTTGAAAGAAGGTACAGCTAAACCCTTCTAAATGGCCGACAGGGAAGCCGAAGCGCCGCGTGATCTGACACTTGGTGCCATAATCGTCTATATCTTCGAAAGTACACGAAACTTCTCTCTGAAATTTTCACAAAATATAATATATACTTTCGAATAGGATACTTTAAAAAAATCGGTTTTTTAAACCGAGAAAGTGCAGGGCCCTTTTAAAGTTGAGAGTTTAACTCCTACCTAGCACCTAGTCGATACCTAGCCAAACTCTAATTTGAATTTTCTTTTTGCGCAGATTTTAATTACTTATATTTTGGCCTTAAAAGCACTAAGCCAAGCGCCCAATGGGACTGAGATGTTCGCGTTAGATTCAAAGACACACGCATCTGAATCACAAAGGCACCGAAGTTAATGACCATTCCAATCTTGCCTGGAAAGTTGGTCAATGTTGTATACACAAAATCATAAATCCCTAATCATGTAATCCGACAAAGTACAGATTGAAGTATTAGAAATATCACTAAGAATTTTAAGATGACCTATTTCACCATATAGCAACTTGAAATAAATCTGAATCTTTAACATACTAATTGTAGCTGACTTCTTTGATGAAAATGTGCAGACGTGCAAGTTCAATTAACGCCTCAATGGCAGGGGTTAGAAAAATTCGCATAGCTCCTATGATGTGGTTAGACAAGCAAGTCCTTGTAGTTAGATTATTTAGTTTGGTGGCAAACAAGCACAGAAAAACGTTTGCCAAACGATTTTCATGAGGATATTTTTTAAGTGAATGAATGGCAGACCTATGTCCAATTTCCACCTTCTGGTTAAGGAAACAAAAATGTACTTATTAGGGTTGATCGATACGTTCTCTGTGTTGCATAAATCTAATCAAATGGAAAAATTAAACAAATTTTTGCAGTGAAAACAATTTGGGAAATCGTTTATGTTACCGATGACTTTATAACGGAGAGGGTAATTCTGCATCATTGAAAAATTGGATTTTTATTGCAATAGTATTTAAGAAGTACATCTCATTATCATCATTTGCTCCTGTTTCTCCCACTGGGTCATATAACCTGATAATGTAGTTCAATCTCATTCTGTTTTTTACTTTTAGTTTTAGTTCGCTGCATGATTTGCTGGACTGTTCCATTTTTTTGAACAGTATTTTTTTCAGTTTTTTGCGATTTCCTTTTTTGTGAATACTTTGAGGATTCTAGTCAAGATCCCTTGCAAAGAGCAGACTGATTCATTTTAGTTTTCTGAGATTGACGCAATAGGTTAAATATCGCAGTTCTCTTACCATATGTTGTTGTTAATTATAAGAAAAGCTCATCAGATTATCTTACTTATTTTGGCTAATTAAAAGCGATAGCATTATTGTAAATAAGTACTCGCTTCTTTAGCATAGCGGTTGTAAAGGTCTAAAAATTGAACCAACCCCAATATTAAAGAAAACACCTCATATGTCAAGGAAGACACAAGTCGCAATCTCTTTTGATTAAAATGCTTATTGGATTTGACTAACGAAGCAATATAACGCAGATCTCCAATACAACTGAATTGGTTTGAAAACATCTGCATAATCGGTTCTAGTTTTTTAGTTATTTTTTACACCAGAAAACCCGAATATTTGAAAATAATCCACAACAACAGATATGCACAACTAATATTTATTTTGAATGTATTTAGTGGTTAGCGTTTAAGCGCAACCATAATACTTTTTATCTTGAAGAAGCGTCCGTCCCAGATTTGTTTATTAGTAAAAACTTTTTAGAGTTTTTTTTTTAATTTTAAATTCCCTAATGCTAGTGCTGCAATAAATAGTGTTATTTCAATTTAAATACAAATAATGCAAGTAATTGTATTTAATAAATATTGTCAATAAAATTCATTGTTGTTATTAATTTTTTTTTTTGCTGATTTTGCAATTTTCATATTTCGAATGAGTTTTACTATTGGTGGTATGGGCGTCGTTTTTGTGTAAATATATAAAGACTTTACTTTGTTGTTCTTTTTTTTTTTTTTTTTTTGTAGATAAAAGCTATTTTTTTCCAATTTGCTGATGACTATGTATATGGCCATTAATTTAAATGGAATGCAATAAAATCTGTTTTCAAAAGCGAAGCATGTAACAATTAAGTAGATCTAAAAATAACAATGAAAAATATAAAAAACTAAATGATTTGATATTTAAAATATTTATTATTATTTTTATTATATTAATTGTGTATATATGTACATAAATTTAGTTACAATATTGCTTCGAAACTCAAAATTCGAAAAAATAATTTTTCTAATATTTTTCGCGCATATAATTAATTAAAATGTTACAATTCCGATTAAAATTGTAAAAGAAATAAAAATAAAAAAAAAAAAAATGAAAGAAATAAATTTATAAAAATAGAAAAATGTTGTAATTTAGTAAATATAATTCATATACATATTTATAATTTAATAAGCCATTATGTGTACACCGCCACCCTCGTGTGCATCATCCTCAAACGAAACCCAAGAGTTTTGCAGAAACTTTCGCACATCATTGTCCGTAGCAGCTAAATCAATTAGAAGATTATCGGTTTTGCACTCCTCAATCTGTTGAGGTTGATAAACTTCCGCTTTGGATTCAATTACACCGCCACCACCATTTTGTTCCTTAAGCACATTTTTCTTGTCGCCAACATTGTTATCACTAAAGTTGATGCCCTGCACGACCGTATCTCGCCACTGATGGTATGCATTCTCAAAGCAACGTGCCACCATCAATGTGATTTCATGCGCTATCTTTCTTTTCGGACAATTAAAAACATGGCATGACATCTTCTCCTGATTGGAAAGTGGATCAGTCTCTGAACTGACAAAGGAGAATGCATGATCATGCGAGGCATCGACCGAACAATACGATATCTTATAAATTGAGAAGCGCATCAGTGACTCTTGTGTCTTTTGATCAAGTACTTCGACGCCATCTTGCGAAACATTCAGCTGTACACTCTTTTGTGATTTATTTTTTCGTCCTCCTGCTTTCGAATTGGCAATAACAGTTTTAATAGCTTCCGATGTCACCTTCTCGGAACGTTTCACTTCGATCGGTGTACAACCCAAATATTTAATATTATACGATGCAAATAATGGTTTATTATCCTCTTCATCATCTGCCTCAATGCCTCCACCACTGCCACCATTGATATCTAATTTCATATTCAAATCTTTAATTGATTTATCCAATCCCAATTCTTCGCCATCGATTGCTTCATTAGAAGTGAATTCTAAAACGAGTGAAAAACAAAAACAAATTTAATAAGATTGCGACATATGCATGCAAAATTAAGTAGGTAATAGAGTTAATGAGTTAATGCGTATAAAGTAGAACCCCGGTCATCAGGGTTATCTCGCAGACGGGGTAAACACATATAAAATTTTAAATTTAATTACGTATGAAATCAATACCATAATGCGTTCTAGTTCTAAATAATAATATTTGATGAAAAATTCTGTGATGAGTCATTTAAAGTTGTAATCACAACAAATCTCAAATTTTTCAGAGGATTTAAAAGTTTGAGTAAGATTCTTATTACGTCTCTCATGGTTTCGAAAATTCAATACTTCTCTTGCGCATACTGGAATTTAATGGAATATAAATCGTTATAAAGGTGATAGCAAAATCTTTTGCAGGAAAAAAACACTACATCAAATAAAATTGCATGCATCTTTTTCTAAGAATTACAAATTTCTAAAATCTTTATAAAATTTTATAGATCCAAAAAATTAAATTGAACATTATGAATTTCATCGTAGATACTCAATGAGCTCATCTTTATTTTTACCTTGTGTAATAAATTATAATTAAGCCATAAAGATTTTATTACAAAATAATATCTATTACCAATCAATAAATTGGATAAAACTATTCGTTTTTTCCTTAAAAAACAAGCTACTTCTCGTTTCTCATGAAATTACCCAAAGAATGAATATTTTAAAAGAAAAATTATTGTATTATTACGTCAGAAATACAGTTTTATAAATAATTGCGAGAATATTTTTTGTATGAATTTATTAACTGACTATATCAGTTATATCTTTATTTAATTTGTGTTCTAAACGCCCGCTTAATTTGCTCACAGTAAAAATCACCGCTTCCTATCCTTAACCCTTATAACCAGGGAGCGGTTTTTGTGGACTTAAAAACTAAGAAAAATGCAAAAGAAAATTGCAAGGCAAAAAAATGCGCTACAAAATATCAAAAAAGACTACATAAAATTGAAAAAGTCGCTCAAAAATTGGAAGTCAGTTAAAATATAAAAATTGTTTATAGTTTTCAAAAAAAAATTTGTATATTTAATAATACATACAAATTTAATTTTTAAGTGCTTAACATCTATTTAAAAAAATGTAGTTCATTTAGTAAAATACGTTAAAATGCTTACATAAAAATTTGAATTTTGAAGCCAAAGAAAATGAAGTTTGAGTAAAGCAAGAAGTTGGAAATTTTTCCAGGTATGTCGCAGCGTCAGTTACAAAAATGAAGTCCTCAAATAAATTGGCAGATACGTTGACCTTTTCCAAAATTTCTACAGCTAAAGTATGCCCACCAACCAATGAACCAAACAGAGACCTTAGTAACATGACTTAGACGTCATTTGTCGGTCGTTTCAACAATAGAAACGAAATTAGGTTTTTCAGTAACTTCAGACCGGATTGTTAGAAGAACTTCAACATAGAAGTCTTGAACATAATTTGTTCGTTTTGTGGAATTTTCTTCTTCTACCCGTATGTCTCAAAGTAGCTTTTGAATTTTGGGCTGTGGGGCTTTTTAAACTGTTTGCTACATGTCAAAATCATTTTGGCAAGGTCGTCTTAAAATACATTTTTCCCCCCTTTGTTTATCTCGGTTTGGTAAAAGATTAAAAAGCCTCAATGCGTGATAAAACTAAAAAAATGTATTTATTTCTAAGGAAAAAGGCACTAATTAGTGGAGTACCCAATATTTTTTTGAAGTATCAAAAAAGGCAAAATAAAATGTATATATTTGGAATCAGGGGGACTTGAAACAAATAAGCATTTTATTATTCATCATGTAGGATTAAGTAGAAAAAAGAAGAATTCCTCATAATCCGCTCCCTGCTTGTAACCTTGAGGCCACCCTCTGGTCTAGATTTTTCAAAAAATAGATTTTTTATATTTCAAAAGTATAGGCTTTTATAAGTATAATGTTCTTATCAATATTTCCCGTATTTCGACTTCTAAAGCCTATTTAGCAGGAAAGCGCAGAAGCAGGTAAAAGGGCCGACTGTAGTTTAAACTCATTTATCTCGAAACTATATTTTTCTGCACGGTGAGAGACAAAAAACAAAAACTACTCGACCGATTCATCACAAATTTTACTATATTATTCAGTAAACCAGGGTTTATCGCAGGAACTAAAAAAATTCTACATTGAATACTTTTTACATACAAAAAGTAATGAAAAAACGGTCTGTTTTCATAAAGTAAATTTCAACAATGCGCCATTTTGTCAAATTTATTTTTTTTTTTTCATTTTAGTTCCTGCGATAGCTACACTCATACTGATTGTAACTTCTTCTTTTTTTTTTGTTTTAGGTCAGTGGAAAATCCAAAACATGTCCCACCAGTAAGATTCGTTTTTTTGAAGAGTAACACCAATTTTAGTTTACTTAAAATTATAATTTTTTTTTATTATTATTTTTGTATATTGTTAAAGTAATAAAATATATCTACAAAGTTTAAATACTATTGCTCATTATTTCATTAAAAAAAAAATTCTAAAAACTCGTCAAATTCAAGGGCGCTAAACCAGAAGGTCCCCTTAATATAGAGTCTAACGAAACTCTGTATCTCTCTACAAGACGTCCGTCTCTTATTCTGTTGACAATGTTGGTCACTAACCTTCTAAAATGCATGTGCATGGTTTCATTACTCGTTTTTCTAATGCCCTTCCATAAGTTTTCAATAAAATTCAGTTCTGTGTGTTTGAAAATCGTTTTCTTGATGAAATATCTTTTAGAGAGTTATAGACGCGTTATGTATGAAGTTATCAGCAAATAGTGTATTGGGCTATCTTTCGACCACCTTGACTCTACTCATGCCATCTATTGGCATTTGTGTTTCCTTAATGCTGTTTGGTAAAACTTCAATGATGTCCATATGCCCCTGACCTACTCCGAATTTATAACAAGTAAAATTTCTATTCATTGTCAATGCCGTTGAAGTTTATTTTTTTATTATGAAATACTCTAAGTCAGATCAGACAGGATATTAGAAAAAAATATCAGTGGAACTACAGGTCTTAAATCAAAAAGTAATATCTAACACAAGTCAATAAATTGATTTGAATTGAATATGTTACCCTTAGAAAATTGTTGTTTTATCTTTGCAGTGAGGTATGTCTGTATTTTACGATATGTTATGGAATTACCCGTACAACAAAAATATATCTCCCAATTAAAACAGAAGACATACCTAGCTATTTACATAGTGTCTCATTCATCAATCAATTTTTGCACCCTGACAATAATGACAATAATAAATACTGTATCTATGAATGTATATTCATATGTATATTCAAATGTCATTAAATATCTACAGTATATTTTTCAGTATATATGTATTATGTATTCAATAGACCGAATCAATTTAATACTAATGTATTTTACATATGTTAATGTGTAGTACTTATTATATATGTAGCACAAAGTATCTAAACTGCCGCATAGTGTGGCAAAACTACACTTAATAAAAAAGTAAGCGTTAAATATACATATCTCATTATGTGTTTTGCCCAATTATCGAGAGACTGCTGTATTAAGTATTACATTCTTGCATACATACATATGAAATATATAGCTATATTGCAACTAACTATTCATGAGCTGCTAATTTATCGAATGGATTCAGCTATAACTGATCGTTTATATAACACCTGACGAAAACAAAAATCAAACCAAATAAACCACATCCCACATTTAGATTTTTGATACCTTGATCAACCACAAATAAACCAGAAAACTTTAAATTCCAGGAAGGAAGTAATGGGGTAAAATACGAGTCTGTGCAAACAAGTTTACAAAAAAAAAAAAAATAATTATAATAATAATAAATAAATTTTTAATACTAGCAAACGAAAATAAATAAATAACTTTTGCAAAGTTTGACTTAATTTATTGATTTTCAGATTATTAACTAAAAAAAAACCCAATCTCGTAATAACTATGCATTATTCTTAAATCGAGTATCCGTTTAAATGAATAAGTGTTAATTACATCATTAGAAACTACTTTTTTACTTACTTTTATGTTTATAGTGGGTTTTCCATTTACGGAAGAATGCCATTGTCTGATCTGTGATCTGTGATGTGTGATCGTTACTAGAAATGCACAATTATCTCAGCTGAAAATCGCACGCGTTCGGCCAAAGTTCAATTCAATAATGTTTTGCACAACTTATTTCTTTATTTATTTATTTTGACTACAAAATCTTGTATATAATTTTTGTTTGCTTTATACTATATTTTCTTTAGCAGTATAAAAAAAATTCAATAATAAAACGCGACGCAATTTAATTACGATCGGAACAAATATTTAAAACTTGTTTTCACAGCAAAAGTGCCAAATGAAATGAAATAAACGATTCATAGAAATTATTTGCAAACTAACAAAAATATAAAAATGTTTTCAATAAATAAATTCAGATTGAAAATATATATAATTTTTTATTTTTATTTTTTATTTCGCTTAAGCTGAGACCGAAGCTGTGTGTGTAGTTAAAGCAAAAGTTTGGCGATAAGTCAAGTGCGAGAGTGTTGTAGTACGCGAATGAGTTTATTTATTTTTTGTGTTTTGTTTTTCGTGGCTCTGGCTCTGGCTGACTGCTGCTGCAAATTTGTGACGACTTTCGAATTAAATTAAAATTGAAAGAAACAAAAAAAAAAAAAAACACACTCACACACAGCAAGCAAAGAAATGTGCACAGTATGCGGCAGGCAGTGCGGGGTCAGCATCCAACAGCAAGCAATCCGCAATGATGACGAGATGATCGTGATCGTTCGTTCGGTGCCTGGCACAACAGCAACGTTTAGAGCAGTCAATGTTGAGTGAACTCAGTGCTCTAGTGAGCGTATACAAGTTGTAAGTAATGAAGCGCGAGAGCGCCGCGATAAAAATCAAAGAGTATTCGGGAGAGCGGTGTATGAGGGCGAGACAATAGCGAAACTTACACTATCAATTTTACTAGGTTCTTTTCTTTTGTATTTTATTGTTATCAATCAAGTATTTCATTAAAACGTAGTAAATTAGTAAATGTTTATATTTAATATACGACGTATGTAAGTATGTTGAAATAAGCACATAAATCCATTGGCTCTGGACCGTATCGAAAAACATCAATGCCACTAGAAATTGTTCGCGTCAAACTAACTAACTTTATGAATTGGCAAAATCCAAGTACGAGCATATACAAATCATACACAACAAAGCGTATGTAGCAGCATCACCGCTGGTTGCCGCTGTTTCCACTACTTTGACTATCGCTCTGGTTGCAACTAGTCTATTCAAGATGTTCATGTATTGTATGAGTTTTTCTGTAACTTGCCGTGAGCAGTTTATCTACAGCAAACCCCCTTTTTCCCCATTTTACCCCATAGTCAACTTCAGTAAAGTAATTTTGAGAGATAGAGTGGGCGAGAGGCACAAAACGGGAGAGCAAGTGCATGTAAGAGAATGAGTTTTTTTTTTGTATAAAATTGAGCCAAATATAATTACAAAAATCTTAACAATAGAAATTATGCATGTTAGACAAGTTAATGTAGTACATATTTTACCTGTTTATTACCTATTAACTTCCTCGAACGCTCGCTCATTGCAAATACGTTTTTAATGTCCATACAATTCGCTCTCGCATTTTCTGTATTTCTCTATTGTTAAGCAAATGAATGAATACAAATTTCTTAAATTAATTAAAATTTCAGACGCGTAACATTTTATAAATTAAATAAAGATATTCATAGATAAATATTTACAAGATATATGCATATGCGGTGCCAAGTATTTATGATGTTATTTATATTACGTTTATCTATGCAGGTACATGTGTTTATATGTAAATACAAACTAGAAAATGGTATATATTTGATAAAATAATATTTGTTTATATTTGGGAGTTACTGTCTGATAATAAAATTCATATGAATTCAAAAGCTTTCAGTTATTCGACCAAATTGCGTCGCGTATAATTTTATATACTTCGGTACAAAAATATTATAACGACATTTTTAGAAAATTCCTAATATTACATTGTAGTCAATGATCTAAGATTTTGATTCTTAGCGAGAATTAAATTTAACTCCGCACGCTCTGTTCTCTTATTCCCAATATTTCAATTAAATGGGAAAAACCAAAACGAAGATGTTAATTATAGAGAACTCATATGAACTCGTTTAGGTTCGAATCGGAATCGACTTGTATTTAATATAGAATAAACAGAATATGGTAGGGTAAGGAAAAAACACTGTGTGTGGCTTACACACGGCGGAAATTAATATTTTTTCACTTATGTTCAATTTACTCAATATTATTTAATCAATTGCACTTAAATGTGGTCGCCGTAGCAAAAACCAAAAATAAAAATCTTTCTACACGGCACCACCTCTTGGCTGGCAATGGCAAACCTCCAAGAGCAAAAAATTATTTTCTTCGCCGTTCGGATTCGGCATAAAACTGTAGCTCCCTTCCATTTTTGTATAAATATAACTCACACAACATGAATGGATGCGAAAAGCTCGGCCTTGGCCCTCCAGGGGCTGTTGTACCATAATAGTAGTAGTAGTAGTAATTACATTTAAATAATTTTTTTTTACTTAATGAGTTGAATAGCGTAGAAGGGCGAGAGAGAGAGAACTTCGATCTTGTAAGAAATCAAAGAGGAGTAACAATACAGAAAATTGATATACACGTGTGCATAATATATAATACAATGCCATTTATTTAAAATCCAAAATGGTTGAGTTCTATGTTATCAAGATTCCTTGATAATAGAGCGTCAACGATTGTACCACCTTTAGTGGTAGGATCATTTCTATCGTTTATCATTTTGAAATGAAAATGAAGCAATGATTTAGCCTCAGGATAATGAAAAAGTAACATTGGAATTCGGATTTGTTTTTTTTTTTTCATTTGACTAAATTCTAATAAACACAAAATTCAATCAGTGCTGATATTCATAAACATAGTTATAGGTTAAATTTCAATTTGTAGATTCGTTACTCGAGGCACGATCGTCTGCCATATTTTGTTTTCAGTACTATTTATACACTTTATATTTGACTAATATTACAACTCGTAATGTAAATGTCAAAATACAATCAATACACCTCATCTATTCTTTATTCCCCCTTCCCCCCAATACCGTTGAACCAAAAAAAACGAGTTCTTTTCCTTTTTTGTTATTTGTTTTGCATGAGGAGAACGGAGATGCAAAACTTGTGGAAGGCAAACGCCAAAAATCGTTGATACAGACGATTCTGACTCGTTCACTTTCGTCTCCCCTCCCTAGCTCAGAAACAGGAAACTGGAGAGAGAAATCGGGCAGAAATCGGTGTGTGTACAAGTTAACTAAGTGCAATTGTACTTAAATGAGAGAGTATTAGTTGAAAAGAAAGAGACCAAGAGAACAAGAAAGTCAAAGAGTATGCTGGGTTTCTTTGATGTTGTTCTCTTGAATGTATATTTGCACGAAGGAGGAGGGATAATATTTATTTCAAAAATAAAAGTCCCTTCAGAAATTTTAAAAAATATTAGCCAGCTGAGGTGCTAAACTGTACCAATGTATTTACTTAAAACAGGAAAAAATTATTTATTTTACCTTATTTTCAAGGAACAATATTTTGAAGTTGATCAAACTGAATTTATTTGAGCAAATTTTATATATTATGCCAGAATTTATACGAAAAATCACTACATGGAAACTTTAAACATATTTTTCTCTAAACTACTTCTATGAAATCGGTGCGCACGTTTTCTCGAAAGCCGATCAAGCTTAAATTTGGCACAATATAAATTGTGTGGTTGCTAATCGAAGTCGAATTCCAAACTTTAATAGTCTTGAGCTTTTGTGATCGTAGTATCTAATTGCTTCCAGCATCTTCATCGTTTCGAAACTGGTACATCTTGCATTAAAATTTTTGCTGTTTAAATTCATTAAATTTATTTTGAGGGATTGATCTTTTACAGCTTCCACCAGGTATTCTGCATGTCCATGTATTTTGATAATAATAAACAGATGTCATAAGCAAACTCTAGGAAATAATGCCCAAAGAAAAATCACAGAAAAAAAAAATAAATTATCCAATGAAAAACCATTCTCAAAAATCGAAAAAAAAAACCAATAAAAATGGTAAATCACCCAAAAATTTGAATTTTGACCAAAATTGGTATGGAATTTTTGAGCAAATTTTTTCTTGGTCGATATTCCTCAGAGCCGTCATCAGTATAATTAAGGTTTTTTGAATAGTTAGTAAGATTCCAATTTATACCACTACTAAGGTCGTCTATAGGTTTCGTGAGAACATTATCAGGGACAATTAGAAATAAGAGCAGTGAGATAAATAATTTAGTTTATATAAAAGAAGGCAAGAAAGAAAAATCATCAGAGCATAATTTAGGACATTTCGGAGCACTGATCCAGGAAATGCTTGGAATTGTATTGCAAATATAACAGTAGACAGAGAAAACGAATCTATAATGTTTTTTATAAGTCAATATACAATTAGAATAAACTCTCTAACAATTTTATATTGAGGGCAATTTCAATATAACTTAGAAAACATATATAGACACTTTAAAGTTATACGCAAACAATCATTAATGTTTTATTTCTTCAAAGCGAAAGATCCTTGAACTAACTACAAAGATTTGATTAGCATTAAAAAAGCTAAAAGCTTTCAGCATAGAAAAAACTCATCAATCGCATACATGTCAGCCTTTGTTTTTTTTTTTTTGCTTATATTATTCTCTAAATATTTCTAAGCCTGTTCAATATTATATATAAATAATCCATGCATGCGATTGTACAAGCGAATGTAATCAGCTCATTGATGTATGATGCAACAGAACTATATTTTTACTTCATTTGTAAAATTGATTCCCAAGTCCAAGTTCTCTTTGACGCAATCTCATTTCTACAAAGTAAGTTACAAATTTGAGTGAAAATTGCATTGAGTGGAAATATATTGAAATGCAATATCGAAAAAGATTTTTTCTGAATTTAAACTTTTTGTGGCTGATGCAAGAAACTTGTTCGCAATACAATGCTTACTTGCATATATACTTACTCATTTTGGGAGTATCTACCACTTATGTATGTACATATGTATGTAATTAACTAAAAGTCATTATATTATACGCTCGTTAAAATTGAATAGTGATAAAACTGTAAGATTTTGATATTGGAAACGAATTGAAATTGCATCATTTCCTTTAAAACTTCTGAGCTGATTATAATTCTGTGGCATTAACCTACAATGTATTTTATTTTTTTATTTTTTTCTTATTACTATTATCAAATATTCGTACGTCAAATTAAAAGTTAAAAAACTGGTTGAACCCAAAAGTATGTTAACCTTATTTTGAACTGTATGCTGAGTTCGTTTCAAAAGAGTTTATGCGCAGAGAAAGAGCATATTTTACGCAATGGTTTCAATTAACCAATTCTAGTCGCAGATTTCAATGAAAAGAGAGTTAAATAAAATCTTCTCAATATGCGCAATAGAACTAAAATATAACTGCCTCTTGGTTTATCTCAATAACAAGCTGATCAGATTTATTTATATGGGCTGTTGAAGTAAGAGAGCTTATCACAAAGATCGCTGATGAGGAACCGTAGCGAATTCCAAAACGATCGTCTGATCTGCTCATTCTATGACTTTTATTATTCTTCTGGCATAATTGTTCATTAAAACTTATTAATTTTAATAATTCGTCCAAAAAACATAAACTGCCAAATTGGGAAAAAAAAATTTCCAAATAAATATATTACAAAAATATTTCCATCTTTTGAAATTTTCTTACTCTGTATATTTTTGGTGCTTTTAAGCTCTTCTATTTCCCGTTATCATTTAATTCATGACCTCAAACACAAGCGAGATATATTTTATTTTTAATACTAATTTCTATATGTATGTATGTATGAATATCAGTTCATTAATCTTCACTACACATTGTCTAGTTCTGCGAAACAATCTATCTTTTTTCGTAATCAGTTTAGTAAACACTTCTCGGAACGGTTGAGTGATTTCTTGAGAAGAAATGAAGAAAATTCATTATTTAATATTATATCTAGCGCTAATATTACTTATTGGTGATATCCAAGCGGATAGTGACAGCGATAGTGATAGTGACAGTGGCAGCCATGAACACAGAAGAAAACATTATAAATATAAAAATAAGGATTACGACTCGTCATCTTCATCAAGGCATCATGGCAACAATCCAGTATATTTGCCTGGGTATTATGGACCACCACATGCCTATCCTTATGGATACTATCCACCGCCGAATTACGTAGGTACACCACCACCGCCACCACAGCAATATGTCCCAGCACAGCCACCACCACAGCAATATGCTCCAGCACAGCCGCCTCCACAACAAAATCCTTCACCGCCTCAACAAAATACGCAACCACCGCAACAATATCCTCCCCCACCGCAACAATATCCTCAACCGCCAGCACAACTATATCCTCAACAGCCACCACAACAATATCCTCAACCCCCACCACAACAATATCCTCAACCACCACCACAACAATATCCTCAACCCCCACCACAACAATATCCTCAACCTCCACCAGGTTATTACCCATACGGCTATAGTAATTCTCCCTATCCATATGGCGGTTATAATCTGCAAGCTCCACCAAATGGATATCCTCAAGCAGCATACCCACAAGGCTCCAGCGTTATAGATCACAATTTGAAAGTGAATAAGGAATACAATGAAAAGGGTCATCAGTATCGACCAGATGGATCCGAAATTCCTGCAAGGGAAGGCTAATTTATTTACGTGCATACATTTGATTGTGAAAAAACCTCGCAGTAAAATTATAAGAATCAATGTATAGATAAAAATATTAGCTATGTATTTAATTGTTGAAAATGATAATACAAAATCTACAACTGAATTTCACTCTTTCGTTTTTTTCTGCTCGGAATATCGCTGTATAAATATCCGCATTTTTATTCTACCGAATTACCTTTTTCAGTTCAAAAGTATTTTGCATTCTGGAAGCAAATGTAGGTTTAGCGTACGAGGACACATCGAGATCGACTACATACAATTAAACAGAGAGTCGACTTCTCACATATTTATCTCATGTGCTTTAGTGAGAGAGGCGACGTAGAAATCTCTGCTTAGTTGCACATAGCAGAAGTTTCCTCTCATGTGTTATACAGGGTGACAATTGTAAAGTGACGCAAGTTTAATACTCTGCAGCAAGCTTTGCCATTTACCGTTACTTTAATTTAAAAAGCAAATTCATTCATCATTGGCTTTGCTTTTAATTTCATTTGAATTTTTGTTATTACATTTTGAAATTTCCATAAAAATGGACAAGGAAAATATTCGTCGTGAAATTATGAAATTTCATTTGGCAAATTATAGTAGCCCTTAAATTTGCAAAGGCTTTAAATTTGTCAAGTCGTACGGTAGACCGAGCTATTATTCGATATAATGAAACTGGGGGTTTTGGAGATAGAGACCGGGGAAAATTTTCAACAGTTGCCACTACTGGTTTAACAGAAAAAATTCGTAAACGAATCAAGCGAAATCCAAGGCGCTCAATGAGAAAAATCGCTAAGGAAGTGGGAGTAAACCGTGAAACAGTGCGAATCATTGCAAAATCAAACTGCAAAGATGCAAGGCGTTGCTACGCTCCTCCGTGTTAAAAAATGTTGAAAATATCTTGTTTACAAATGCCAGAACCTCTCTAATATTCGTTGAAGAGGGTGTTAAAATTTACCAGGTTGTTTATCGGAGCATTTTAAATGAACATGTTCTTCCCTGGGCCCAAGAAACATTTGGAAATGAAAACTGTACTTTCCAGCAAGATTCTGCACCTTCCCACATGGCAAAATTAACGCAAACATGGATAAAAGACAATTTTTCTGGATTCATAACAAGAATGGCCACCATACTCCCCAGACTTAAATCCAATGGACTACTATATTTGATCAGGAAGTCCTGCGGCGAACAGTCCTACGATTTCCGGATCGATTGAAGGCATGTGTGCAGGCTAAAGGAGGTTATATTGAATGAGGTGGGGTTCAAATGAATGCTTATATATTCAGCAATGTTAACACTTAATTGTACTTAATGGAAGTACGTCCTTTTGAAAATAACTGCTGAAATGTGTGCGTCACTTTACGATTGTCACCCTGTATACATGTACTTCATCGTATTTGTGCCGATAAGTGTAGAGATTATCAACAAAACAAAAACAACACAAAATAGAAAGAAGAAGACTGCAAGAATTTCAACAGAATTTGTTAATGAATTTCGTGCGCGTCAAAAAATATTGAGAAAGTAATATGGAAAAATCTCTTAGAAACTAAAAATGTATTTACATAATAAGTTTTACAGACCTAAACAATGAAAATCTTACAAAGATTATAGGAAAGCTACTAACTAAAATTTGGGACACATCCCGGGGTGCTGTAGGGACGTATTACTCATTCTTTGACAACTTAATAACAAGGGAATCCGTCTTGGGCTATAAGTAGCACTGTAAGTCACCAAAGCCTTTTGCATTTAGTTTGTTAATGCAGCTGAAAATACAAGGTGCAACTTCTTCCTATTAAATGGAGGAAGTAAAAGTGATTTTCATTTCAAGGAATTTATGCCGTCATTTTAAAAACATTAAAAAGAATCAATTGCATTTATTTAAGAGAATTTGTGAATAGATTCTCTTTCTTTTCAGCATCTCAACACGTCTACTTTAAAGGAAGATCAACAGAAACAACATTTCATAAGGTAACATGTACAATGTCCCCTTTTCCACACGGCAAGTTTTCTTGTCGGCAAGTCGAGTTTGTAGGCAAGAGAGGAAAAAGAGAGCAAGTTTTCTTTTGAGCTGTTCGTTCTTTGATATTTCTCTTTATTTTTATTTGTCATTTTAAGTTGGATGCGCATTGATTTTGTTTTCTTATTGGAAAAAATAAACAGTTTTCATTTAAAATTTCACTTTTCCATATATTTTTATCCATTTATTTTTATTCAATAAGCTGATTTCGCTTTTCATTTATTCATTTTTATTTAATAAAATGTAAATAAAATGTTTTTCACAACACGAATAAAAGACAAAGTAAAAGCAGAATTGCCCAAGAAATCTTGCTGTGTGAAAAAGCGAGTGGCAAGTTCAAAAGAGAATCGGAAACTTGCCGAAAAGAAAACTTGACGTGTGGAAAAGGGGACAATCGAAAGATAAATTTACCTTGGCAGCATTCCTCGACATTGAGAGAGTTTTTAAGGGGATGTCCTGAATTAGAAGATTAAAAGAAGCGTTTTTCTGTGAAAAAAAAGAAGTGAAAACATTAAACTTCAAGGTATATTTTTGTATATATTCGAAATATATAAAAAGAAATGTTTTGACAGTAAAATAATTAATTACAACAGATTTACTAATCTTTTTCATGAGCATCTTGCCGCTGCAGTCTTCAATCGGCGGGAAAATCCAGCTCGTAATTCTTAACTAAAACAAAAATAAAGCAAAAAATCGTGATTTCATAATTTTTCTCGGGTTTTAAAAAAAAAAGTTTGTTTTCTTAAAAAAAAAATACTTTGCTATACAAATTATTTAATTATAGAATTTAACATTGTTTCGGTTCACTAGGTCGTTCAATTTTTGAGCTATCACGCCCGCCAATTTAGAAAACTCGTCAAAATAAAAACTGGAGAAAACTCAATTCAAAGTTTTCAATCGCACCAAGAATCTGAGCAAAACTAACTCAGTCACTGGGCGGGTAGGTATGTCCTAGAAGTTAGATTAGAGAGAAGTGCTCAAAAAATTTGATTTGAGGGTTCACGGGTGAACTTACCCATTATGATGCCTTTAAACAATTTCACACTCTTGTATCTTCAACAACCTAACACTAATACCATATAAAGTCTGTTGGCAGAATCTTCGCCAGTTCTCCATTACTTTAACGGCACAAAAACTTATTAGTCCTCCAATTAGAATTCGATTTTGTTTGGGTCAAACGTTATTTCACACGTGACGAGCTGTACGTCCACAGATCATACGATTCGACCCCTGATTTGGACCTTTTGATCATCTAGTCTAGAACTTTAATTCCCGATTAGCTGTTCACAAAGAAGCTCAAAGTTTCATGTAAGTTTTGTTTTTCTTGAGTCGCCTTATCAATAGTGAGAATCTCTGGCACTACAGTGAAACTCCATGACTTTTAGTGCATAGAAAAGACCCAAGATCTAGCCCCTTCTCTATCTTGAGCCCTTCAGTGAAGAATTGAAAATCGTTTATTATCTACTGCTTTTCTCATTTCTATTATATTATTTTAATTTAGGGTAGTCGCGTGTTCAAAAGTATTATAGAAGGTGAATTATTTCTAACCCCTTTTGAAGCGTTTTGCTCAAAGCTCTTTGTGGTGGCTTATAAGCATGCTTGGTGAAATCACAATTAAACAATTTCACCATTGCAAAAACCACATATCGATGGTCATACGTTGACCCCTCGTAAGTACTTTTTCACCACTTTTGGAAGACAAGGCCATAACGCAATAAATTTCTATGAACATTATATAAAAATAAAATCAAAATAAAAAAAAATTCCAAAAATATTTTTTTCTTATTTAAAATAATTTAAAACCCAATTTTACATATTCTTTATGTACATTTTTTGCTTTTTTGTCGTCTCTTCCAAAAGAGGTGAAAAACTACATACGAGAGGTCAACGTATGACCATCAATATCTTACAACAAAATAATAACAACACATCTTTGTAGTTGCGGCCATAATGGCGGCGTGAAGAGAATGTAAAAATGGAGAACAAACGTAAACAAAGAATCAAAAGTAAACAATGATTTTAACAACCTATGATATTGACCACGAAGAAAGAAGAAGAGTTGCTGGTAACTTCACCTTATAAGCATGCTTACATGGCGAAATCATGTATAAGGTGATAGCAAGATTACAACAATTTCACCTTGGCAAAAACCACATATCTTTTTTGTTGCATCAGATATCATAAAATGTCAAAATCAGCCGTACAACAAAATAATAACAACACATCTTTGTTGTTGCGGCGATAATGGCGGCGTGAAGAGAATGTAAAAATGGAGAGCAAACGTAAACAAACAATCGAAAGTAAACAAAGATTTTGACAGCATATGATATTGACCACGAAGAAAGAAGAAGAATGAGTTCCCGGTAACTTCACCTGGTATAAATCCACCTTGCATGCTTAGGTAAGAAAGCAGGCTAGTACTATTCACCACTAAAACAAAAAAGGCAAAGTTTCAGTATTTTTCGCTTCTAGCACCAAAATCTAAAAAAGAAAACCTAATCAAAATAATTGAGCGATTGCAAGAAAGTTAGAGATCCAGTAGCCTGACTCTCTGATACTAACTACAATATCTGCAACAGAAGCTTTGAAGATTTTGCTACCTATACATGCACAATGATTAACTATGTTCTCTTTCCATGAAAATGTGCCTTGTACGTGTGAAATTTATTGTTCTCTTGTGCACGCATGCCACTCTTTCTACGCTACGCCAACCGCTATTGGTATTAAAATTCAAGTTTTGGTTAAAACAATAGGTGCAGTTAGGATATTAATTTTCTTCTTTATTTTATTATTGAATTTGATTTCAGTTAATTTTCATAATTGTGTAAATGCATATATATTTAAAATAAAATTGTTATGCATACTTTTTCTTCAATGAAATTAAGAATTATTTTCATAGATTTTAAAGGTTTCCTTAACCATTGTTTTTATGGTAGGCATGTGTTTTCACTTATATATTTTTTTTGTTTTGGTTTTTATTTTCGTTTTATTTTCATCAAAGTCTTTGTTTTAAGAAACCCTATTCCCCTTCGTAATTTCTTATTAGGATTTACTTCATTTTATTTTATAAAAAAATTCAAAGTCAAAACCATAATCACAAAAAAAAAATAAAATAAAAGAAAAATTAAATAATTAAATTAAAATAAATTTATTAAAAATTAAATAATAATGTACATAAAAAATTTTACATGTTTCCATTCATTAGCGATTGTTTTAATATTTTTTGTTTGTTTTTTGTTTATCTTTTTTTTTTTTGAAATGAATTGTTATTAACGAATGTATTATATATTTTATATTACTACATAATATAATACTATTTGAATATATTTATATAAATATATATAAATTTATTATCAAAAAAAATGATACTATTTTAATGCTCATGGTTCAACTTCTTCCACATTATGTACAATAATAATAATAGTAATAATAATAATAATCAGCGGGGTTAATTAGTTAGTTAGCTTTTTTTTCTTTTAATATAAATATTTTATTTATTTATATATAAAATGCAATTTTCATGGAATACATGATTCATATATGTTTGTATATAATTCTATAGAAAATAGGCGGTTTTGTTAATATGTAAAAGATAGAAATATATATATAGAGAAAGAGAGAGATAAAAAATAGAGCTATGCTACTAATAAATTTCCAGAAAAAAATCTATAGTTTAAACATAGTGATGACGATTGATAATAATTAATAGATAATAATATTATAATAAATATCGAAGCGTTTATTAATTTTCTTCTTTTTTTGTTTTTTGTTTAGTTTTTAATCTTTCATTTCATATCATTTTTAATAAGCGATTAAATATCCAAACACCAAGTTTATACTTATACAAATTGTGGTTGTGTTGTTATTGTTGCTATCTATCTATGTATGTATATCTCGTAAATGTCATGAAATTTTTATAGAAATTGCTATTAGCAGCAGCTTCACTTAATCAATTTTACTTTTTCTTGAATAATATTATTATCATATCATTTAATGTAATATATGTATTCGTATGTATGCTAGAAAAAGAAAGTTTGGCTATTTCTTTCGTTCGTTATGTACTTTACGTATTTAATAACATTTGAATAATGTGAAGGAAGCATCATCTAGTAGAGTGTCCTCTAAAATTGGCGGCATCACATAATCATGTATAATATTATGTATATAATAGTGTATGTACGTTAAGGTTTAGATAAGAATAGCACAGTTTGGTAGATATATAAAGTTTAAGTTAGGAGTTCAGTTTAGCTTAGCCATTCCAGATTACAATTACTAGATATCTTTGATTTCAATTATTTATTTTATTATTTACAAAATAATTTTGATTGATTGATGAATTCTATAATATATTTGTTACTATTTGACAGAGCTGTAAAAGTTCTTGAGTATTTTATTCAGTACTCATACTTGTATTGATACGCAATATTTTGTTTTTTCAAATAACTCAAATATCAGTACAAGTATCCGTAATCAATACTCATTTTTAAGTATTTCAAATATATAACAATAATTCACGTTCTTTAAATTTAAAAATTCAATTAATAAGAAATACATAAAAATGAAATACTGAGTACGGATACTTGAAACTCAAGTACGGATATTTGTGCATCTTCAAGTACTGAGTACATGTACCAGTTCGAGTGTAAATATTAGTACTTGTACTAGTACTCTTATTAATATTTGATATACAAAAACTGTACTGGTACTTGTATTGGTGCTTGTATATGCACCGATACTTGCTTTGGTACTTGTACTGGTATTGATACTTTTGCTGTACTGGTACTTGCACTGTACTGGTACTTGTGCTGTACTATTACTTGTACTGTACTTATACGGTACTGGTGCTTGTACTGTACAGGCACTTGTACTGTACTGGTACTTCAACTGTACTGGTGCATGTACTGTACTGGTACATATACTGTACTGGTAGTCGTACTGTACTTGTACTGTGCTGGTATTTATACTGTACTGATACTTGTACTGTACTGATACTTGTACTGTACTGATACTTGTACTGTACTGGTACTTGTACAGTGCTGGTACTTGTACTGTAGTGGTGCTTGTACTGGTATTAATACTTGTACTGAACTGGCACTTGCACTGATATTGCACTAATATTTGTGCTGAGATTATACTGCTTTTGGTACTGGTACTTCAAAATTTTACAGCTCTGTTATTATATTCGTTTATCTATAGGTATTGTATGTATACTTTAGTTTTATGAATTTAATGCCGTCTAATCCAAATAAGAATATTCGTATGTCGGTGTCGCAGTATTAGAAGCAAGTAACCTGAAATTGATGTGTTTTATAATTTCAAAACAACGTTAAGTTACTTTCTTTTAATTACCCAACACAATAGCATGTATGATTTATATGACTGTAACTGTATTAATGTATATCTGTCTTTTCTTCTGTTAGTGTAATTTTTTTCTAAATATTTTAATAATTGCATTTAAATTATGTTTGATTATGATTTCATGATTTTTTTGGATTTGTTTGTTAATAGTATATAGGTATACCTAAGTATTATCAAAGCAATCATCAATACAATACTTGTAATGCCATCAATTCAACAAAAGAAATAAATAAATTTAAAAAAAAAAATAATAATAATCAAAATTAAATTCACTCTATTCAACCACTAGTAGAAAAAAATTACTTTTTCTTTTTGATTTTTCCAGCAGCCACTGCGGCAACCTTCTCCGGTATGAAGGACGACATCAGGGATCAAGCAGAAGTCTCATTCGGTTCCATCCAGCCCTCGCTATCATCGTCGCTATCCGATTCTTCAGACTCGGACAGTTCGATTGCAACACGTCGTGCCAAAATCGAAGCAACGTCATGCAATGCGGTATTACGCTCGATTTCCTTTTGTTCTGATTTTTCCACCTTTCGTAATGTGATGCCTACAATAAAATTTCACAGCATAAATAATAATAAAGAAGTAAGGCTTCATCCTCTGCATTATACTCACCATCTCGGATGGCCTTCATGAGGTCTGTGCGTGAATCGATTAACGGCGGAAGCAATTTCTTTGGTCCAACAATATGCTGACCCGTTCCCGCCCCAATAACACCATTTGTCTGCCCTCCTCCCACACCCATCTGTATATCACCATTCGCCATCGGCTTTTGCATTAGCTGATGAGCTTGTTGCAGCTGCTGTTGTAGCTGTGAACCATTGTTACCATTGTCATCCAGTGGTGGCGGTGGAGGAGGTGGTGGTGGCGCTGCATTAGGCGGCGACATCTTTGGTGAGTGCTAAATATAAATCAGACAACAAATAAATATTATATACAAACAACAAAATTTATTATGTCTCACCTGATCCGGCACCGGTGGCGGTGGTGGCAAATCATTCAGGGAATTCAACTGTTGCTGTGACATACCGCTCAAATTCAAACTGTTAAAACTATTAATCGTATTGTTCAGCTGCGCCATCACGAGCGCATTAGCATCCTGCACACTATTGCTAGGCGCCAGCTGTGGTGAACCCGCTCTCGATGTGCTATTCGTGCGTGCCAATAGCTTAGCAGCAATATGCCCACCGGCACCGCCATTCATTGCCGCCAGCATTTGCGATGGCGATGTTGTATTCACCATACCGTCTGGAATGGGCGGCGGTGGTGGCAAAGCATCACGGCTAGTGGACATGCTGCGACCGCGTGTCGGTGTGTTCGCATTCGATGCATTCGGTGTGCCCCCACCACTACCATTCGATGGTGGAGCGGGCGGTGGCTGTGAGGGACGCGGTTTTGTGCGTGATGGCGTTCCTGGCGCATAGATTTGCTCAGGCGACATTGCTCCCCCCTGGCCGGTTTGGCCGTAAAGCGCCTGCGATTGATGATACATAGCATCATCATATAATTGCTGCTGCTGTTGCTGCAAAGCCGCTTGATGTTGCATTTGCAATTGCTGTTGAGCCGCGGCAATGGCAGCAGCGGAATGCATTCCCCCATTGGCATTGGTAGCATACGCGGATACATATTGAGCACCACCTCCGCCGGCCATGGCGGCTGCATTCGCCGCTGCTGCTGCGGCTGTTTGCGGCGATAGTGGGCCATAAACGCCATCGATCTGTTCCGATTGATAGCTACGTCGTAACTCAATGGAGTTTGGTCGTGGTGGCCTTGGATCATACACGCCCATACCTTGAAGAATTTAAAATTGAAAAGAGAAAAATAGAGTTAATTAATTTTATTTCATGCATTGATTATTGCTATTGGACATAACTATGTAAAAAACAATTGTCTTTATTTAGTTAGTAGTTATTTACAAAAGAGAGAGAGAGAGAGAAGAGAAAAAATATAACACAAGAACATCAACAGAAAAAAACAAACCAAAACGTTGGCAGGCGAAACTTTTGGCTGCTACGTCAATTATTATGGCCTGTACGGACTTTACAGCCAATCATGTCGCAATTACACACCAGAAATGTTTTTCTTCTTTTTTTTTATTTTAACCGTACAGAACATTCTTCAAATTAACAAAAAAAAAAAAAACAATATTTAAGGTAAGATAAAATGGAAAATATGAAAGTTTTTGTTATTAGAGCGCTAAAAATCACAAGTAAAAATTCATTAGTCTTTGCTTTAGCAGTCTCTTTTTAATGCTCAAAGCAATGAAGGAAATATGCAACAAAAGGTACTGGGAAAGATATTAAGAAGCAACCAGGGGCAATAGCGATAACATCGATTAGGAAAAACTATTTAGTAATTGATAAGAATTCAAAATTCATATAGAATGAATGCCTTCATAAACTCATTTTGTTGATCAAAAGATTGGAAAAAATGTTTTCAGTACTTCCTCAAAACAATTCATTGTAATTTGCAATAGAAAAAGGAACGCCAGTCAGTTTCTGTTCCTGTCTATTATAGCTTCCTAAGCAAGGAACTTCTTTCCCTAGACTTTTTAGATAAATTTAACACAATTTTAGCATGATTACTCAAAATAATTAGAAACCAGGGTTCGTATTTGAACAGTCATATACTGAATGTTTTCAAATATATATGTTTAAGAAAAAAACAGAATAGATATACTAGTTTTATCAGTTTCTTTCATGCTCTTGTCCACTTCATATGATCTTCTTATGCATATAAGTACAAGTGCAATAAGATCAATAATGTTTAGTACATGAGTGTTCAACTACGAATCACAATGTTCTTGAACACATAGGAGTGTGAAAATATCAAGAAGGATCAGTAGATGAGTGTTCAAATATAAATCTTGATCCCCTTTAACGCATAAGAGTACGAAAAGCTAAACAATGTTTAAAACAAGAGTGTTCAAATACCTCATGAACAGGCATGCACTGCAAATTATATACACACACATATACGAGAAAACCAGTTTGCCAAAACTTTAGTTCATGTTCATTTTGTGTTAAAGAATTTTCAAATACGAACCTTGCCAAAAACACTAAATTCTTGTGCTCTTATTACCTTCATACACTGTATAACTTGAACAAAAACATTGTCGTGCACGTTCCATATCAGCTTGTGTGTGGCTATAAAGTAAGCAAAAACTCTGGTGGTACTTAATTAAGAGCATGGACTTTTTTTTCCCGTATGTATTTATGTGCGCATTTTTGTGCGCTTAATTCAAGTCGGGTTGAAAATATTTCTATCATGTTAGGATTTCGAAAAATTTTGACTCAAAACCGGTGTGATTTCATTAAAAAATTTTTTGTTCTGGTGGTATCTTCAATGTAATTATTTTTCGTTGTCTGTTTGTTCGGTGAGCTCGATGCCAAGGAAGTTAGCCTAAACTATATACAGATTGAAAACGAAGCATAGTTTCCCATGCAATGAAGTATACAATGTCGTGTAGGCTGTTGCCGCATTCTCAGTCTCCTCGTTAAGATTCGCTATACAGCAGTTTAGAATGAAACTCCAGCTGGATTTCAGCATTTCTGCAGGTATTAATAAACTAACTACTAAGGACTTAATTATTTTCCAATTTAAATTTAAATTATAATTTTCTGCGACCAGATAGCAAAAAACTAAAACAAAATTCTGAATACAAATTCACGATTAGGTTGTGCAGTGTATAGAGACTTCAGATTTTCCTAAGTTTAGTGGAAGTGGTGGGTGGTGATGTTGAAATGATGTTGTGATAACAAAATATACAAAAAAAAAAAAAAAAACAATTAATAAACTTTAAACAGCAAACAAACAGCAAACATTGCAATCAAAATTTTAAGTTAAATTGTATCAAAAAAATTTATTAAATGGGGTCAAAATGTGATAGAAAAAAAAACTGTGATAAACTATGATATTTCGCTACAAATTACAATGAATACGCGTTTAATGTAAGAGTAATAATATTATTAACAATAAACGGAGGAAAGAGAGGGGAAAAAAGTGACAAAAAGGAACGAAAAGAACATCCTTACTACTAACAAAACTCACATGAATATATATATTTTTTTTAATGAGCGTATGAAAAATGCATGTGAATGCTCTCAAAAAAGGTAAAAAATAAAAAAATTTTGTTTGCAAAAATACAAAATATTGCATTAATTTCTTAGAACTCTATCAAAATGCAAGAAATAAAAAAAACAACACAGGACATCGAGAAAATCAATTTAGAAATGCAGTACCATAGCATGTAAATTCAAAATTTATTTCGTTAAAACGATTTAGAATAGTCGCAGGCAAAACTATGCAAGAGTTTTAATGTTTTTCAAAAGAATACTTTCAAATACTATACAGCTTGGTATCGGTAGGTATGTCACTGGCATCTTACCTAACAATGTCAATTCACTCTAGCCTGACGATTTTCTGATATCCTTGCGTTTAGATGTTTATAAATCAAAAAATGGAAAAGAAAAACCAAGGCTGGCAACTGTGATATTCGGTAAACTTGGTAGGCGGAGTAAAATTCAACTGAAATGACTATATCAGAGCTGCCTCTGTGTCTTTAACATTGACAAGCCATAATTAAGTTTGTGATGTAGGCGAGATATCGGCCTTTAGGACCAAAACTAATAAGAAACAAAAAGAAGCTACGGCAGAAAAAATTATTGATGATCAACCCATTCAATGGCAGTCGACAGTTATCGTGCTCGACAGCAAGCGTGTCGTTGATTGACCTTGAATAGGAGAGCTCGTTCTCACTGAAGGTTTAGTTAGTGCCTGGTTATATTGGTGCTCGGTGTTCGACGAACACAAAACATTTTCTCACGTGCTCGGTCAAGGTGGTTACATTCAGCTCATTGCAGAGTTGTTTTTTGTCAAAATATACTCGTTTGTTTAATACTATTTTATATGTAATGTACTGTTTTGTAAAAAAAACTCATTGCCACCCTGAATACTCGGCGTGCTCGGTGTACAATACACCGAGCATATCGTGTTCGGTGTGAGAGTGAGTAAAGATTCTCTCTTTGTGTTCGGTGCAACAACAATTTCATGGTGTTCGCCGAGCATACTCCCAATATAACCACACTCTTAGGAAATAAATTTGAACTAAGCAGGCTGAAGTTGCAGAGCATCAGACGGCCGCACACTGCGGTGAAGAGGGCAACCAGATCGGCACCGAAAACAAGAAGCACAATACCGATTATCATGAACAGAACTCAGCAAACCATATCGCCAACAGTCACTCAACATAAAACCTCACTGTAAATGAGGTTGAATAAGCCGCCATCGATAGTCAACTCAATTTAGTTTCAACTCTACATCACAATCACAAAAGCGCGAACTGGTATAAATTTTCAAGAACAGCCTCCCAAAAGCTTGCATCGGCGAAAGTCAAAGTCGGCCAAGGGAATATTAACATTGATAAGGCAGTAGAACGTCTAACAGAGATATTGATTAAATTTTTTGAGCTATCTTGTTCACTAACTAGGCTACGACCTAACAAAACAACTTAGGTACACTCTTTAACAAGGCTACGCACTTTCCAGGTTGCACGAACTTGACCGCCAACGAGAGTCAAGTGGCAAATTTTGTCCGGTTATTAAGGGCTGACGTCCTGGAAATCGTGGATAGAGAAAAGGTTGTCTGGGCGATAAGTTCCAGCCACACTACAACATTCTCTTGAGAGCGTGGTGCACATCTTTTCAAGATGTCTAACTGATGGGTATGTGCCACAAATTTGAAGAGAGATTACGATGGATTTCATTTCAAGAACAGGAAAACAAAATCACTCTACTGCTAGAGATTATAATAAAAGCTTATTTGCATGTATATCAGGGCTACCAGCACTCACATAATGGATTTTTGGTCGTGTTCACGATGAAAACAAAACTACCTAAGTTCTCCTTATCAAAGTTAAATGGAGTGACGCTGAATCTCTCTTCCGAAAAATAAGGTATCTCGGTATCATTCTGGATTCCTAGATCTACGGGAAAAGATGGGGATTGTCATGGTACATTATTCACGGCATCAGACCCATTATTATCCATGGGTTTCTCATCTGATGCAAAGCCGTTGGGTAAGAAGAGCAAACAAACCTGCATTGCCAGCCTGGGGATCGAAGGAACTATAAGTAGTGCACCTCAGGAAGGTCTAAATATGATATTTTATCTCTGCCGCCAAAGGATCTCTAACAATAAGAGAATCTAACATGTGGAAATTAGCTAACTATGGGCCCTCTACAATTTTGAGTAAGATAAAATGGAGAAGTCAAAATGGGATTAAAACAGACGTAGAAAAGGCCACGGATTACGTGACTTTGAATTTGGATTCTACTACTAGAATTTTTTTTATTCTCTCTTCTCGGAATTTTGACCGATTATACGAATACTTGAATATAAAAATACAGTTGATTCAAACTATTCAGATAGCACTAACTGGATAGTTGGGATTTCACATCCGAATCTGTATCGGTTTCCCGAATTTACAAACCTCCGAATACTTAAAAGTATGATTGGTAGTGTGAAACGTAGACAATGTTCGGAACACAAATACGATTCCAAGTTGTACAAGGTGGCAGCTGTACTTTACATATGCACAAGAATCCTTAAAGCTCATTTACCCTTACGCTTAGATTTGCCGGTGACTGGCTGGGATGAAAATTCCCTAAAAAACTGCTCATAGCTTATAGACAATTATAGCAAAGAAGAAAATTAATTCAAATTTAAAGAAGCTAATTTCATAACCTATGAAATTGTATTCCATAGAATGTTAAAAACCAATTATTGCTTATTTTATGTAATTCTTTAATTATGAAGTTTAATAATATTTCCTTTTTAAAAGACAATGAAGAAAAGGACAAAACTGAAGTTTTTGAGTATGAATCAAAATGACCAAATTAAACCAACATTTAGAAAGAGTCTCAAAAAACACACACATCACTGTATTCAGTTCAGATAAAGTGTACGAATATATGTAGAAATATAAAAATTAGTTAAGAAAAAAGAGGTTTTAATAATTAATTTTGTATTTAGTTGTTTTTTTTTTTTTTTTTTTTTGGTTTTTAAGTTTTTGTTTTTAATTTTTGTATTTCGCTAATCTTTAGTTCTAACCTGTAATTGCAACAGCTGTTTGCTTTGTTAGATTACTGTTATTTTCCAAATGTGAGAGCATATTATAAGGCCTTACATTATCTGCAAATGGTAATGATACAAATGTGAATGATCATAAAGAAATCAAACGAAAACCAAAAGAAAAATAACAACTGCCGGGCAACCGATGTTGTATAATTCCAAAGCAATATTTCAACGAAATAATTTAACTATTTAGCGAAAAAAAAAAACAAAAAAAAAAAGAAACGAAATGCGAAACGCGAATGCTTTCTTCTTTTTGAATTTTTTTTAGCATTTTTTTTTAGCTTGAACTTGAGTAACGCGCTTTGTGATTTGCTAAAACAACAACTAAAAAATTGTGAAGATCAGCAGCAAATATTATACGAAAGAAAAAAAAAATACTTTATGAGGTATGTATTATGTCTATGCCTGTATGTATGTTTATGAGGCGTGAGCAAGTAGTAAGTAGTAAAGCTACAAAAACATTTGTAACAAAAGCTTGAGAGCTGTGAGCTGAACTGAAATGAGCTAAAGTTGAGCTGAGCTTAGCTGAGCGCGCATATTTAGCTGCATTAGCGCTGCCATCATCGTACGTACTTGTAGTAAGATGATCAACATCATATTCATTATCATCATCATCACATTCATTGCTGCTGCTGCTGGCCACGTTTGCAGTTTGCAGCTTGCGACCCAGTGTATTCTGTCGACTGTCGACGATTGTATCTACTGTGTGAATTTCGACAAGCTGAGCTAAATTGTAATATATATATAAGTAGTGCAAGCAAAAATTATTTCAAATTTCTTATAATTCAGAATGTATGTAATTCTGTTTCTGTTCTAACTCTCAAACTAGCTAACACTAGTCATATTCGAAAAATTTCTAGCTTTTTTATATAATCAATAATTAAGCAAGTTTACTTGTTGAATTTATTTTTTTTTAGGCCCTTCACCTTTTCAAATCTTCCTCGAACCCTTCAGCTTCTATACCCTTCAACTTCTATAACCATATCTCTACAAACACAAAAAAAAAAACCCACAAATCTGTACTTACTACCATATCCTGGCTCCTCATTCACCACTGAATTCGGCGTTCGATAGGTAACATTGTTTGGCATTAGAGTCTCTCCATGTCCGATAGCGTTTTGTCGGTGCTTTTCGCGTGTATTATGCGGAGCGCGTACACGTTTCTTATGCCCACGTCCACCAGCACCACCACTTCCATTACCGCCATCCTGTCGCGGTCGATGCAATTTCTTGCCCTTATCATGCATAACACGCTCCGTATCCTTGAGCATCTCTTGCCGCCATAATTCAAAGAAATAATTTGGATCTGTATAGAATTTTAGGCCATCCTTGCCGTCATCACGATAAACATTGAGTTTATCCAAGGGTGGTGGTTTATCGCATAGTGCATAAGTCTCGAGCATTGGTGCTGGCATTGTAGCACGTGAGAATATTTGCTGATCGAATACTTTGGCCGATTTGAATGCTTTCTTCCGTGTGATGTCAGTAAGTGGCACCTCTTCAACGGTGCTATCGAGCTGTGTCACTTTAATGGCAAGACGATCGATACGAGCCTGCAGTGAATTAGCACGATCACCGATATTGCCAACGTCACGCGCCAATTCACCGAATACATCTTCAGCGTGTTTCGATAACGATGACAACTGTCGTATAATATTTGTTAGTGTTGTATTGGTCACTGTTTCCAGCTCAACCGAGGCCAATTCATCCTGTTGGTAGACGGATCGTGCCACATACACTGGTACAATCGAACGCTTTGGCAGTGGCATTTTTTCGGATACGCTGTGTTGCGGCTACTGTTTTTTAAATTTTTTTAATGAATGACTGCTTGTTTATTGCTGTCGTTGATAATGATATTGTTGTTGTAATTTTATGTTGCTTGCAAGTCGTGGCATTTAATCTGCGAAAGGAAAGAGAGACAGTAAATTAAATTAATATGGTGTTAATGCATAAATAATGACAAGATATCTGTCGGTTTGTGCCACGAACTTAAAATCCAAATGCAAAATATGAAAAAGTTGAAAAAAAAACTATGAAAACGTTAGTGTCGAGTATTTTTTAGATTGGATATCCGCTTTATTTGCTCCTGAGTAGTAGTGCAATTACTTCCGGTAGGAAGCAGATTTCATAAATAATCCAAGCTGATTCTGATTTTAGAGTACCACCAGTAAGAAATAAAGAAACCCACACAATATTTTTGCATGAATTTATTAATTATTGCCCGCGCAAAAGCGTGAATTCCATCAGTAACCACACTTAAAATGAATAATATATGCTAAACACTTGAAACACTTGATTACTGCATATGACGCCGATGACGTTATATCATTATATTAATCATTTATAACACAATACAGTCATATCAACTCTACACAGCACCCTGACATTAATACATATACAAACATCCAAATCTATTTACCCAATAGGAAAGGAAGCGCTCCTAAAGCGCTCACAACAAATTTTCTACTCTTTACTTCTCTTGTTTACCAACTACCCCTATTAATAGATTAGATAAAGTTCAGGAGGTAAGAGAACCCTTAGCTTGGAGGTAGTCTTTCTGCAATTCTAACCAGATTCACCGACCGAGTACCGAATCCGCTTTAACAGCCTTACAAAGAGAAAACTTCAACGAAGCACAAGTACAACACTTCCAAAATACTTCTTGAAAAGCGGTTTTTTTTCCCACTTGATACCTTTTACGAAGCACAAATTCATCATTTTCGAGTATCTACTTTAAAAAGCGCTCTCAATTTTTTCGCTGGGTGTATTGAGCACATGTGTGCATGTTTGTGAGCATTATTCATAGTTGGTTGGCTCAACTAGTGGTGGTTGCTGCCATTGAAATCGTTTAGGAAAACGACCATAACGATAACAGCGACAACAACAACAGCAACGACGACAATAAGGCAATTCGCCAAAAACCTCGTACAATAAGATAAAGAAAAAATTCAAAATAGGGACCATAAAAATTCAAGAATTAGCGATAACATTCATAAGAAAATACAACAACAGCAAACAATAAAATATAAAATAAACCAAAAAATGATTAAAAAAAAAAGCAAAATCGAAAATTGAATTTATCGCAAATTAATTAGAAAAAGAAAAACGATTTGAAGCTCGTTTCGACACTATGCCATTCGGTTTCTAATAGCTTATAAACGGGCTCGGCTGAATATTTGCAGCAAAGATTGACAGAAAAATAAAAATATTTTAGGTTTTTTATACATTTAAAAATTCTATTGACCATTTAACCTAATGCAATAATAGGTAGACAGAAAGAAATTAATTAAAACAGATATGATATCATAGCTATGGCTGTTAGTCGATGAAGTAAGAGAGAAGAGACTGACTAACAAATAATTTTAATTGCTTATGTGATATTGAAATTGTAGGTATATTATAAAACTATTTAAAACGGGAAAAGATTTTGTAGTATTATAAAACGGGAATTCCTGCTCAATTAATTTTCCAATTGATTTGATTTGGATTACTTCTGACAAGCGTAATAAACGATATTCCTTAAGGGTTCTATAAGAAGTCCATTTAATTCGTGTACAGGGTACAATGGGAACGAAACCACAGATGAGTTAGGTGGTAAATGACACCTGTTCAATCTAAAAATAACCGGAAGTAGAGCAAGAGAGACTTCGTTTTCTTCCCAGGCAACCATTTTAGCCTAACCTAACAAGAGATTTCTTGTTGATAAAAAAAAAAACAATAACAGTAGTCAAGTCATTCCATGCAGCAACAAAACGAGTCAACAAGTTGCAGTTTTATTCAGGGTAACAACAGCAATACAAGAGAAAAAAATTGTATTAGAAAAATAAGAGTGGGGAAGACTATTGTGCATCCCAATAACCAACTGAGCTCTTTTTTTTCGAAATGAGCCTAGTACGTGTGAAATCTGAAACGCTTATCCGTATGCGTGATTTGGCGATGATTGATGACTATCCCATGAAAGATCCTAGCTCAGTAGCACAAGTTATAATAGTTATGCCATCTTGAATTAATACATCAACCACCTTCCTTTTATTATACTATTGTCTTGATCCGGGGCTTGAACTTGTAATCTTAAGCAAAACAGTTCGACATATAAAATAGTACTTGAAAACATATTTAAAATATAAAAAACCAAATTAAATTAAACTTAACCCCCCTCAATTACACATACACATTCATATGTAAATATCAAATAACACATGCTATACTGTTTTGGTGCAATTGCCAAAAGGTCATTTACATACAACAACAAAAAATACAAATTGTTTAATTGCTTGTAAAATTTAAATTGTTATACATACATAGGTACTACTGAAAACCAACAATAACAAAAGCGTGTAGATGAAACGTTTTGCTCGCATGGAATTGAAGTTAATTTGAGAAACTTTTTGTTAAATGTATTTGCAATTGAGACATTTTCCTTTTGTTACACACTCGTGTTTATTACCATATGTTCGATAACCTCAATCATGGTCATAGTAACGAACAAGTAGGTCTTCTATATCCCCATCCCCATTCCCATCCCCTACCCTATTTGGCATGTTAGTTATTTGCATATTATATGAAGTTTAACTAAGTGTGAGATAGAAACCTACAAATAAATTTAAATAAATTGATTGCAGACACATTTTGTGCTGCCCCTCATTTTAGACAATTGATGCTTTCCGGTGTAAAGCAAAACCCAGACACACCAACATACATATGTACAAGTACAAATTTAGAAATAAATTCTATATTTTAAAATGCATACGAATATTGAAAAACATATTTTATTTGAAATCATAGCAAAACCAAAAGAAAAATTTGCACAATTACAAATGAAGTTGGAATGAAAGTTTCTAGAATAAGAGAAGAAAACGCAAAAATGAAGGCGCCCATAGATGGTTAGTGAGTGGGGAGAGAAACAATAACAACAATGTAATAAAGAAGAAGTGCATCCAACGGTGCATTCATTTATGCAACAATAGATTGAAAGAGAGTGAAGCGAAGAAGAATAATCACTAGCGTGACGATGATAACAACCAGAGCTACAATAACTACAAGAGCACAATAACAATAATAACAACAACAATTGCCATTACAATGGCAAGTGAAACATAAAATCAAAGGAAAAGAAATAAGCCAACAACAACAACAATGTGCACAAAATCTCGAAACAACGGAAGCTAGTGATGATGAGACTTACACTCTGCTACTGTCACTGCTGTTCTTATTGTTGTTGCTACATTGCATCCGCATTGAATAGGTACTAAAGTTTTTTAAGTTTTTTTTTTCTATTTTGCATTTTAATTATTTTTTTAAATAATTTAAAATTTTGTATTCATGGTTCGTGGAATGATTACGAATTTTCACCTATCTTTAGGAACATAAGTTTAATGCACTTACAAATGTTACATACGCTTACTATTCGAGCAAGATGCACTACTTGGCAAACTTCCTTGCCTTTTATTCATTGAATGGGGCAACGCCTTTAGTGCATTATAATTTTGAAGTGGCCATTAGAAGCTATCATCAAGAAATAAACATAAACTACGTTAAATATTTTCATCCCTAACTTGCTAAATAGACCGTGAATTTGTCATTCAGGTTGCTTACCTTCGGTTGATAATTTAAATGGAAGCGCTAGGTGCAATATTGCTGCCGCACCGCCTCCTCTCTCTCCAGCTTATTGCAACTTCAAACTCGCATACACTACCGCGCCGCGCCCTTCGCAGCAAACAAGTATCCAGCTATTTTGGTTTTTTTTTTTGGATTCTCAATTTGGTTGCGATGAGGCTAGTGGTTGATGGTGATGTTAGTTGATGGCTGGCTCACGCAAGTTGTCTACTTTAGCTGTTGCTTTTTTTTTTTTTTTGCTTACTTTTGCAAAATCAATTTACTTTTATAATTTGAGTGTATGTATATGTATTTTGTATTGCAGGCAGTGCGTGCTTTCCTTTCGTGTTTAACTATGAATTTTCACTTTTCCAATAGTTACATTGACTATTTTCTTTCCTCCAAAAACAATTTACGTTCATTTATATTATTTTAATTTACTTTTTGCACTTTTTACTTATTCACAACCTAGCACTTCGCATTCGTCACTATTTTTGCTTTGTGTTTCGTATTCGTGGTATTGCAGCGGCGTTCGTTGTTGTCGTTGTCGTCGTCGTCGTTTTCTTAACGTCGTCTTTCTTCTTCGACATACTTCATCATCGATTTGATTTCATCTCGTTTCATATATACGTGCGCCCCCCGACACCGTGGAGATTCTTTTTTCACTTCAACAATTTTCACTCAATTCCATTCCATGCATATTTATAAACTGCTTTTCCCGTAACACCAGGACAAATTATTTTTCTTTATACACTTTTATCCACCATTTACAATTAATTTTAACAATATGAAATTTTTATTTGTAAATTTATATGCACTGAACCTAATTAAAATATAATTATTTTCGGCAATGACTGTAAAATCCCGGAGCTCTTGTCGAATATAAGAAAAAGGCGTGTGGGCTGAATCGGACATTTCATTTTGGGAAGTTCATTCGTTAAATTCATTCGGTTTTTTGTTATATTGCCAGACTGCGTGTAGAGTTAGGATGAATGGAGGTGCCACTAGTCCAGATGAGGTGAAATCCAATTCCTTCATTAATAACTTTTATATTACAGCGCACTATTTAAAATTAAATTCAAGCTACTGGAACGTCATTTAACGAAATAAAAATCAATGCAAAATACCTGAACTGATGAAAATGTTCCAAGATGCTTGTTAGATTTGAATTGAATATTTTATTCAAACCATATAACACTTGTTAAGCACCAAAATTGAATTCCATCGAGCATTTCCAGGAATATATTTTCTTTCTATTCTGTGAGTTAAGTATCGGGTTTAACCCAGCGTCCACAAGTGCAAGTTTCAGTTAATTTTCAAACATTATACATATTCTCTACTTGCAGCAGTTTACTCGCACGTGTGGACGCACGGTAACGGTTTGATAAAAATAGTAACCTTTGGTAATGCCAACTACTAAAATTGTTCTCATTGAAGTTAATTTTTCAAGCCTATACTTTTGGAAACCGTTATTACTGCAAATCATTCTTTATAACGCATTTGTTCTCATCTGGATCATCCCTTAGTCTGAAATTCATTTAGAGCTCAAAAGCTTCATATCTTCCAAATTTTAAATAATTTTCTACAAGCGCAGCTGTTTCCCCCATGATAGTTGTATTTGTGGTGCATGTTTAGCTTTCAATACAAATAAATGTTGTTTTATAAGTCAGTTGGTCGCCGTAATTTCCTAATCTTCATAGTACTATGACTTTGTTTTTGTATCACATTCTTCTCCATCTTTATTTCTTGTTCAGAATTATCGACTTTAATTTTCGATCAAATTGAACGTTACTTATCGATTTGATAGTTCTTCAGTTTCTTCTAAAATTCCAAGATCTAGATCTTCATGCGAAACAGCAGCTTCTTCCAACATCTAATCATTTAATATTTTGTGATTTTCCATATATCTAACGACACAATTGATTTGTATTAAACTGCATATTAAAATGTGTTAAATCAGTTATAAAGGTAGATAAAAATACTCTTTAAAAAATCATAGTTTGCAACAAGCAAACAAAATCTCACAAACATTTTTATCTTTTGCACTTTCCGAACACTTCCAATCTAACTAGGCAAAGCTGAATGCCAAGTTTCGAATATTGATTCTAGGCGAACTGTCATTGCAGTCAAACGTCATTTCACGTACGGTGGGAATTGGATTTTTGCTTCCAGCATTTTAATAAATTTCATTCTATATTTTCTTCTCTTTATTTAGGGTGGTATATTATACGCATAAAATAATAGAAAAATGGCCAGCCTCGCAACAAAAGGATCCGGTTTAGTCAACAGTAAGTAGCAGAATAGAAAAAAATAAGCATGATGGAACAACACGGCTGCATAACCCTAAATTGTATTATGTAATTTTTTTAATGTCCACTTTTCTACTTTCATTTGCAGAGCTTATCGCCCAAGCCAGGCCCCAGCTAGATGTATTTCTGAAGTACGCCAAAGTTGAGCTGACACCACCCACGCCTGGCGATATTCCTGCCATCCGTCAAGGTATTGGCCGCCTCATAACTAGTGCCCGCACTGGTGGATACAAAAAACTTACCGTACGTGAGGCTTGGCTCAATACCCTCGTCGGAGCGGAGGTTATTTTCTGGTTTTACATTGGCGAATGCATTGGCAAGCGTCACCTTGTCGGCTACAAAGTCTAGATAATAACTTGGAACATTGTAGTTTATTCTTTGTGTTAGAAATTAAATAAGTGATGATGATTTCTGGCGAATACACTTAACCGCCGCTGCTGCAATCCATCATTGTGTGCGAATTTGTTTTCATGGCTACTTTCAACATTATTCGAAATTGAATTCCAAATAAAATGAAAAAAAAAAAACATTTTTAAGTTGGATACTTAGTTTTACAGGTATTTAACTGTCTTATTTTTCTTTTAAATCCTATTTATGGATATATGAAGAGAAGCTAATAGTTTTAAAATATTAACTTGGGATCGATAAATTAAAAAAAAAAAAAAAATATTTGCACAGCTCCTAAGATTAATCAACAAACACCTAGTTACATTACAAGCGCTCCAAAACAACCGTTGGAAACTCCCTTGAGCATCAAATCCTTCGCATTTTTGTATTGTCCGTTGATTACCCTACTGTTACTACACAAAATTTATCAATATTTAATAGCTTTTTGTTTTGCGTCGATAAACTAAGTCTAATGCAAAAACCCGTATGGTTAAAAGGGAGCATTGAATTTGCCCTGCCATGTATGTAATCTTTAAGAGCTTGTAATTTAATAGAGCTTATTTTGTATAGTGACGGTATGCTGAACAATTATAAATGAAGTAATCGTTTTGACCCCTTCAGAAAAAAATAGTAATAAAGGAGGACACGATTGCTTTTTGGTTAAGATAGGACGACAGTTCCTCATGTGAAAAAAACCAACTTTTAAGAATATTTTGTAAAGTTATTTTTTGTAAGTGTTTCGAGAATACAAAATCTTTTTTTTTCAATTTTACTTTTAAATTATAGAGGATTCGCATAATTTTCCTATATGAATCCGGAGATTAACTGTCGGCCATCCAAACAAAATTGAATTATGAGCAAAACGAGAATAAATAAATGTAAGATTAAAAATTTTTTTTTTTTTTTTTTGTATTCTTGAAAGCCTTTAATATGTTAGTACCTGGGCCCCGAAAACCCCTATATTGTAAATTTCATCGAAGTCGTTAGAACCATTTTCGAGAACGCTATTACAAACAAATATATAAATATTCCTTATATAATAACAGAGGAAAAAATAAAATACCTTGAAAAAATACTTAAAAATTGTCGGTTTTTTTCACATGAGGAACTATAGCCCTACCTTAAGAGCAATAAAACCTCACGAGTTTTTTGGCGAATTATTCTTCTTTTGTTTTGATTTTAGTTAATAGTAGTGGTTATTTTTATTATTATTTATAAAATATTAATTATAGTTAAATCCAATTCTATTCTACTATACAAATACATATATTTACAGCATTTTTACGTAATTGCCATGCGCACGGAAAACAAAAAGTTAATGAATAAAAAGGCAAAAATATTTTCAATTTGACGAGAGGAATTTATTGTTATTAGTCGTTTTGTTAGTGTATGGTTGGCTCGACTCGATTATTGTTGTCTTTTCTAAGGTCTGAGAAGGAACCCTTTCATTTTGCCTCTTTCGCCTGCAAACAAAATCTAGGCGTGTCCTTTCTTGGTCAATTCAATCAACAAGAAAATATGAAGTACAATTTGAGTTCTTCAGATTCTATATCTACCATTATTTGGAGTGCAGTAAACTTTGTATGCCAAAAAAAAAAAAAAAAAAAACTAGTATAAAGATATTTTTTTTATTCGATGGTTATCCGAATTATCGAGCCTCCACTGTACTTCCGGCACCCAATAGAGTTGTTTCACTTTAAAAAAAAATCTGGAATTGCTAGCAAAAACAAACAAAACAACCACCAAGTGACAGCAAATTAATACGGTTTTATTTCTAAATATTTCTTTTACATTACAAAGTTTTTATTATTTATTTGTAAAATTCAATTTTGTTTTAAAAATTATTTGTGGAAGAAAAGAAATAATAATAATTATAATAAATGGTTGCCATTTAAGTTTGTCATTTTTCAATACAAAGTAATGTACGCGACAATTTGTCTAGCGTGGGTGTATTTAATGTAAATATATATTTGTAAATTTATAAATGTGTGTATGTATACTTGGTTTAAATGTGGTATAAACAAAAAGGAACATCTTCAAAAAGTTCGGTTTATTTTTTATTCACATGAATGAAAAATTAAAAAAGGAAGCATGGGGGGAGGGGAGAAAATGAATAAAATTAATATTATAAACTCAAAGCAGCTTAATTCGCTGAAGTGCCAATTACATTTAAAAATAAAAAACCTGAAAGTACATCCAATTTATTTGTTAGAGTAGAACACAGAAACATTAAACATTCGTCAGACAAAACTTTACAAATAATATAGTTTCTTCTCTAGCGAATTCTGTGGCGGTTGATACAAGCTCGTAGCGACGAGTGTTGCCAATTTCTTGGCGTACTGGCAGACGGCGGGCACCCGTGTTGTGCCTGACCAATTATAGTACAAATGGGTCATTTTATAAGTCAATACTTGCATTTGATCGGGTGACAAACGAATATTACTATAGACTATGTTATAGCTAGTGGGTGAGACGGTGCCTTGTCGCACCGACTGTGAGACTAAGTAAAAATCATAGCGCTCAGGTAGAGTAACCACGTCATCTACAATGGTACCGGGCTTTGGATTGCGTCCCCTCTCGAATAGACGTGTATTAATTGATTTGGTAACCACCACATAGGCAAACATGGCCGGCTTTTCGGTTTGAGCACGCTTATACTCGGCATCGAGCTTCTCGACAATATCCTTCACCTCATGTTCGTACACCTGCTTCAATGAGCCCTCACCGACGCCGTCACGATAGAAGAGTATGCGTGCCGGTAGCTTGCCATTGTGTTCTTTGCGATATTGGCGCAACGCTTTGGTCATCATTGGCCACAAACTATTGGCCAAGACATCGCTGGAGCTGCACTCGGCCACCGTACTGTAAAAGGTGGCATTCGTTTTCATGTCCATGGTGGCAACAAGTGCGCCAAACGCCTTCGAACGATCTCGTGTACTCTTTGCGACATCGTAACCGATGGTCATCAGACCCGACAATGGCAAATCAATCATCCAAGGTGTGTAGCCTAATTTACAATTAATTTGTATAGCCACCTTTGTGGCGATGCTCATTAGACCACGTTGATTGTTTGCCGATTTCTGTGTTATAACTTGTGTGGGTATGGCACGTTCAAGGCAGCCTTTCTTCTTAATCGAAGCATATCTAAAGAGCAACGAGGAAAACGATGTTTCGGTTAATTAGCTAAAACATATATAAATAAGTACATACCTTTCTGCATTATTGTTCGGTACAAGACAGAGAATCAATTGTGGATCATCGCGAGAGCAGTCTTCCATCGCTTGAACATAGGAATGATTACGATCATCGTACAGCATCACTCTGGAAGAAAAGTTCAGAAAACTGGTGAATTATTTCTGTGTGAAAACAGAAAAACAACCTGGCTCTACTAAAGATGGAAATATTTTAGAATATGAGTACCAAACTGGTGCAAATTTTTTGGAACTTCATATCATTTGTGAGCGCCGTGAAGTAAACGTTAGTACGGAAAAGGAAGATGAAGTACGAAATACCCCAAGCTTTATATTCAGCCTTTTTCTAAATATTCCCCGGAGAATCCCTGGGTAAATTTGTTCCTTTTCTTTCTTTCCCTATAGGAAATTAGGGAATATTTATTTTTTTTTCGATTTTATTTTTATAACAGTTATATTTCGTTTCCATAAGTTATTTTCATTTTTAATCTTTTTGAAAACATAAGAATTGTTTCTTTCTATGTACTCTCTTTTTTATATTTTCTTACTCTTCACATATAAATAGAGATTTCTCTCCATATTTTATTTCGGTTTCTTTGAATGAGTATGTTTCTATATCTTTCGGATATTTCAAATTATCCCCGAAACCCCCCTTCCTCCTCTCCCTCCTCGTAACTCGCTAGGGGCACTTTAATACTTACTCTTTTGGGCGATTAATGCGCATACGCATTCCACTGGCAGCACGTATTAGAGATTCGATGAAATTACGAAGCTCTCGGGCATTACGATTCGTTGCAATGACAGCCCAGCGATCGAGACCACGTGAAGGCGTTGTAAATAAGCCATTGTCTCGGAAGTGACGAGTCCAATCAGCTTGATCACCAGCCGAAACTCTATCGTAGTAAAATAAATACGATATTTGTAACAATAAGTACATAATATACACAGTTGCGCTTAATCGCATGATCTTACTTCTTATGATCGTCAAATACAATTTTTTGTGGCTCTAATGTACGACCGACTATTTCCACAAGCTTGGTGTCGAGTGACATATTCCAATCGGTAAGAATTTTCATACTAGCTTCAGTGTTTTGTAGGCGTTGATTGAAAATACGTAAACGATCCATGCGGCGATCGGGATTCATGCGCGTATGATCGGCCATGGCGCGCATAAGTCTGTAACAAATTAGAGAAAGATTGTTAGAAAATAAGTAAAACGTATGATGTTGGTGATGACTTACTGGAAATTGGTACGCATACTGTCGGTAAGTCCAGTGGCTCGACACAGTTCTGGTATTAAAATCACATTTTCGTTGCCACCACCTCGAAGAGATTTTTCTTTTGCTCTTGAAATCAACAATGGTTGATCGGGATCACGTATACGAATATGGTATTTCTATTGAAAAATAGATGCATAATAAAATAAATGAATATGAATATTTAATAATTTATATCTTAAACACTCACTGAATAGTAGTAGTCAATGAAGGATACATCCGCATCCTTGCATCTGAATGTGCTCCTTGGTGTTAGCGCATAGTCAACATCGTTAATGCGATAGGTTTTGTTGTTATAGTCAGTTAGTACGGTCAGGCCAAGGACGTTACGGTTATATTCCTCTGATAAACATTTATGGCTTTCTATACACTTCTGCAAAATATCATAAAGCGTTTCAGTACGCATAACTTTGTGCGCAATTTCAGCGCAAAGCAAAATATCCTTCTCATGTTGACGAATCGAAGTTTGATAGCCCGGCCATAATTGCAAGCGATATTCACGCATATCAATCTAAAAGAAAATCACATTTCAAAAATCTCCTTGCACCCATCAAAACAAAAAAAAAAAAACAAAAATACGATACCTTAGCAAGAGCATCATAAAAATTACGTCCAACCAGCTGCAACTCAAGACCCTCCATTGCACGACGTAAAATTAAATTCAAAATCTGCAGAGATTGCCATTCGCTCATCGAGATGACACCAACAAATTTAATGGTGATGACATATTTGCCACCCAATTTCGATGTGGCATGCAGTATGGTCTTGTCTTCGCGTAATTTTGTTGTAGTGAAAAGTTTTGTGCCATCATACAAATAACCGCCAAGAATATTGCGATGCTCCGATAGTATGCCACCGCGTACACGCCGCAATTCCACATGCGGCGCAAAATCAACATGATATTGGAATATACGCCATGTTGGCGTTTTCAAAAGGCGATAGTAATTTGCCTGTAGTGTAATTTTTTCACCTTGTGTTCCCTTCTTTGTTTGTATATCAGCTGGACGCGTTAGTACAATTTCATAACGATCACGTCGATTTTTATTATCTTTTTTGGAATCTCCTGCTCCCGCCCCTGATATTGGGGGGATCGCGCCACGCGATGTTGATGGTTTCTCCTGTTGAAATGGATTGGAAACGTTTGGCTCGCCACGTGCAGAGGAACGGCTTGAGTCGCGATTATCTCTGCCATTACGGGATGAACTCGAACTGCGATGTTCTTCGGGAGAACCGGAGCCGCCGGATTTTTTATAGTGTTTTGAACGCTAAATTAAAAAATGAAAGAAAAATGTGAAATAAATAATAATTAAATAAAAAAAGCAACCAAATGTTTTTATGATTCTACATCTGTTTTAAAAAATTTTGCATAATAACCGTAAATATGGCAATTGACTAAATGCAGAACTGGCGGAATATGAAATATTGCATTTCGAACTTCTGAAACTGGATTGTATCACAGTAGAACTTCCTTCTCAAGAAAAGTATTTTTTTTAATTATACTTGAAAGCGGGACATTAAGAAATGACATCATAACGAGCCAATTTTTGATCCCGTGGAAGCTCAGATTTTTATAAGCTAACCTTTAAAATGTGATATTAATTAAGCCGGTACTATGCCAATCACAATTGTTAATACTACTATAGATCCCAAGCATTCTATGCAGGAGTAGAATATGAGTCCAGAACATACCACGTACGACACAGCGATCATGCGGCTTCATGTGTCTTACATGTGATTTAATATCAACCTTTTTTTTACTATTATTTTTAATTTTTTAATAACCCCGAACGCAGTAATATCTCAACTTAAACCAAGGTCAATGTTATTGTCATGCGCACACCGCCACCATGAGTCCGATAACAACTGAAGCAAGCTATAAATTAAAAATTGTTTAAATTCCAGGGCTGCCGGCATAAGTTGAACAACTAACATGCAACATTTTTTTCTTTTTTATTCAAAGAAATTTTTCTTCATTGTTTCGTCAAATTTTTTTTTACATTTTTTGGAAACGGTTTTTTCAATTATGTGTGTGCACATTAAATTTATGAGTGTGTGTTCGCGAGTGTGCGCTTCTTAAACAATTATCTTCGTCTCACATTTTATGTTCTGTCATATTATTTTATGTTTACATACATAGAACCAAAAAATGGTCACTTTCGCTTTCTTATCGCTGTTAGTATAGATGTTACAGTATAGATATTTTTTGTATTACAAAATACACTTTTTTTTAAAGCTGAGCATAGTCTTCATGCTGTTATCTGCGGCACTTCAATTCCACTTTCGGAATGAAATGTTTTTGCGGCTTGATCGTTTCGGCAATGGAGCGACTTAAATTTTCCTCTAAAGCAAAGCACACAAAATCAACAAATGCACAGCGCTTGAGCAAAAAAAAATATTATTTAAGTAGCCACTGACGATTTCGATTTTGAATAAAATTTCAAAATATTTTTGCTGATTATGCAAAAAACGCCAAACACATTCACAGAGGTTTAAATGATCCATACCCTTACAACCCGTGCAACTTCTCACATAACGGTAACACTAGTAACAACTCAAACTAGCGTTAGTATACAGTAAAAAAATTAACAAGCAAATAAAAAAAAATATATATATTACTGTGGTGAAACCTACCGGTTCTTCTGATAAAGAAGGCTCTCTCGGACGACGTGAACTGGTACTCGGCTGGTCCGCTGGTGATCCCGATCCTGACGAGTGATGATGCTCTCGAGAGGGACGTCTACGCCCTCGACTTTGTTCATCAGACATGTTGGCGAAATCTGTATACAACAAACAAAAACAAAACACCATTATCGTAACATCAACATTTCGATACCACATAAGATTTCAACATGGATGTATTCGCAATATGAAATTCGGTATTGGTAGCGTCCATCTATACAACGCGCAGGCACACTTTGAATTCATAGTTCTTATTTATATTATTTAATTTATATTATTTACCTAGTATTTATTTTTTTCACTATATATAAGTTCAGTTTATCGTTATTTGAAGTTAAAAACCACGCCGCGGAATAAAAATTAAATGAATGCCGTTCTTATTTCTGAAGACGCGCTATTCTTTTTTTCCTTTGCTATTCTTTTTCTACGCTTTCTCAATACACATGCAAATGGCGATACAACATAAAAATATGTACAACATACAGCGCTGGACAGAGTGCACACAATTTTCAGGGTTGCACTTACTCTGTTACGAAATTACTTGTTTTATACTAAAGTCTGCACATTGATTTTTGGCCGATTTTTCCAATTTTCGGTTTCTTAACCAGGAAGGGGAGACAAAAGTGAACGAGTCCGATTCGACTGCACCGACGGTTTTACAACGATTTTTAATGTGTGTCTCTTGCAGGCTGCTCACACGCGCGCAAGCATGACTGCCTGTCTGAATGAGTGAGGTAGAAAAATTGGTAGAGGGAACGAGATAGGAGATAAGAAAATTGGGGCATTGATGAATGTTCCACTTTACCTCATAATTTTTTAGAAGTTGAATAGGAAACATGAATGCAAACAAGCAATGCGCCTCTAGGGCACACACAATCTTCATTTTCTTGCTATTTTTTTTAATAAACTTATCTTATTGTCTTTTAAGATTGTTGTTTTTATTTTTTTTTAATTTTAAGTACACATTTAAGGCACATAATTAATATTTGTGTGACAAAATTCCAGTTCCATCGTTCACTTTTGATTACACTCTAATACTTATTCAATAGTTATATAGCAGCATAAAGAAATTTAAAATCGATCGGCTAAAATCGTTGTAAATAAAAGCTGTCGGTAAATTTGCACTTTAGCGACGTACTCGGACGGGCAGTCGTTTTTTTGTTTTTTGCTGAAAAAAGTCTGTGTGAGTTGAATTAATATAATTTGAGGTTATGCGGTTCAACGATTTCCGTTGTGGTAAAAATGATGATGGATTCACGTTTTATGAATTATACGACAATAGCTATTACAAAAGTTTATATATTTTCATCAATTTCGGTTGACCAAAAATATCCTAAAGTTTGGATTTCTGTATGAAAAATTGGCAAAATGTTCGAAAAATGTGATTTTTACACCAACCAAACAAGATAGGCAAGTTTCTATCTCTTTCTTACTACTTATTTCTTCTATATCTCACTTTCAGACAGGCGTTCATGATTGAACCCGTGTGAGCAGCCACTATAAACGCACATGAAGAATCGTCAAAATCAACTTATAAAATGCAGTCCTGAACAAAACTCTAAGCCTAGATACACTTTTATCTTCGTCATGAGAAAATAAAATAAGTGGCAACTACAATTTCACTATTACTTCGATATATACAAATCTTTATTTAAAATAAACAAAAATATATGTGTACATTATTTGCGAGAAGGTAATAAATATTATGAATTAAAAACTGTAGAAATAACTTAAAAACATTTTAAAACTATAAGTCTTCAAAGATTGCATAATATCGTACAATGGCAACGGATATGAAATGTTATGACAATTTCCTTCGAAGTCTCCTGGAATTGGACACTTTTGACCACTTTGTGCAGGAACAGCACCAGCAGCAACAGAAAAACTGGATGACAAAAAAAACACATATACAAGTTGGTAGTTCTGTAATAAAGCGACGACTACAAAGATTACGTTTTGATCCGCTAATTGATTTGGAGGAGCAAGATTTCAGAAAGCATTACCGCTTTACAAAGGAAAATATGCGAAGAGTAATCGAAATGGTTCGTGATGATTTAGAGACGGATCGTTCACCAGCAGCGCACTACACTAATCAAGTGCCACTTGAGCTACAAGTTATGGCAGCAATACGTTATTGGGGTCAATATGAAGTGAGCGATTAGCAATGTCATTAGAGATTCTATGATTAAAAACTCTTTTCTATTGCAGCATCCAGAAGCTACAGCTTATGCCCATGGCGTCAGCACTCGTACATTAGCAAAAATAACTAAACGCATTGCTAGCGCTCTAGCAGCAAATGCTTCAAGATATCTACGTATGCCGGTGACTTTGGCTGAAAAAGAAAAAGTGACCAACGCATTTGAATCACTGGCAGGTATGCCGCATGTTATTGGCGCCATTACACATTTTATGATAGGCCTCAGACGTAAAGCATACGAATTCGGTCGTCAGAATGAAAAGGATGAAGTGGGCGAAGAACATCATCATATGCATATACAGGTATATTACAGCTGATTGCTTCAGCATAATTTATATTTGATATCAATCAACTTCCTGTATGTAGATTGTCTCTGATGCCTGCTTAAAAATACGTGATCTCGATTACCGTTTGCGTCCATTTGTATCTGAGCGAAATTTTGCTTCTGAAATATTTATGCAGACAAGAATCAAAGAAAGATTCGAACAGAATGAATTTCGTGGTCGTGTACTACTGGGCGATGGTCGTTTATCGTGTACTTCCTTTCTCTTCACACCTGTGCAGTGCCCAAATACACCAGAAGAGCATGCATTCAATTGTTCACATGCATCAACCTTTGCACCTGCCAACAAGTGTCTCAATTTATGGATGAAACGTTTCGGAATACTCAATAGTGAAATTTGCGCTTCATTTACTACTGCCAGGCAAACAATAATTGCATTAGCATTGCTACATAATATGGCTATCGAATGGAATGATCCAAGCTTTGGTAAAATAAATAAGTATATGTAGTTTTTTTTTTCCAATTTTTAACTAATTTATGCATATTTCAGATACTGATCTGAATGGATTTTCTGGCGATATTTATAACATAAATATATCTCCATTGGGACCTACTCTTGAAAATGCCGACGCTAATGCGCGTTCTGAATTCATTAAAAATAATTTTTAAAATAAGTGTAATGCATGTATGTAGATGTTAAGGCCAAATAAAGTTTTATACAGTCTAATTTTAGTCAATGTTTAGGTTTTAGTACTTAGCTCTGCTCTCACGAATTCTATTATTTATACTGTTTTATCCAGTGAGACCAGCTGATTTTAGTGCCTTTTGAAAATTAAAACGCGGAAAAGAAGTGTTTTTTCAATTTAAAATATCTTCGAAGAAATTTTCATTGACTTGAAGTATCAGATGTGTGCCTGTGTTAGTGAAAAAGATTAAATGTATTGAATTTTCTCGCACTTTTACAAGGAAAAAACATTAACACTTTTTTAAGAAAAACGCGTTTTATTCTTCATTTTAGCGGATTATGAAAAACAACAGTTGGCCACACTGGTTTTATCATTAATGATGGAATGCATTTCTAATGAGATGGCATCACTAATTTTATTACAGGAGATTTTTTTTCCAATATATACTTTAAGAACACTTTAAAAAAATTCCAAATAGAAAATCCTCTCAAGCGGTCATGTTTTGTGAAATGCTGTAATAATTACATTTAACCTGAATTCTCCCAGAATTTAACTAATTAAAATAGTGCTAAATAACTTAAATTTTACTTTTGGCTGTGATATATAAACTTGTTTCTTAATTAGAACATGTGGCCATATGCACACAAGGAAATATAAGATCTACTAGATTATAGGAATACCTTTCTCTTCTTAGCCCTGTAAACCTCTTTGGAAAGTAGGTTGTAGTTAGCTCGATCTTCAGTAAATTCTGTTAGACCTTTGCCTGAATCTTCGGTAAGACATTTCAAAATTTTTTTGGAATTTACTTCTTTATCTGTAAACATTGACTACATACTTCTCATTGCCCTTTTCGACAATCACTTTCCTGCGAGACAGGAATTGTTAAGAATTAACGACAGCGTTTTTATACTGTTCCTGCGGTTTCGAATTGGATCTAAGAGTTAGTGGATGGGGAACACATTCTCTGAACCTGAGTAATTTCCATTCATGGCATAAAAACTGGCCACTGCCCCCTCTACAAGTATAAAAGCTACTAAAGCATTTGATCAAGAAATATTTTTCCGATCCCATGATTTCAGGGCTTTAAAATAGCAATTTTTGTGTCGAAGCAAATATGAGTTTGTTTAACAAATAAAACAAAATATAATAACCCAAAGGCCCAAATTTTTCATAAAACAAGTATAAATTAATATTTATAATAGAGATCAGTTTACAACTATCTCTATTTAACATTTACTGGACCCGGCCACACTCTGCTGTGTCTTAGTTTGGTTAAATAGAAAATAAATAAAAGAAAGAAATATGTTTAATTTATCAATACTAGTGGGTATACAATATGTTTTGTAGTTCAATTGTCCGTATAGGTAGAGATTGTCTGGTTTGCCGACTCTAAAACTAAATTTAATTTATAATTGCCCATGTGAGGAGGTCAAGATCTAAACTTCACAATTCTAAGGATTGGCCTCTCTCCTTCATTTCGTTCATGCCATTTCCATCAACAGATGGCGCTTTCATTGCTGTAACATGTGTTTACCAGATAAACATTTATATTTTTATTTATATAGATAATTTAATTAACATTTCAGAAAAATTATTAATTGATGAACATAAATTGCTATTAAGAAACTGGTTCAAGTCAGTAAGATTTAATTCCATAACAAACTTCTTAGTTATGTTAAATTCTAACAGTTACAGTGTCCAACGGTAATGGAAAAAATTTATTAAAATTTATAAAAAAGAGCTAGTTGTTTAAATAATAGATGTGTTTTTCATAAGAACGAGATTTTAGTAAATTAAAATTTAATCAAGAAAATCGCTAAATTGTAGATAAAGTAAAGAAGAACACATCAAAAATCTCTTCCAATAGCTATTTTAAGGTGAACTCACTCACTCTTCTCTTCAGCAACCTCTTTCAATTTCTTTCGAATTTGGAAGTTACATGAGTTCAGCAATGGAGAGAGTTCTCTTAAGCCTTTTAATCGAAAAACGATTTAGCGAATAACTAAAAAATATTTTAGCCAATAACATTTGCAATGTATCAAAGGCGCAAACGCGAAAATATTCCATCGTAATAATTATTTATAGTGTAGTGCTGGCACGTTTTGCTATTTGGCTTGAGACTATTGTGAATGGTTCGCAGAAGGAAAAGAAGAATATTTGGAGTGACAAGTGATCGGGAAGGGTTTGCATTTTTTCGTTGCTGGTACAATAGAAAATAAAAAGGATTCTTTTTTTTATTAATGTGGTGACTGCAATATCTACTAAATAACATAATTTTCTCGCTTACAAATAAAAGTTCCGCCCACAGTCTAAAGCTTTGACATGTACCACATTGTCTTTTCATTCATTCAACGCTAAGAATTTTTTTTTTGATTTATATTCATTTGGTGTGTGTTTGTTGTAGCTGCAAAAATAGAACAAATAAAATCTAAAACGAATCAAAATCGAATCGAAGGTGAGTGGGAATTTTATGTTCAAATCATTAAATAATTTTCTTTGTCACTTTCTCAGTCTCCATGGCTCAATAATTTTATTTATTCTATTTTTATTTTTTTTTTGTTTTCCTCCGTTTGTATTATGCTTCAAGTCAGCGTTCGAAATTGGATAACGTGTGTACGGAGTACAATAAAAAACTGCAACATATATATATATATTTTTAATAATTAATTAATTTGCAATATCTTCAAAAAAGAAAAATTGTATCCTCGCGCGCTTCTTCTTCATCTTCATCTTTCTTGCTTGTTTGCCTGACAGCCTGTGCTATTTGGGGCACACAAACATCATCATCACTGATGTGCTACTGACCCAAATTTTAACTCTAAGTCAGCCGTAAAATCAACCCTTCGTCACCACTGCCACCACTCCATCATCATTATCATCATCATACCAGTACAATAGTCCTGTCCTCTTGTGTTACGCGTGGTTGGCAAGGTCCTTTCGTTCCATTATCTCGCAGAGTGAGTATATAATATTATGAAATGTGATTATTGCAAAAGGGGAAGGGAAAAAAATAATTAATTATTAGAAAAAAAATATATATATATAAAAATTGAAAGTGTTTATGTAAATTAGCATAGCTCCGGAATTCATTTAATAATTTTCCTTTTGATTGGGAGAGAGTGATGGTAGCGGGGCGTGAAAGAGACGAAATAGCATAGCACGAGGTATACAGTTGTAATGACATGCATTTTTTAATGTTGTTAAATTTAATTTTCATCCATGTAATTGTATTGAGTTAGTATACAAACTCTTATTGAGCAATAATGCTGACGATGAATGCAATTGGTTTTGCTTTGAAGTCGGAAGAATCTTAGCAATTAACACGTGGAAGTATAACTATTTTTATTGCGATATTTTATTTAAACGGACTTTTTTTGGCCATTGGTTTTTATGTGAATTAAAAAAAAACTTAAAATTTATATCTGCACATGTGTAGATATGATCTCGAACTCGAAGCATATCGCAGGATTTCTTTTCTTCAGAAATTCGTGATTTTGGCACACTCAAGAATTACAGTAGGTAGTAATTTTCCATGCCGTTGACGCTAAATCCGAATCAACCGAAATTTTCTTAGTGGGCAAGTTAACATTTCATGAAAATGTATAAAAATAAAATTTTTATTTATTTATTTACAAAATATTAACTTATAATTTAAATAAGAAGCTAAGTCTGCTCTTAGACGTGAAAATTAGTTTCTTAACACTGTTAAATGTGTAGGTAAGAGGGGGAGTACCCCTTTCATCTCACTCCCTCTCTCTAACACAATTTGATAGTTTCAAGAGACTAGTTTCCACGTCTAAGTAAATACTAACAGAGAGGCAGCATTAGCAGCAAGATGTGTTCATCTTCTCAGAAAAAATCGTTCATTTTAAAATATAAAATTTTCATATAACATTTTTATATTGTACCTGATGTTTGATCTATCATAATTCACAGCGCATTTATATACGATACGATACGAAATTTGCTGAGCGCGCGATTGTGAAAGAGAAATTTAAATAAAAAATCAACAAATAACGAAAGCAATTTGAACTGAATCTAAAAAAAAAAATAGCTAATGTTTAAAACAAAAACACATTAAATCACATCGTATCCATTCATCAATTTAAACATACGAATCAAGTCAATTCAATATGCATTCCAATTACAAATTAAATAACAACAACAATAATAACAACGGCCAAAAAAGCAATAGCAACAACAATAATCCACATTTTAATAATCTCTACGATAATGGATTTCAATATGTCATCAATGGTATGAAATTATTAAATCCCAATTTAACAACAACAACAAACGGTGATGTTAATGGTTGCAGTATGGGTGGAGGATCCTCAGCACCAGTAACTCCAACCGTACCGCCATTACCACCACCGAGATCATATTCATCATATTATAAAACAGCCAGCTTTCAAACTGCCGCTAATGCATCAACTGATGCAGCGCATTATTGCAATATGATATTGAAACCGTCATATTATCAACATGATTATTTTGGACACATACGTGGTGGTGATCATGTTGACAATCAAAATCATTATTATAATCAGCAACAGCAGCTACAGCAACAGCAGCTACAGCAACAGCATATGAGAAAATCAACAAAAGCAAGTGCTCATCATCACAACCGGAAACATAGCCCACCGCCGTCTATACACCAAAGTAGCAACAATAAAGCAATACGACAAAATGACAGCATTAGGCATTACCAGCAAAATAAGGAAAAACATTTGAACGCGGAGCGTCTTAAATTACACTCGTAATGAATTCTGTTCTATACTGTTTCTCTCTATATGTCTGTTTATTGATGATTGGGATGTTTTTTAATTTTTCTTGAGTTTTTGTTTTTTGTTGTATTTACACAATTTTCACATAAAAACGAGCACAATACAACACCTATATTTTTTATTTAATTTGTCTTTGGAAAATGAAATGTTTCTCAAGAAAGATTTTGAGTTTCCATTCCTTAAGGTTTTTCGTTTAATCAAATAACCAAACGTTGGAGTTTTTTGTTCCTAACTATCGATCTTCGATTATCAATTATTCGCTTTATCTTTATAATACGCTCAATTAAAAAGATTAATTGATCAATTGCACTATAAATTGAATTAGATTTCTTGTCGGTCCTATTGCAATATTTATCCTTTATACACGGTTCAGTTTATTTTGATTATTTATGATTTTGATTGATTACTTACGATTCTGATTAATCAATTATTTCAGACTCAAAATAATCGATTGTTCATGATTTAAAGTAATCGATTATTCATGTCGATGTATTTGCTAAATTTTATAGTTTCTGTTTTTTTCTCTCTTTTGATAAAAGACCTAGGAAGAAGGTTACTATTTTTTATTTTTTAACCTACCCTACACTGTACTGAACCACCTACATTTAAGCATACCTCAACATACTCTCAAGTGATACACATAATTTGCGTGAAATATTTTATCTTAAGCCGTTCTTCCACTGGAGTCAACGCAACTGCGATCCAACTACCAATGCTAGTCGCCCTGAAACAATCGCAACGATTTTTATTTCTAAATTCATTGTGTCTGATCACGTTGTGTTGCCTCTAGCGGAATATTGGCCTTATACTAAATTTTTGCTTTATAGTTTAGCGATTATCAAATACTAATTTACAAATACATTTGAAAATACTTTTAATACAATAATTCTGTAATTGTTTTGTAATTTTGTTATATAAGTAAATGGCTAATTTTATAGCTTTAGTTTTCGTTGCACATATCTCTTTTATGCTTTAAGAATTCTAGGTTAAGAAATATACCTACATTAATTTGTCTACATATTTTTTCTACTTTTTCTATTTTTTCGTTCACAGATCTGATAGTGCTGCCAATAGTTATTCATCGGAACAACATTACAATCATTATTATTCTTATTATTATAATCGTGAACTACCGCCAAGACCAACAGAAAAAAAGCTACAATCGAAGCACGAAACAAATCGAAAGTTCATTGCAGCATTCATGGCTAGTCCAAAGGATAAAGAGGATATACTCGTCGAGGATGCATTTCCTCAGCGTCGCCTTAGCGGCGGCGGCGTTGGTAGTAGCAAGCATAAAAAACCAATCAATCAATCAATGTCTAACGATATTGATGTTATGGACAATAATCGCTTTGCTTCCTTGCAGCAGCAACACCAAGTACTTAAAGAGAAAATGCCCAATAATAATATAATCACCGCCACCTCCTATGATATCGAAGAATGGATGAATGAGAATGATGTTATTAGTGATTTCATCGATGTCAAGGATATTAATGCCTATGATAACAAATTGAAATTCCACGATGCCAAAGAAGTTAAATTACGTCAAATGCATCATAATTCAAAACGTAAAATGCGTACACGTTCTGATTCAGAAACAAATCATGAAGTATTCTACAAGGTACTACCAGCTGATGCATGGTTTGATGCTGGTATTGATACAGGTAAAGTTAATAATAATTACGTGAAAGACAATTGCAAAATTGTGGAAGTTGTGGATGCAGATGATGATGATGATGTTGCAGCAGTAACACATAAAGCTAAATTGCCATTGACTCCGAAGAAAGCAAATGGTTAGTGCTGTGTAATGGGGAGAAATCATTGATTTTTATTTTTTATGTTTGTTTTAGGTCTGACATCAGCTAAAAAACTTTCACCGCCGGTGCATAGAGTTTTACTTTACAATAATCCAAGTCCACGATTGCCACGTGTAATCTCTTCGTCGCTCCGTGCACAAGAGATGAGACGTGCACGCAGTAAATCGCCTATGAATCTGGGAAATAAAAAACAATCAGACTACACCCTAAATCGTTTCGGCGAGAATGTGCTCGGTACTGTGCCAGAGGTTGATGTAAAACATAATCGAAATGGTTTGAGTGGTGGTTTAATTGATCCCATTGATAATGATGCATTATCTAATGATGATGATTATGATGATTTGGATAATGGTAAATATTATTAAACTGATCTTATTCTTTCATGCAATAATTTTGAAAATATTTTTTTTATAGTTTCAGAGTTCGATAGTGCCGATACCGATGCCACCACGTCGGATTCAGAAGATGGCTATCGTACGCATGTCTACAAAATGGCACATGCCGCAAATCGTTTAAGTTCTTCTGCGACTTCATCTGTATCATTTCAAACTTCCGAAGAGAGTCTCAAAAACCCGAATTCTTTACTTGTACCTAGTTTATTTCCTTATGTTCCACCGTATTTGGCTTTTTCATCAAACACCAGCAAGGGGCCAGAAGTGCCGCCTGAACTTTATCGTGTGCTCAAGTGGCGTGTGTCGAATGTGATGCCACGTGTAGTGCGTCTGGTTCTAACAAATAGTGGAATGCGTTTAGTTAAAAGTAAGTGATAGTTAGATATTTTCTACACAATTCAGATTACTCATTTGCATTGTATCTTTTTAGAAACAAATGATTGGATGGGTGTTTGGGGTAAACATATGAAATCGCCATGCTTCAAAACTATACGCCCATATCAGAAGATCAATCATTTGCCTGGTTCATTTAAGATCGGCCGTAAAGATGCATGCTGGCGTAATTTACAAAAGCAAATGAATAAGCATGGAAAAAAAGATTTTGGCTTTATGCCCAAGTAAGTAAATTTAAGGAGACAATGGTTATTCTGGCCACTTCCAAATCTGAGTGAATTCTTCCATTCAAAGATGATTGTTGTTTGTTCGTATAATTAAAAATCATTTTGTATATCTTTTGTATGCACCACTTAGAACTTATATTATTCCACGTGACTTAAATATGCTACGTAAGAATTGGCCAAAGTATGCTCAGCGTAATGTTAAATGGATTATAAAACCTCCGGCTAGTGCACGTGGTGCTGGCATTCGTGTTGTGGATAGATGGGCACAAATACCGAAAAGAAAACCCTTAATCGTTCAAAAGTATGTATTCGTTTATATTAAATTGAATTAAAAAACTAAATTAAATCATTAATCAGAAATCTTATGAGTGCATTAAAAAAATTTGAATAAAATTGTGAAAAATTTTTTTGATTCTGAGAAATTATGAAATTTTTTTTTTTTAAATCGTCTACTCATGATACTTATCGATTATTTATTATTCTGATGAATCGATTATTCATGATACTGATGAATCGGTTATTCATGTTTCTTTTGCTTCTGTTCATTCTTAATCCTTTACCCTTAATTCAGATTAATCGATTCTTCATGATTCTGGTTAAACGATTAATCATCGTTTACCCATGATTCAGATTAATCGATTCTTCGTGATTTTGATTATTCGTGTATCGTGATTCTTATCAATCCACTGTTCATGATTCATATTAATTAATAATTCTGATTAATGGGTTACTCGTGACTTTAGTTAATCGATTAATCATGATTCAGATTAATCAATTTCTGGTTATAACAAATCGATGGTTCTGGGTCTAATGAATCGATTATTGGTAATTCAGACTAATCGATTGTTCTTTATTCAAAAATATCGCTTACTTATGATTTTAATTAATCGATTATTCATGATTCTGATTGATCGAATTATGACGGTCCTATTCAAAAAAATACTTGATTCTTTATCAAAGATTAGGATTAATCGTTTAACCAACTCTAAAAACAACTATACATAATACTAATTAATTCGTTCATATTCTACTATTTCAGATATATAGAACGTCCACTTCTTATAAATGGTAGTAAATTTGATTTACGTTTGTATGTGCTTGTAACGTCAATAAATCCATTACGTGTTTTTTTGTATCATAATGGTTTGGCTAGATTTGCATCTGGTAAGAGATTGTTGTTTTATTTGCATACATAAATCTAAAAATACATAATCAACTTCTTTTATTTCTTTATAAATTTTAGTGAAATACAGTGATAAATCCGATACCCTTCATGATCGTTGTATGCATTTAACCAATTATAGCATTAATAAATTTTCTTCGAATTATTCGAAAAATGAAGATGTCAATGCCTGTCATGGTCATAAATGGACGATTAAATCGTTGTGGTCATATCTGGGAAATCGTGGTATACGCACCGAATTCCTCTGGGAAGCTCTAAGAAATTTAGTGTTACGCACAATAATGGCAGGCGAGCAATCCATAAATAATATGCTCAAAGTGAATGTTGAATCGAGATACAGTTGCTTTGAACTCTTCGGGTTCGATGTACTACTTGATGCAGATTTAATACCATGGCTGTTGGAAGTAAACATTTCGCCTTCTTTACATTCAGAGCTGCCACTGGATGCGCACGTCAAAGCGCCGCTGGTGCAAGCTGTTCTAAATACAGCGCTCTATCATGTGCGTAAATTGAAACTAAAAACGTAGAAGTTTAGTTTGTTAGTCAAGCATAAATTTGTTTTTTTTTTTTTTTGTTTAGGTGCCGCCAAAGCTCTCACAAGAAAAACAAAAGGAAATTTCTGTTGGGATGTCACTGCCGCCTGGTCCAATTTGTTACGATAAAAGATTGTACATAAATTATTTGTCACGTGCTGAAAAAATTAAGCATAATACGTTTACGCGCAAAACAATGGAAGATCGCGATGAGGTTGTGTTTACATTAAATGAAAACTCTTAAACGTTTACTATAATTTAAGATTTATATCAATTACAGTACATTAATAGCATCCTTGATAATCTCACACCAGACGATATACGTTGTCTCATTGTGGCCGAAGATGAACTGGCACGTTCTTCTCCGCTAGAGCGTATTTTCCCCACCAATCAAACACACAAGTATCTAAAGTATAATGAAGCGCCACGTTACTACAATCGTTTGTTGGATGCCTGGGAAACACGTTACGGCAATAATCGTTCCGAGGGAATTACGCTTTTGCGGGAATATTGTGAGCTTAAATATCATTTGGAAGTGCCACCATCGCCGGCGAAAAAGGTAAGAACTAAAGGCACACTTAATATTATTATTTTTAGCATCATCTTAAATCTTTTTCATATTTGCTGATAGCCCAAAAACAAAACAAATCAATTAGGGTATTAAATTTTGTGCGCAAAAAAAAAAAAAAAAAAAAAAACCAAAAAAAAAAGAAAAACAAAACGCTTTAAACATTTAAATTTATATTTATTACCGACACACTTCTCTTAATTCTATTCTAATTCTCTTCATCTTCAAATCTGAAATTTTTACACAAATATTTTTATTGAAATTATTTGTTACTCTTTCGTTAATTTTTTGAGGGATGTTGGCGTGCTATTCAGTCCTTGTATTGGCGCTGTCGAGCGTTGCATTATCGTAAGTCGGTCCCGTTTTTGACCATGTTCTTGTAGAAAATAAAAATTAAATTCAATTAAATTTAATACATAACAATAATATGTGATTTTTTTTTTAGTAAATATATGAATGAATGAATGCTTTGTTGACATTACTAACTAACTCTCTCTTCTCAATGAAAAATTTCATATAACAATTTTTTTTTTTAGAAATTATAAATGATTCATTTGTTAATGCCTACTAAACGCGAAGGTTCCAATAGAATTCAAAAGCTTATATTTTGACTAAGGATCGGCACATACACTCAACAACAAGCCACATCAGGGGTAAGACCTAAACAGTGAAGCGGCAACATTTGCATCCTGATGTTTACCTGGATTTTCCTAAATGCCTGCCAGATATTAAGCTGCTATTGTTTCCCCGTTTTTCGAATGTTTCTCACCTCTTTGCCAAAGGGTTTGAGCTCCCTTCTGCCTTTAACCATTGAAAAAATAGGAGACGTGCATTTTCTCTTCTCTGCGATACTTTCATTATTGCCTTTTACTTTCGCTGCACCGCCTACACATTACCTGGGTTTGCTTTTATTTGACCTTTTACTGCTTCTCTTCGTCAAGCAAAATTGAGCTAATTAGTTGGTGTAATGTTGGCTATCTGGGCTAACTTGGCGATCGTCCCCTTCGACCTCATACTCATCGTACTGTTCAGTGTAATAGCAGCCGACTGATCTTCGACAGGCTTTGTGACTTTTTCAGTTACGCTCTCTATATCTGCGGGGTATTTTAGTCTTATCACTGAAATATACTAGCCCCTATTCCCAAGGAGCTTCTCGGACCGACGTACAGTATCTTAATTGACTTCATACATAAAAGCAGCAGCAAAGTTTGACTTTATTGCTGCCAACCAACTTAATAGTGACGAACCTCGAACATATGATACCCTGAAGTCTGCTAAAGTTTTAACATTGCTACCGTGACATTAACCGATGAACTGTATTTAACTCCGCCTACTAAAATAAATGCAAATAATACCAAAACCCCATTACCCTCTGACCTTGACGTCCATGATCGATATGGAAATTTTCTCTTCAGCTCTGTTGTCATCAGTTGTTAAGTTTCCCACACTTCCACGATAAAAAAAAAACTCTTGTGATTTATTGTGTGTTCGAGAGAACGAAGAAGAAGAAGTATTCATAATTGGAACAAATGAATTGTTACTGTTTTTTCCAACTGCGTGCTCTCTCCCTCTCTTATATTCTCTTCGGTATTGTCAAAGCGCTCTCAATGTCAAGAAAACATTTAATTGCTATCTCTTTCTTCACACTTGATTTGTCAATGATTCTTGTGAGTGTCTGAAGAGCGCGCACTACTGATACTGCACTACCCAGATTGATTGATATTGGTTGTCACTTGAGCGACTTAAACTTAAAATTTCATCCTTAAAAGTCTCTCTATTACTTTAAAACAAATTTATTATATTTTTTTATTAAATATAAATGAATAGCAGCAAAATATAACCTGTTAATGAAAATTGTTATATGAAATTTGTTAAATTGAGTAAAATTAATTACTAACAAAAATCAAATACTACCAATAAATAAAACAGAAAAATAAGATTCGCAGTAAAAACTAAACGTTATTGAACTCTAGAGTAAATTATATTCCATGTCTATATATTTGCATATACATAAATAAAGCAAATGTTAGTGATTGTTTTAGACTTATAAACGTTAAAATATAATCGTAATAGAATGCAAATTTCATAAATATTTTGAAAAAGGAGAAAAAAAAAAAAACCAAAAAGTATCTATCTATAAAGTATACAAGTATTAAATTAAATATTTTTTGCAGTGCGCAGTGAAAATTATTTTTTTTTTATTTTGGCATAGGTTATTAATTAAAAAAGCTCTAATTCATAGTTATACAAGCAAATATTTAACGTAACGTACATAAATATTAAAACAGTATTAAATGTATTAAACAATTAGAGATTTGATAAAGATAACTAACTAATTAAAAAAGTTGGGGTTTGTTTTAATTTAAATTTTAAACGTTGATTGATTTTATTATCGAATTACTATTCGTATGCGTATAGGCGTGTAAGAAAACGCTGCGTTGTCGTATATATTTATGCATAGCAAAAATGAAAATAGAATAATGAATAATAATAATAAATAAATGCAATTTTAGTAATTATATTACAGCAAAAAACAAAACTCAAAATTTGTTTTGTATTAAAAATCGGAAACACTCTTTTTTTTAATACTGCAACACAATACTATAAACAAAAGAAAAATGAAATCAAAGCGCATGCGTACCAAAACCAACTATCATTAATTCTAATTCCAATTACTTACATACACATACATTTGAAAATTACACCTAAATTCTACTACTACTTCTACTATACTTTCTATATGTCTGTCTCTATTTTTACTATTTATATGTATAAAACACACTTATTTGTATTTTATCTGTTTTCGTTTTCTGTTTCTGTATTTCTTTTTCTATACATTTTATTTATTTTTATTATTTTTTGTCGTTTGTAATCGCATTTGGTTTGTTCTCTCTCGTGTATATTCAAATGTTGTTGACGGTTTTTTTTTTGTTCGGTAATTGAACATATTTACAACAAAATAAACGTAGTATTTTGAAGATGATGACATAACATATTATATGCCAACAACAGAACAAGAACAAAACATTACACATCCAACAGCAGGTGGGTGGAAACTCTTCCTATTCTCTCTTAAACTTAAAAAATTTTAATTCAACACTGAATTTTTGTATAGCTTCAGCTTTGTAGATAAATCAAAAAATCAAAAATATTATAAGTAAAAAAAAAAAAAAAAAAAAACCGAAAGCTTAAATTCATTAGTTTATATAAAAAGTACAATATATTTTGCAAATGCTGATATATTTGTTTGTTTTATATTATTTTATAGAAATCTTTAGTTGCATTCAATGAAATTGTATTACATACAATACATCTTTACATAATAGCAATTATTTCTCTATAGTTTTTTTTAGTCATAATGAAAGCAAATTTTCATATAGCTCTAAGCTTTAATGTAATTTTTAGAATATCAGCAGTTGTTTGCACAATTTACATACATAGCAATGGAATGGAATATTCGTGTATATTTCTTCTAGTCTTTATTTTTACTACTACATTTTAAAAGTGTACAGATTTTTTATTCTTATTTACATAGAACTCATTTAGTTAATTTGGAAAAGGAAAATTAATAAATGTGTAAACATGTTTAGGCTTTTTTTAAAGGAAACCGTTCAAAAATAAGAGTGTCTTTGAGAGTAAATAACTGAATATTATTTTGTCTCTAGCGAAATCTCTGCTAATTTCTCGATGGAGCTGAAGATTGGAACATTCACATAGGAAGTGTGGTAGATGCTCTCAATTTTTTCTTAATTTTCGCAGTTCGCACTCGTTCTTCTCTCTCAATTCTCACGCAATGAGAGTATGTCACTAGGTTCCAATGGATTTTTTTTTGTTTTTTTTTTTTTTGTTTTAATGTCCGAATTTTATCAACAGTTATTGCGGAAATCTGGACTTATTTTTAATATTAAACAATTTTTAAAAATTAAATTTTATATAATTATTTTAAAGACAATCAGGTCTTACATCTTGCTTTCCCAATTTTCTTTTAAATGTTAAAATCATCGGAATTTGTCATTTCCAGTTAGAAAAAAGTTGAATATGGCAGTTCCATGCCAAAGCAAAGAGTATGGCGTAGCTTTATTTTCTGCTCTCTCTTTATTTGAAAGAGCGGGAAGACTTCATTTGAAAAAAAAAAACAAGAAAAGAGTACTACACTCAGTAGGTGAATCCGCTCTTATGTAAATTGTGTAGATTGAATCTTGTTCTTTAATAAGTATTTCCAATTGACCTTGAAAATGTAATTAATCATATTTGTAAATTATAAATCATTACAAAAGAAAAACAAAATTTAGTTTAGCGTATTTAGTATTTTTCGAAAATTCAAATAGTAAATAATACGATAATATCGTAAGTCTCCCTCTCTCTCGCTCTCTCTCAGAACGGCATGTGAATGTTTTTGTTATAATTTCTCCCCATTATAAATTCTTCAACCTTTTTTATTCATTTTTGTTTTTTTTTTTTCTTTTTCCAATCACTAACTTACTACTACTACTACTATTTTTTTTTTTTTTTTTTTGAGTTAAACTAAATACATAAATGTGTGTGCAAATAAAAAACTAAAACAAAAATAGTTGTCAGAGTGTTATTTTGGCCATTTAGTTAAATATACAATATAGCATTATAATATGTAATGTACTTTTACAGGAATACTTCATCAAGTTTCTGAGATGGATTTTAAAATCGTAATTGCTGCCATCCTATTCGTAATGGTTGCATCTTTAATTCTATGTGCAATTAGTTTTATTCTTGTTAAATACAATTCAAATACGTATTGAAATTTTTGTGAGAACTACAAATACTCTCAATTTTTTTTTTTTAACTCAATTTTTGTTTAGACTGAAAGAATATATAAAAAAGTTTTTTCATTTTTAACTTAAAAAATTAATTGAACTATATATCATGTATATAAGTTAAAACAATAAAGAACAAACAAATACTTAGAACAAAAATATTTCAGTAAGCGTTACCATTACAATTGAATTTAAATATAATAAATAATAAATTAATATACATACACCGATAAATAGTTATATATGCGAGTTTGTTAGATAAAACACGAATTATCGATCATCGATTCATTCAAATTATGTAGAATCAATTAATTTTGTTTTACAAAATGAGCACTTATTCTTTTTTTTTTTTTTTGAAATATCATTCGGAGTTCATTTAATCATATAAAAAATTAAAACAATTGAACAAACCTACTTAAATATAGATACAAAAAAAAAAAAAAATGTTGTGAAGTTAGAAAAACTAAAAGAAAATGTCCTCCATTTAAAATGTACCTATGCATTGTCAACTAGATATAATATTTTGTTAGAATGTCAGTATTTTTGCTTTAGATTTGCAACTTTAATTTTTATATCCATAACTTCGACTTTGGTGATTTAGACCATTATCATTGAAAAATCTAATGATGGTGAGCTGGCAATTTCATTATCATTGAAATAAGCAATGCTAATGCTTTTGTTAACAAAAGTCATTATCACTAAAATTTGAATGCCAATGCTAGATCAATATTAACATCATTGCCACTAAATTCTTTTTTATTATCATTACATTTTTCAATTATAAATGCATTAATATCAGCAATGCTTAATATAGATAACTTTCTAAAAGGACGGTGTCATTGTCAAGTTAAGCCTAAAGACATCTTTTGTCGTTAAGATTTTTCCGCATATTTTTCACTATTTTACTATAATACATTATTAGTATTTAATTACACCAAGTACTGATTAGTTATTATTACAAGCTTAGTATCCTCCGATTTTTCATCCAATCATATAAAAATTTCCATTTGAAAAGTATATGGTTACATACCTAGTTAATTACTTAGTTCATTACAGCTTCTTTCTAAACTCTATTCAATTTTTAAGTAATTTGTATTTAAATTTAACGTTGGGAAATTTTTGTAATGCTAGTAAATAAAATATTTAAAAAATAGCAGAATTCGAAGCGTAATATATATACATATATTTTTGATATTTTAGCAATATTTTTGTCAAACTTGATATTTTTCCTAAGAAAAAGAAAAAAATAAAAAAAAAAAAAACAAATAATATTTGTAGAATTAAATATTAATACTCGTTAATTAAAAAAAAAAAAACACAAATTCGATTGTAAAAAAAAAAATGAAAAATATTTTCCTCATAGTATTTCATAAAAGTCAAACAAAATCGTGATAATCATTTCAATGCACCATACTTTTTGATATTTTGGTAATGTTTGCTGTGATAATTTTTAATTATAATACCAATAAAATAAAATTAAAAAAAAAAAAAAAAAATAGAATTTAACAAATAAAACTAAATCATATGTAAATTTAGAAAGGTTCAATTCAATATTCGAATGATTTTACTTTCGTAATTAGCACTTAGAGTAACACGTACACAATTCGTAAACGTATTTAGAAAAAAAAAAACAACAACAAAACGTAAATATTTTACTACTTATATATTTTTTATTTTAGTATTTTTTCTTTTTTATTTTTTCTTTTTTATTAGTGTTGTGTATAAAAACATTAATTAAAACAAAAAGCAAATCAAAAAGTATTCACCACGTACGTAATTAAATTAAATACATATATTCTTATATAGAAGTTGTACTGGCTAAAAACTGAAGGTATACGATTTATTAATGCTGTGTTCGTTTAGATTTTATATATTGTTTTTCTGTAAATATTTGTTAAAAAAAAAAACAAAACAAAAAAAAAATGTAAGAATTATGAATAAAACAAATCAAAACACCTGCTCACAATTGAATATATATACCTACACATATTTTAAGTAAATCGAAGAAGAAAACAAAAAATTATAATGTAAAAGCAATAAACTTTTATGTAACTCTCAATTAAATTAAATTTCAAATCGCTCAAAGTAAGTTGAAATTTTTTATAAGTAAACAAATATTACTTAATATTTAATTTAATTTGTTGTTTTAGATATTGTTAAATCCCCCCAACTTTTACTTAACAAATGCTTTGTTTTTCTTACTTGATTCATAAAAATTTTCAATCCATTATATTCGTCGTTTGTATTATTCGTATACTGTAGATAGAAATTTTCAATATGTATTAAGTTAATTCTTTTTTGAATAGTTTGTTCAGGAAAAAGTCATAAACCTGATTTGTTCATTCTGTATTTGTAATTATTATTATTTTTTTTTTTTTGAATCAACCAGTAATGAACAAAATTCTTTTAGTTCCAGTTTTTATTAAGTCAAAAATGTTAAAAATTACTTACTTTCATAAACATATTATAAGCAATCCATCCATGAAACTTGAGATGTCTCATAAAGTTCCCGACGCCGCTGTATATTTATTCAAATATAAATAATTTTCATTTTTGATCCTTTTCATGAGTTTTTTTTTTTTATCCATTCACTGGTTCATTATAAGAATAAGCATTAATTATTTTTACATTGCAATAATCTTACTATACGAAATTATAATAGAGTTAATTTTTCAGAATGTGTTTACTAAAACTAAAAATCACACTATCTCCGAAGATTTTTTGAACTAAGTTTATGACTTGAACTTCAGTGAAATTTGAAAATAATGTGAAATGGCGACTGCTGAACTAAGCTTAATCTATAAACTGAGTTCATCTCGAATTCAGATAGGATTTATTTATTATCATTGCTTTATTGCGCAATTATAATGTTAAATCAACTATTAGAAAAATAGAACAATAGTTAAACATTCACACATACTTCAGTGAAGGGGAACTATTTCGAAGTATGGAAAAAATGCGACCGTGTACATTCAGCATATCTTACCTCAGCACACTGTAAGCCAGTGCAGCAGAATACAGCTCTACCTCTGCTTTCTCTTAATCTGACAGTGGTCGCATATTGAGTGCAGTTGCTTCGCTTCTATTCGTTATTCACACTGATTTAATTGACTAGAGGCGAGAGAGAGAGAAAGAGTTCAGTGTTTATGCTCTGTTATCTGATTCTCTCATGTCTCTTTATTTTTTAGTGTATCAAATATTTTTTTTTTATTTTTTTTTTTTTTTTTTAATGACTTACATTGAATCTCGACACTAAATAGTCAGTAAATAGTCAGTCAACCACAAACAGCTATGAAATATTTCATTTAATTATTCAAAACTCTACACCTATAACATGAATTTTGTAAAGTTATTAAAAATAAACCTTATTGGTGTTTGATTTTATTTTTACTTAAGACCACAGTAGCACATTCTTTTTCTATACATGAAGCATGAGCAAAATTTTTTAACATTTTCAAATGTGATTTCATAAATTCTGCTTGTTTTTCTCTTTTAATTGATGTAGGTTTCCTGTTCCATAAAACATACATATGTGATTCATAATATGAATTTGATATATTATTATATTTAACTGTGAGAAGAGTGTTTGTCATTATTACGTTATACGGAGTGGTAGTTAATTGAAAACTTGAAATGAGATTCTCTCAAAAAAATTTTGACTTATGACAGTCTTGCAGAAAACGAGCATTATAATTTACTACATACACTTAAGTATGAATACACCTGTTAAACGTAAGAACTTTTTAAATGCATTAGGTCAAGAAAAATGTTAAGATTAATTCGAAAATTACAACAATCAAATTCATCTCAAAAAAAAAAAAAAAATAACAAAAGAGAGTTTTCTACCTCTAACTCATCTACTTGTCTATTTCCTATGATTTTCTTTGTTGTTGTTGTAATTTTAGCTCTTGTAAAAATTGTTTTTGTTTGGACATGCACTCTCCACAATGTGCATTTATTCTCTCTCATAGAATACACTTGGTATAAAAAACAACAACAATACTATTGGAAGTAACTGCTTGTTTTTTTCAATTAAGAGATCAAGAGAACAATACAACAACAATTCTATAGAAACTAAATATAACAGCCAATTTCCACAGAAATTCCTTGGTGAATTTAATTTTGCAAAAGTATCTGAACTTTTGACTAAAACATGTGACTGGAAACTAATACTTACTGTGTTAAATCGTGAATATAGAGGAACATTATTCCAATTTATATCCCAGCGAGAGCTTGTTCTTATTAAAAAAATACACTGGCCTTCGAAATCAAGAATTTAACAAAATGATTGCGAACAGGAGTAGTTTCATATGTAATTTTGTGTACTGAACTCGAATTTCACAGTGAATTGGTATTTTTCAGTTAAAATTTTACGTTTTACTTTGTTAATATATGACGTGACAACAGATTCGCAATTTGTATTCAAAGTTGCATTGGAAATCACTACTTTTTCTCTGTTCAATATCTGAATATTTATGTTTTATAGTTATGTATTGATATCCCCTCTAACTTTCTATATTCCAATTGATTCTCATGACAAATTTACATATGTTTTATTTTTAAATGTATGCATAAAAGTTCGACCTACCACCAACCCACTTGAAATTTATAACATAAATTCATTACCTATATAAAAATAAAAAAAAAATTAAAAGAAAAATGAAATAAATATTCACCACATTTATTCGTTAATTTCAACATTTGTTGTTGCGCCTTAATATCAAATTGTTAAATGTATTATAGTGTTAATAAATTTTTAGATTTATAAATTTTATTCCTAAGTACATTTTAGAATTAGCATTTGAAATTTATTACATACGCTTAATATCGCTTTGTTTTGTTTCGTTCTATTTTTTTTTTTTTTCTTTTTTTTTCTTTTATTTTTTTATATTTATTTTTATTTTCCCTACAACTACCATGCCTATAATATCCACTTCCACTAATGTTCTCCCGCATCCTATTCCTCTCTACCACAATCAACCCCGTTCTTTCTCCTTCTCCATACACCTTCATATCATCATAATTTACTAATGTAGCAACTAAAATATAGGACTCGAGCGCTAACGATAACACGAGCGACGGGGCTGGCACTAACCGCGAGGAGAGTGAAATCAACTGCTCTTAAAAAGAGTCGAAGAATGATGATTACAAACAGCAAAATTCCTATATTTAATTTAATACGTCCTCAAATTCAAAATAATGAAGATGTATCTACAACAACAACAACATCATCATTAACAATAAAAACAGAAGAAGAAGTAGCTGACACCTCAGAAGAGGTTGAAGAAAGATGTTTGAAAATGCCGGATGCAGCAGAGAAAAGATCGTCTTATTCAAGAAAGGTAAATGAGTGAAAGATTAGTACTTTTTATTAGATTGGAGTGAAATTAATATTTTTTCCCTTATTCTTCTTTTCATTTTAGGTTGAATAATGTTATTACATCAAGACTGAATCAACTGAATTAACAACAACAACTATTTTACACATCCAAATTCAACAAGAAATAATGCAAAAACAAACCTTCCCACAATTCTTAAACATACGATACACTCACACACACTTGCATACATACATACATACAAAAATATACTGAATCGCAAATGACCGTGTACAAAAAACAAAAACAATTTAAACCTTAAGTAGTCAAATATTTTAGAATTCTTAAGGCATGCCGAACCGCTCGCTATGTTTGTGCTCAATAAACAAAATCAAAAATCAACAGAGAATATCACAATAATATTTTAATAGTGTAATCTTTATATAGAATTGTAAATATATTAATATATATACGAGAATATATGCCTAGATACATGCCCATGTCATCGTTATCATATCCGTTTAAAATTATTACGCAAAATATAACCTCACTAGAATAAATTGTTTGGAAGCGAAATTTATGTGAAAGTTTGAAAATAAAGCCGCTATTATTGTGAATGTACAAATAAACATATTATGAAGTATTCATTAATGATGCTGTTGATTAATTATCGCCGAGTATATTTAATATAATTGGAATATTCAATATAAATAATTTAATTGGATTTCAAATTCAAATTGCATTTAATGTAAGTATGATTTCTATAAAATTCTATTTAAGCTGCACATTTATTTGGTAATAATTTTTTTCATTGCATATTTCTAGGTACAAAAAGAAATATTCAAAATTCAAAACTCATTTTAATTTTCACATTACACAAGCTAACAAAAAATGATTTAGTGATTTATACAAAACTTTGAAATACAACACTTAAAATCAATATACACAAGACACTAATCGAACTAATTTTACTGCCATCATTGCCATGGGTATTACACAAATCATCATAGCAAACTTGACAGCCCAAAGACTCTTTAAATGGTATATACCAGTCCAGTATATTACATGCTTCCCTTAACATCTCATCATCATCTTCTTTTCCAAAAAAACAGCCACGTCGTATGAAATCACGTTGACCCTCAACTGTTAGTGTGGTGAGTGATAGAAATAATTTATTTACATATTAATATTGCATATGTATGTATTTATTTATGTATCGTATTTTTCTATTGCCACTTACTTCCTTCATAAAAGTTTGTTATACACCCAGTAGCGGGTAGGCGACGTTCATATTTCTTCAAATATTCCGGCATTTCAACTTCATCACAATCGACTTCTTTAATACCCTCCGGATCAAAATATCTATTGCAATTGGGTTCTTTATAAGACTGACATTCATAGCAGGTAATTGCAGAAGCTTTGACAAAACAAAGAAGAGAAGTTATTGTTATATTAGTAGTTAGGTATTAGATAAAAATTGGAAGAAACACATTAAAAACTTACCGACTTCTATAAAAATATATAGAATTAAAATTATGAGCAGTGAACGCATTTTTTTTTTATTTTCTTATAAAAATTCTAAATACGTCTTTCTAAGGTTTAAACTTTCGCATAACTAAATTCTAATTTTTATTTAATTTTAATATTTTGTTTTTCTTATAAATGAAACTGAATTTTCCATTATACATATGTATATGTGTGTGTATATCGAAAAACCTATAAATATATGTTGATGTCCATTTATTTAAAATACGTTGGCGTCCCTCAAATAATCTGTGCTAACGTATACACCATACACTCAAAGCAAAATGAATATATAAACTAGCATTTATGAAAAAGATTTGGCAGTTCATGAAAGCGTTTCAATATTTTAGTTGAAAATTATGAAGAGTTACAGATTTAGGGCTGTTTTCTCAATGTCCGACTAAGCACTGATCTGAACTTTAACCGACGGTTAGTAGTAGTAGTAATAGTTAGTTTTGATTAGTGCTTAACCGGGCATTGAGGAAACAGCCCTAAAAGTGGTGATAAAGTACATCTCGCCTAGAACTTCGATTCTATATACACCGTTGTTTTAGTTTTGGTTATTTGGTGATTTCTCATCGAGATAAATCAATTTGGTTTAATTTTAGCATTTGTTGGAGAAGGAAGACTTCGTTTGTTGAATGGTTTCTTCACATTATTTGTATTTATTAGTACAAGTTTCAGTATGTATTTGGGATGAGTTCGTTTTTCAGTGACTTTTTAAAAATGTCATCGGGAATTAGAATAAAAAATTTGATCGAACTCAGAATCGACATCAGATAAATTTTCTATTATCATGAGTTTTTTTTTTTAAGAACACATTATATTAAACGGAGTCTACATCTGCAAGAAAATTGCTGTAATTTCTTTCAGAAAGTTTTTGAGAGTAAATTGTCATGAACGAGAAATCGGAAGTCTCTTATTTTTTGTTTACATCATAAAATCAAAAAAAAAAAAAATACTCTCTGAGAGTAAATCCTTGCAAATCCTATAAAAACTAGAATTTTCAAAAAATCAAATTAATAAAAAAATATAAATTTTTATAAGTAATTAATATTAACATTTTTCTATTAGTGTAGTGTCTTTCCACAACAGCATTTAAAAAAAGACACTTTTTCTTTTTTCATTCATAATTTTTTGTATTTATATTTAACTTAAAACTTGTTGCTTCTAATTGTTGAAAACATCTCGAATTTTACTCTATAACATTTTTATACAATAAACAATAAATAAAAAAAATAAATTTTTTTTTTTGTCTTCTTTAACTTAAAACTAAACTATTTTACAATGTAAAAATTTCGCCACTAAAATAAAAGCGACCAGTGACATTTGTGTTGCCCAAAAAGTTTTTTGCTGCTCCGTAGCAGCATTACAATAATCATCATCCGCGCACACTTGGCACCCGATTGTCTCTACATCGTCCAATGTTGGATCAAATCGGCAGCCGATGTCGGTGTCATTGACGTCACCAAAGAAACAGCTGCGAACAATTCTCTGCACTCCATTCTCTGTAATCGTAAAATCAGTTAAAACAAGAAAAGGAAAATTAGATACGATAAAAATAAAAACAATTGCTATATTTAAAAGAGATTAAAACCGATGGCAGCAGCTAGTGCGAAAGAGTTTGAGTAAGTGAAGAAGAAAAGATACTGAGAGAGAGAGAGAGAGAGAGCGCGGTAGAGAGATATGCACTAGCCATAAAGACGACCATGGGGCACCACCACCACGTTTTTGGCATTCATTTGAAGTGATTTTTGTTTTTTTTTTTTTTCGTTGACACAGTGATTTTGTTTGTAGTTCCGAAATTATATACAAATTTATGGATGGCTCATAAAACTCATTAATTCGATTAAAAAAAAAAAAAAAAACTTTGTGGATTATTTCTTTTTTTTTTTACATTTTTGTTTTCATTTTTCTTATTTTGTTTTTATTGCTTTTACTTAATCCTTCTTAGCAAACTTTCATAGTTTTATAGAACGTTATTAAGTTCTGGTGACCTCTAAGCTGAAGAAAAAAAAAATCATATTATGGAATTAAGGGAATACAAACTCAAAATTCTGCCTTCAGATGTGCAAGAATATACTTCGCATAATACGAGTGCAGCTTCTTACAGCTCATATGGCACACACAATGAAATTTTCTTGAAGATGGGTGTAGTCCGTGATGAAACTGAGGATTCTAGCAATTAGGATACGTTAGTCAATATCAAAAATCACTGTGCATCTGCATAGAACCATATAAAATCAAATGTAAATTACTATATTCTGCTATAGATTTCGTAATGAATAGGTAAGACAACTCGTGACAGAGTCTATGATACTGAGGCATTTCCCAAAAGTCTTTAAAGTTCCTCTGAAGAGTTTGAAAATTGTTTTTGTCGGCTTTTTGATTTTATTTTGGTCTGAGCTTTATCCGAATTTTGATCAGCTTTTGGTTTGAATTTTAATATTACTTTTTAGGAGCGGTTATTGTTCAACTAAAATAGTTAACATTTTTTTTTTATAATTATTCTTTAGAGTGCTTATATAGATAACAGTGGCGTTATGGGGTACTATCCTAGGCAATATTTTTTCAAAATCAAGCTCAGCGCACTAAGTTTTTCACCTCAAATGTTCCCTATTCTCTATATCTCTCACTTGTAAGTTATAATTATTTTTATCTTCTGCTATAACTTCTCACCTTTGTAGATCCGTTTCATGCATGCCGTTGATATTTCATCATTAAAATCATTACCCAAATAATGTGGTGCTTTAACAAGTGAGCAATCCAATTTAAAATAATTTTTGTCATCAAAATCTTCCCCGCATTCGGGATCGTCAACTGATTCGCATGTATAGCATTTAATGGCGGAAGCTAAAGTTATAGAAAAAGTGGAAACGGATATGAAATTAAAGATAAATAGTAACTTGGAATAGTAATAAGTTATAAAAAGAGATACATGAAGTGAGTAAGAGTAAATTAAAGAAAGCAAAAAAGAGCAAACACAAAAACAATTCATATGCAATACTGACCTGTCACGCTTAAACTGATAATAACGCTGAATATTAAAATCGTATGCATTTTTTTTTACTTTTTGTATTTTTTTCTTATCTGTTTGTTTAATTTTCACGTTTAAAAATAAAATTGATTTATTTTTATAATAGGCGGTAATCAATTAAAAATATAACCGCAATTTAATTTGGCACATCTGACGTGTTGTTGAATTCTCAAAAAGAAACGTTTTCGTATTTTTGTGGCTGTTTTTGCATATGAAAGAAATTATTATTCATTTTTCAATATTTCAATAATTACTTTTTGTTTTTAGCTTAGCCTTTTGTAGTTGTTGGTTTTTCTTATTTTCTTAATGTTTTGTTTATTTTTCTGTTATGAAAGAATGTAATTGAAATTCTTCTTATTGTATTTTTTATGTTTTTCTTATATTATATTGAACGCGCCAGTGAACGCATTTTCATGTTCCGCCCCTTTCTCAGCACTTGTCTTCTTATTGTCGGTCTTTACGTTGCGCCGCACACTCTTCCTCTATGATTTTTCGCTTGTGCTTGCTTGTCTTTTTGTTGCTTTATTGTTGTGATGCTTTATGTATGTGGATCCCGTCTTCTTAATTTTGTTTCTTTCGTCAGCGGTCGCGTTCAAATTTATACTGAAATATGCCAAGTGAAAATTTTCCAAATTTTCGCATTTAAATATTTTCGTTTTTCCGCTTTTGAGAATTTCTCCTACTTTATAGTATAGTAGTTTTCACGCGTGTTCTCTCCCACTCTCGCGCTCTCTGCTTTTCTCTCTCTTGCTGGTAGATTAACTGTTTCTTATATGAAGAAGAAGGGTAAAGCATATTCTCCCGTAGGTGTGTATGCACAACTAATTGTTGTTTTTCACGCAAAATTACTTTGTGTTGTTTCTGGCTGCGTGTATGTGTGTGATGAGTGTTCGTAATTTACCTTTTCTTTTGAAACGTTTAAGCAACACTGGATGAATTTTGTACTTAAGAACATTTTTTCTCTCTCTTTCCCTCTCTTTAAGTACAATTGCCGGACATTTTTCGTTGGCAGTGTCATCTCTAAAGGTTATTTGCATAATGAACTTGTACAGTATTCCCTAGATAATAGTTATCATTGTTACTGAGTTACTGATGCTAAATGACTGATTCAAAATGGCATTGAGTTACTGATTTTAAAGGAAAAATTTATTTATTTTATTTGTTTTGATCTAAACAAGTGAAATATAAACAAATGAAGCAGATTAATTCGATATCGTAATCGGAAATTTAAAACTTGAATATATAGAAAATAATATCAAAACTTCTATATAGTGTTAGTACAATTGTGTCTGAAGACTACTAGGTTCTAGGTCATTACAAATAAATTAGTACCATAAATACTTAGGTAATCTTAACGAAAGCCATTAGGCATTTCTAGGCTTGTGGAAAACCTTAAGGCCGATTATGCAAAGCACAGCAGATCGTACAATTTTCGCCTTTTCTAGTGCGATCCGCTTCGAACTACTCTGTTAGTGGCTGTTCAGACGGGAGCAAGCATGAAAAGCCTGGGCAGGCGTGTCGTGTTCACATGAGTGCAACCATGACGACCTTTTCTAAGGAACGGTGGAATTGGAATTTTGTCACTTTTTCTTGTGCTCATTAAGATAGGTTCTTTTGTTCGCAAAAAATGCAAAAAAAATATCAATTATGTGACTTAAATATTAAATATTAAAATTAAATAAAAAATAGAAGCAACAATCTCTTAAGAAATTAAAATAAGTTTATAAAAAAATTGCAAGAAAAAGACTGTGTGTGCCCCAAATGGGCATTGCTTGTTTGCGTTCATGTTGTCTATTCAACTTCAAAAAAATTATGATGGAAAGTGGCAAAATCTGAACAATATGAACATGGAACATTCATCAATGCGCCGATTTTTATTTAATTTTTGGATTTTCGGTGCAACTCTGCTATCTCTTTCTCTCTACTTATTTCTTCTACCTTTCTCTTTTAGACATGATTCATGCCTGCACTCGTCTGAACAGCCAATTATGAAAAGGTGAGGTTAGGTTAGGATGGAGTGGCTGTCGAGAGACACACTTATGCCTGAACGACCCATTGTGATACCACATAGTTGGACCTACAGTTTAACGCCGATTCCGAACGGCGGTTTGGCAATTTTTTATCGGCTTGGTGGTTTTGGCATTACCAACCAATGTGTGTACTTTTACACTATCTTATAATTCTCATACACTTCATATTGATAGTGAATATAAGAAAGTAATGAAAATTAACCACCAGACGAAGACGGGAATCGAACCCGAACCTCCCAGATGAAAGTCTAGTGCACTATCCACTAGGCTATCGAGGTCGCCTTTATGAAAAGGCGAACGAGGCGAACATTTTTGTTCCAATATTTCCATGAAATTTGACACAAGATTTCCAATTTCTATTGTGAATGAGACAATAAAAAGAACAAGAGTGAACAAAAAGGGTAAATATATCTAAAATAAATAAATAAAAAAAAGTAAATAATAATAATAAATGTGACAAAAATTTGTTTTTTGTATTTTCTGGGTAATATTAACGTGAAATTAACGTTTAAAACTATTTTAGAGATAAATTCTTAAATTTTGGGTCATTTTAAAAACTCATAGGTTCCCCATTAATCCACCATGTCAAAAGCTATCAGAGCAAAGGAAAAAAGGCGGAAGTGAACTTCAAAATACCAAAATTCATTTCCGCCCTCACATATGATCCGCCGCACTTTACATAATCGGCCTACTGAGATTTTATCCACAAGGTGTGAGAGTGGACATAAGCAAGCAAGGGCTTTTTGATGGTCATAGTCCCTGTTTTTACCAAGTTGAAGCGCAGACTTCAAGTAACATGCCGGAATAACTCTCCAAGTTTTGTTGATAACGAACTAATGTACACAATGTTATTAGTTTCGGACTGCAGTGATGTAAAAAGCTATGCCAACAGGGTTTTCATACCTCTAATAGGGTTGTCCATATTGAACAGATCGAAGGAGAGTAAATAGGTGCTACTTCTAATCGAAAATGTTATGTGGCCTGGGCCTATTGGTTTGGAAGTTTTGCAGTCGAGGGAACATCGAATCCTCCCGAAGATGTATTTTTGACCTTTCTGTTGTATAGGGTGCTACTGTCGCAAACTCCTTTCCCTTTTTTCTATGTAGGTACCCAGCTCCCTCTGGGAAAACGAAAATATGCGGCAAAAGCTTTTTAGCATTAACTCGCAAAGAAGCATAGCTACAGCTAACTACCATTATTGAAAACTGTTTTGCCTTGCCTGACCATAGCGAGGTATAATACAGACCAATCCTCAAATCACCCCCATTGTTATTCACAGCTATGTACAGTATATCACTCGACATACGATCGACCTTTTAACGAAAACCCCTCTTGGGCGTACGCCCCTCTTAGGCAGACAATTTTCCTCAAACCAAACTTTTTGTAAGCTCTTCAGAACAATTTACCAACTCTTAACCTACTGCGATTTCTTATATCTGTTTATTAATTCAAGAAACATAACGAAAAAAAAATTTCAGTCCCTTATTGGCCGGGCGCCCCTCTAGGTCGAACAAAAATTATCTGACGGTGAATGTTCGTCCAAAAAAGTTTTCACTGTATACAGAAAAAGACGGACAGGGACAGGCGGCTTGCCCATGGGAATTTCATGGAGTTATTAGACTTCACCAAATGGTAGAGGCAAACTCCTGTATTTGATCTGAAATGCAGATATTCTGGTTGGTCTCTTTTAATGACTGAATGCAGGTGCTGTCAAACGTCTATCGGAGAGCCATAAGAGGGTTAAGCAGCACAGAAAGTTTTTTGGCAAGGTACTCATCATATCATCTGATTATGGCGATCATTGGCAGATCCCGTTCAGACTGAGGTTACTTGTGAGGTTTTCAAAAGTAACCTGGGACCGGTATCATCATGTAGAGAAGCCGATTAGGATCAGGGTTTCTTAAAACTTATTATTACTGATCCTATATCAGCCGAGTTCTATAAAGCTACGGCTACCTAACTTAGGGATCACATCCCTCTACCCCCGAAAAATTGCACGGATCTACTAAAGATCCTAGATCTAATTAGACAAGGTGAATATTCTAATTATTTCAATAACTGAAAATTTTGTAAGCTGGAAGAACCACAAGGCGCTTGCATAGTGGTCAACAGAGAGCCCTTGATTCTTTTGGCGAAAACCGGAGGTGTCATAAATTACGGTTTCGAATCGACCACTCTGATGGTGAAAGACACCCATAGTGTTGTCACCCAAAAAGGTACAATTTTCTTTCACGTTGTTAAAAAAAAAGGTTGGGTCTTCCCCACTGGCTAATAATAAGGAAAAGTTCTATGTCACCACTTCAATCGCCCCACTGGCTACCCATTCCACTCATCGTCATTTTGCTCGTTTCTATTTATTTATTTTTTTTTTTTTTTGGTTTGAGTGAGTTTTTGTTTTTACTTTTGGTTTTGTTTGTATCTGTCTTAACTTTGAGTGAGTGACGACATGTTTATTTCACTCAAAACAAAGTATTTCATTTTTGGGATGATGTCAGCCGGTTTCTTTTTATTGTTGTAGGTATACATACATACTTATATACTTATATTCACTGTGGTTGTTGTTGTTATTATGGCTGTTTCAATTTTGAATATATTGAATTTAAAATATTTTTGCGTTCTAACTTTAGGATTTCTATTCACAAGTTTTTCAAACAAGTTGTTCATGTTTTTTGTTGTTGTTGTTGTTTTTTTGAATTGCTGCTGGACCTATAGGAAATTCATAAAATGGTGATAACCGGCAGAAATATATGGTTTGTTACAATAGAAGTTCGTATTGATTGCGTTTATAACTAATTAGTTGTTAGATTCTTTAATTTAATTCATTTCATTTGTAGTTCGTTGTAGCCTTAATCTAACGACATTTTGAATGCTAAGACACAAAGTAAATACACGATAATTTCATTATGAAAGAATCTGGGTTAAGAGATTTTCATTCCAAGTACCGGATTGGCCGACATGTGCCTGTTTGTCGTACCGTTAACACTGGAATTCTGTGTGAGTTTTCTTGGTATAAACTTTTACTACGAAATTTTTGTATGTAAAGATTGAGCTCAGTGATTAATTGAATTTCTGTCAGTATTTTTTAAAATTTATTATTATCACTTGTTGTAGATTAGTTTAGATAGCTTGCTGATCTGTTATAAATTTAATATATTATCCTCAGTATTAAGTTGAAACCACTATAAACCTTGCATTATTTCAGTTTCAAGTTTCAAATGCAACTAGCATGACAATTTGCAATTGATTCAGTCAACTAGATCATGAAATTAATATCCAACACTGCCATTTATGTGCCTCGCCCTTTCACTGCCCCACCCCACAAAATCAAATTTTTACAAATTAATTACACTTTATTGCAAATCTTATATAAAACAAAAAAATTAAAATATTGTACTCAAATTATTAAACTCTAAAAGTTTTTTAAAATGGATTCGGTTTTTTTTTTTTTTTTTTTTTGAAAAAGTTTACATTAAAATATCATAATCATTAAAAAAAAAATGCACACTGT